>VWZV01010930.1:871-362329 GCA_013397155.1 Irena cyanogastra | reverse complement strand
CCCCCCCCCCGCCGCTGCCTCTCACCCACGGCGGTCCTGGCAGCGGACACGAAGACGACGGGATCCGCGCTCATGGCGGCAGCAGCGGCGATGGGCGCGGCGCGGCGCGGAGCGGCGGGAGCCCGAGCGGAACGGCGGCCGCGGCCGGAGCGAAAGCGGAGTCGGCGCCGGTCCCGCCCCTCGCCCGCCGCCGGGCGGGGCGAGAGGACGGAGCCCGAGCAGGGGATTCGTCGCCGGGCACCTGAGGACGGCGCGGGGGCCGGGCGGGCGATGGCGTGGCCGGGCCGCCCCGTGGGGCGATCGATGAGGCGAGCGTGGCGTTGGCTGGTTCCTTCCCAGCCCCTTCCCTTCCTTCCCCTTCCCTTCCCAAGAGAGAGGAGCGGCTCCGCCGGGCAGGCCGGGGCTGCCGGGGTCGGGCACTTTCCCGTGCCCACCGCACTCACACCCGGTGCCTGCGCAGCGCCGGCTGCCAGCTCCGTCTGGAATATTTATTTACAAAATAAAGCGTGCGGGTCAAGTGCTCTCTTGTCATGTTGTGGCTCTGCTTGAGCAGGGACAAAGAATAATAATTTGAATAAAACTATGCAAAACTTCCTATCGCTGGTTTGATCTGCTCAGCAACTGATGCCCAGAGATTACCAACACCCAACTCGGCCTTTTAATTTATTTTTCCTAATTTCAGCAGAAGCCTGACATATATATTATACATATACATATATATATTAGTATAGGCAGTGCTCCGTCGCTGGCCCAAAAGCTGTTCCTGTCTGACCTGACGAAAGAGATAAGTCGGAGGCTGTTCCCAGGCTGCTTCCACGGGAAGCGATGCTGCAAGGGGAAAGGAGAGGTAGCCTGGAAGGACGCGGCGCTGGCTGCAGGAGCTCCTGGGAGCCAGGGAGCTGGAGGGGCCGCAACCCACAGACGGACGGGCAGGCAGGAATGTTTCTCTGCGGGGAAATGTAGGTGGGAAGTAATAATACAAGGATATCTGGAGGAAGAAGGGATAGAATAAAGGGAGGAACCAAGAAAGTAAGTCGAAACAACTAACGACAGTTAAAAAAATTTACACGGGCTGAAATAACTGGTCTGTTGCACAGCCTTGATCTTCAGTCCTTATTCCTTCCTTCCTCGGATACCTGGCCTAAGGGACATACCAGCCAAAGCACTGCATTGAATTTGTATCTGAAGGCCAAGAAGATGGTTAGGAAATGAGCTGTTGCTCCTACCTTAGCTACAAAGTCGGGAGACTTTTTTTCTCTATCCAGGTAATAAAATTCTGTAGATTTTCACAGAGAGAACAAAAGTACAAATTAAGTCCTAAAAAAGCACACGGCATGTGATGACAAACACCGACAAACATAAATGTTGTTATATATGCAGTGAATGCACCAGTACACCTGTGGTCACATCCTGCATGTTGGCTAATCTGAACTTGGCAGTATTAAATCTGCATCCACAAAATGCATCTGAACCTTCTGTGTGGGCACAACGAGCAACAGAACACTATAATACCTAAGTTGGATTCTTCTGACTCTTATCAGCCTCTGTTCTTGCTTTAAAATGTAAAAAGCTACAGCATTACTAGAGAGGGAAAAAATCCTACTTCAGCTATGGAAAGCAAGATTGGCCTAGATTTCACTAATAACTCTGTTAAATCATGCTGCAGGACTCCAACACTCAAAATACATTCCTCCTTTTAGATATTTTGGTCTTTGTGAAGGATAAGGCCAAAGCAGAAAACCACGTGTCATAACATTTCTTCAGTTACTTTGGGGTTTCCAGCTTTCAGCAAGAGAAGAATCCCCTCAGATATCTTCAGGAAAGGAATTTGCTGGAAAATGCCGCAGGCAGCCGCAGGCAGACTGATGTACCAGTCTCCTAAGATGATGCATTAAAGGATGCATTAATTGGCAACATGTATGCACCACTGCTTTTCTTTAGTGATCCTGTGCACTCAGAGCAGCTGATAACACTGACAAAAATGTAAGATTAAATCTGGAGGGGAAAAACATGTTTTGTGTCTTTTCAAAAAGCTATCAGTAAGCAAGTAGTAGAACTAACATGAAAGCAAAACTCAGGAATGTAGGATTTTAAGCAATACAGTGATTGTTTTAGAAAAATATTGTACAGCTCCTGAGCAACCCTGCATGACTGAACAAGTCCCTACACATTTTCAAAATTCAGAAGAGAGTGAGTAACACAGACATATGAGGGCAGCACCAAGTAACCTTGTTTATCAACTGTATCATATACCAATATGTCATTCTTAATGTAACATTTGACTGATTACAACTTAAGGCCATTGATGGAAAAAGTTCAAATATGAAGCAGCCTTAGGGACTTCAGGCCAGCTCACCCCAGCCAGCTGACCTGCTGCACCTTTGCTCTCAGCTCCAACCAGAAGAACTGTTTTGCAGCTCAACATTAGTGACAAACCAGGCTGTGGGGTGGGGGCACCTAAAACCAACAGAGATTAATTTTATCTTGGTATGTCTATCAGGTTTGCAGTATTCTATTTAACTCTGCTTGGATGGTGTCCAGGGTTGAGATCCAAATGGACAAAAGGGGCATGTAACCTAGAGAAAAAATGTAGCAATCACACAAAGGCAAATAATTATGAAACGTGCATGGTACAGATCAAAGTCATTTAAATGCAGAAAAAGCACTACTGAATGGGAGTAGGCAGCTGTGCTTTTGAATTCAATGTAGTTAAGGAGCAGCATAATTCTCAATAGCAAACTACTGCCCTATGCTGCTACATTTTGCCATTTCTCAGAAATGTAAACTCTGGGAAATGAAGTCATCAATTCAGAACAGAAATCTTACCTGATATCAGTTGCACAAAGTTCATTTACTACTTTGCTATGAACACAATCAGATGGACAAGTGTCTTCCATGAAATACTCAAGGCGCAAAGATTTTTGCATTTACATTTGCTAATGGTGGCTCAGTTTTATTAGAAATAGACAAAAAGTTAGAGGATTTCAGTGTTCACTGATTTACTCTCCTGCTAAATAACTTTTTTCTAAATCTGAGCTTTTAAAAGCTTGATTTTTTTTTCTTAAATCTGACACTTGGTCAATGAATATTTGCAAAAACAGGTTTGTTGAGAATGTGATTTTAATAAAAACTAAGCTTCACCTCTTAAAGGGAATAAAACCCCAAACAAAATACAATTACTTTAAATTCATAAATCTCAATAAGAGATAATTCTAGTTTTTTAAAATAGATGTCACAACTTTCCTGTAACAGCAAATTCTCTAGTCAATAAAGTCTTATACACAAATATTTGTACTAATATCTGCTATGGGCACTCAGGCTTCCTGGACGTCTTTAGTACCTCAAAGCCTTTTTTCAAGTGTAGAAAGACAATTCATTCTTTTTCCAGGTTTTCTTAGCAGTGGACTGATATTCAGTTGTCTATGAGTAGGTTCAGCACATAAGGCATGTTTTAAAAACAGACAGACACACTGCTTTCCCAGTGAGGTAAAGAGCTACATTTTCTAAAATTTCTCAATCTCCCACCTGACTGACAGGGTCCTTGGAAATCAAGGCAATAAAACACCCTTGGCTGTGTTAAGAGCAATCCGTGTTTTCCTTGAATCCATTTTTGTAAGGGAATGTTCATAATCTAATTGGTGTTTAATTAAAAAATGTAGTCTTCTCCTCAGACAGGAAAACATTTGCACTATTAAAACTATCTTGGCCTTTCTATGGTTAAAAAAAAAGTGTAGTAAACACCTGGGCTTATATCCTTAGCAACTATTTGCACACCAGTACTCCAAATGCAAGCTTGCAGTATTTATCAAGCATCTCCAAAAATGAATTTAACTTGAGTCAGCATTTGGTGATTGTATCTGGATGGACTATCGGTCAAGGGATGTCTTCAGGACAGGCTCTGGAGTTCACTCACTATATATATGTACATAGATAAAAATTACTGTTAAATAAAAGGTAATTATTGGAAAAGCTTTCTGAAGAAGTTTAGTTACTTCATGCTATAAAGAGATAAGAAAAATAGGTGGTAAATCCACTAAGACCCATAAAAGCATATTAGCAGGGGATATAAAGACAGCATTAAGCCTGCAGCCTAACATTCAGGAAGCTTCTCGAAGAGAGTTCTCTGATGTCAAATTTGGGCTTTCCACAGTCTAGATCTTTACCTAGTAGTCACCTGAAGGACCTCTCTGTACCACTTTCCTCTCAGAGCAATCCATAGATTTTATCTTTCTCCCACCCTGTAGGCTGCTGCAGCAGCCTTTTCCAGTGTGCCTGGGAGCTCATTCTCTGCTGCAGATGTACCACGGGTGTGCCTTGCTCCATCTCCTGTCCTTGCAAGTCAAGGACGGCCTTTGCAAGAGCCGACTGGCCTTTCTTTAGTTCCTGATATTTCAAGGTCCTTTAAAATGCCAAGTGTATGTACAGGACTCCAAACATTAACTTTTTTTTTTTAACTTCTGAAAAAGGCTTTATGTAATTTTCACTCTAATTCCTCACTTTCCTGACCTGCAGGCAAATTTTTTTAATGAATGTTTTATGCTAGGAAGCGTTTTCCCTCAGATCGTGCCTTCCCTGGGAACAAATAGCATCTCTCAGAGCTGGGAAACATAGTATTTCTGTTGGTGCAGAGGGCTTCTGTGTGAAACCAAGGGGTGGAATAGAAACCCAGAACTGAGCCAGTAAAACCAAGGAGGAGCCACCTAGTTAATAAAAAGATAATTAAATTAATGAGTAACACACCATCATTCAAGGAACCTAAAACCCGGTGAGCTGTGCTGCCTACTCATTCATAATCTGTTTCCTGTTCCATTTTATCATTATAAGTGAATCAATATATTAATTTGGCTTTTGTGTTGATGCTTGGACAGACCATGACGTGCCCTTTCATCCAAGGACCAATGTTGCTGCTGGGGGTTACGATTACTATTACTTGAAAAGCTAATTTATTCCAATTACCACACTGTAAGCACACCCCAAAGTGGGTGTTGACAAAGTGGATGTTTGTTCCAGCAGCACTAAAAAGTCCCAGGTTAGTTCTCCCTGTGTAATGTGATGTGCAAACAGAACAAAAGAGTATTTTAGTTAAATGTTCTCTTCCCAAAGGTATCAGAGGACTGGTTACCAAATTGTTGGCCTAATATCCCTAAACAAAAATTATAGGTGTAGCCTGAAAATACACTTACCAACTTGAAAGTACAGAAGGAAGGCAGCCCAGAATATTAAGCTCTGCAGGCTGATTCCACTTATCTCTACATGCCCCTGGCTGCCTGCCTCTTGCTCAGCTAGCATATTTCCCACAAATGTAATCTACACTTGTAAAGATAAATTTAAAATAACTAGGTGCTGACAAGCGGTAAAAAATGCAGGAATACTTTCTACATGCTCATGAACACAAATAATTGTGGAAGGTTTACCATCCCACGCCTTAGAGGGTATCTGAGCTAGACCTTTATCTGTACTACAAAGAAGACACAAAGAAGGTTTGGTTTCTGAACATAACAAAAAGTAGCCAAACTCCAGACAAAGTACAGGGAGATCTTGAGTTTAAATCACCACTGATACACAGAAAAAGTTAGGTATGTTACACACAGAATAGAAGCAGCCCTAAGTGTATGTTTGCATCTATTTTATGTAGAAAAAGTTTTGATTTCTTCTCCTGCTTGGTTTATATGCATTTTTAGAATTGTAATGTTTACATTTGCACATGAGGAAGTCAAATTAATTTGCTAGATTAATGTTCTTATTAAGGCCTACTCTAATATTTCAGCGCATCTCTCATGCTGCCATATCCTGGGATGGCTTCATCTGTTAATTGGTATCTTGAATGCTTAAAACAAGTATCTGCAAGAAAAGCAGGAGCAGGTAACTGTGCAGTAATCGCAGTCTATCTCTTTTCACTTTCAAATGAGGTAAGATTTCAAAGGCATTTATTCAGGTCCTTTCCCCTTGTGGTCGCCTCACCACCCTACCTCGGGTAGCTACGTCAAAACAGTTGTAGCGTGGTTTTTAAACGTTTTAAGTTCTCACTGAAAAATGCGTGTATTCATATATACACATACACGTGGATGTGGGACCACGTGCATTGGGTTCTATTCTGTAGTGATTATATTGTTTCTGCTACCAGTAAGAGTCAGGAGCGATTTCTGGAGCACCTTCAGTACTGACATAGTGAGTGACAATCAATTCCATCTGCGCAGCCCAGGTGACAGACTAATTTAGCCTGCAGCAGCTTTACGACTTTGCCGACAAAAGGCAGAAGTATTTACCCAATGGCACAGCTTGAGAAATCACGGATAGCAAGGAGGATAAACTTTATTTTAAACCACCAGCTCAGTGCTAGACCGCAATGACGGGCAAACTTTATTTATATTGAGTTTTATTCTCCAAAGCGGGAAACTGATGTTTCACTTCTTTGGAAGCAGCTGGAATTTAAGTCCTTTATCTTTCATTAGTGGCTGAGGACACTGACTCGCATCGACGGCGCCGCGCAGCCGGGGCGGGCAGGCAGCCCCGGCAGTCACACCGAGAACCCGGCACCCATCTTGCACTTTATTTACTGCTGCGCGCAGTTTTCCTTCCCAGAGATGCCATCTTCTCCGCCAGCCTTCCGGGAAGGCGCCAAGCGCCTTTCCCAGGAGGCGCCGGGTCCCGCTCCCCTCAGCCGGTTTGGCGGGAGACGGGCGCCGCTCGCCCCGTCCCGCCGGACAGCGGCGCCCCCCGCCGGCAGGAGGCCGCGCGGCACCCCACGGATACAGGCGCTGCGCGGCCCGTTCGGCAGACAGGCTTTAAATCGACATTCTAATAACCCGCAGGAGCCACCGCTCCCCGGCGGAGCGAGCGACGATCCCCTGCAGCGGCCGCCACACAAGCAGGCCGAGGTACCCGCGCCACGGCCCAGCACCGCTGCGGCGCTTGCCACCGCCACCGTCCCCCCTTGCGCCGGGTGCGCGCGCAGTCGCCGACCGCGGGGCGGGGCGGGCGCTCATTTCCTCCCTGGGCGCCATTTTGTAGCGCAGAGAACCTGCAAATAAAGAGCGGGCGGGAGCGGTGTACGGGGGAGCTTAGGCGAGTGGCGGGGGGGTGGCGCGGCTGTCCTGGCTGCGGAGCTGGTGGTGGCGGCGGCGCTCGCGGAGCTGCAGGCGGCAGGCGTGGAGGTGGCGGCGTTTCGCCCCCGCTCGATGTGACGAGGACCGCGGCCCAGGCAAGCGGCGTGCGAGGGGAGCGGGGCCTCCGCGCCGCAGGCGGGAGGTGAGTGGCCATGCGAACGCTCCGCCCCAGCGGGACGGACGGACCGAGCAGCCTGCGGTCCCGGGGTGCCGAACCCCAGCGGCACCTCCAACCCTCACCTCAGGCGCGGGGGGAGGAGCGGAAGCACTTAGAGCCATTTTGTACGAGGTCCCGAAGCCCGGCCTGGCTGCGCGGCCGGGATCCTCCTCTCCCTGCCTTGGGCTGCCGCCGCGCCCCTGGCCGCGGGAGCCGCGTTTGGCGCTTCCCTTGTGGGAGAGGAGCGAGGGCGGCGGGGCGGGCACTGCCTGGGCCGGGGGGCGGCCGCAGCAGCTGGGTCTGTCAAACACCTGCGGCCCGCGGCGGGGTGGGGGGGGGGCGGGAGCCGGAGCCCCGCGGTTGCTGAGGCGAGTGTGAGGGCTGACCGGTTGTGGGACTGCTATGAAGCTTTTTAGATGTCAAAAGGCTCCTTAGTACGAGAAAGATAAGGAGCTACTGGAGGGGTTCAGGGGAGGACCACAAAGATGATTTGGGGTCTGGAATATTTCTGTTGTGAGGAGAGACTCTGTGAGCTGGACCTGTTTATTCGAGTAAAGACTGAGACGGGCTCTCATGAATACATACAAATATCCTAAAGGCGGGCGCTGTATTAAAGTGAGTGGTGCCAGACTGTTTTCAGCGGTACCCAACGACAGGACGAGGGTCAGCGGCCATAAACTAAAACAGAAGTTGTTTCACCTCAACATGAGGAAGGACTTCTTTACCTTGAGGGCGGCAGAGCACTGGAACAGGCTGCTGTGGTGGTGCATTCCCCCTTAACTCCTTTCCAGGCAGCAGTGTGATCTGAGAAATTTTTGAGCAATCTCGAGCACACTCATTCGGGGCAGCTGCCCAGGCAGGTCATGGAGTCTCCCTCTCTGGAGACATTCAGTACCCACCTGGACGCGTTCCTGAGTGACCTGCTCTAGGTCACCCTGGGCGGGGGGAGGGAGGGAGGGAGACGCGCGCCGTGTTTGACTATGTAATCCCCAGAGGTGCCTTCCAACCTTAACGATTCTGTGGTTCTGTAAATGTTATGTTTGTATATATATGCACACACGTACATGCTGGGAGCCCGTACTGGGGTTTTCTCCATGGAACTCTTTCTTCATATCGTTAAAATAACTCTTAGTTTGGGTATAATAAGTAAAGCCTCATACCTGATTCAATTGCTTTTGTTCATTGAGATTTTTTAAAAAGTTTTTAAATCCTGTATTTTATAAACATAGGAAAAGGTGTGTGGGCTTCTACCAGAGTTACTAAAATGAAAATGTGATTTCCTCATTTCACATCTCTTTTAATTGAAACTGCCACAGAAGCCTGAAATAATTTGAGTTTTCCTAAAAATTCTTTTAGTGCCTGCGACAGTGTCATTCTAAGTATAGAGTATGGTTTTATGTTGCTTGTTGCCAGGAGCGGATATGCAGGAGTGGTGTGTGGCAGCCACAGTTTCTGCAAAATCATGAAAGTGCTTAGTTAGGATAGTACAGTTAAGCTGTTCATAATATAAATCACAAAATACAATCGTGTTAATTCCAGTCAGTTATGCAGGAATGTTGTTTACATTGTTTCTTTTTATTGTAGAAAGTGACACTTCATCATGTTCTTGCAAGATATTCCTGATATGGAATGGAGAGAGAGAGATGATCTGTTGTAGAGAGGAGAGCCGAAGCATCACTTGATGCACGGTGCCTTAGAAGTTACTGTATTAGATTCAAAGAATGAACATTTCAGTTGCCGTTGTTGTCTGTAGCATACAGAGTCACCTGTTTATTAACAGAAAATTAAGGCAAATTACTGTGACAGTTGCTGTAGCCAGCCTGGCGCTGCTGCTGTTTCTGAGAAACATGAAGCACAATGATAGCAGTATACGGCAGTAATAAATGTTTAAGCTTCTGCTAAGTTACTTCAGGTTCCCAAAAAGCTGTTGCAGGGCAGTAGCAAGGTGAAATTCATATGTGTGGAAAGAGCACTAAGTGTTTATCTGTATATATTATCAACCTAACTTTTCCAGAATAACCTATAGAATATTTTTAGCTAGTGGTTCTGTCATGGCAATTAATAACAGGTGGTGGTAAGGCATTAACTTCTGTAATGCACTGGCCCATAACTTCAGTCTTTTGTGCTCTTACCTGAAAGCAAGAAGTAGTTTTGTAAACGGTGATGTGCTGGGTGTAGAGGTTACAGTAGCCTGGTCTGGTGCTGGAGTTTTGTGTGAGGTCTGGAGATGCAAGGTTTGATTACCTTTGGATGGAGCATCAACCTTTGATTTCTTGTAGTCATGATTGTGACAGCAGTCATATGTTTATAATTGCCATATGCTGCAGCAGGGGTTACAAGCCAGGTTTTTGGGGGAAATTCACCTTTTTTGGTATTTGTGTGCTTCTCGTACTTTTTTGGGGAACACATGTAGTGATTTGACATGCGTGCACCGTTTATTCAGCGTTAGCTGTAGTCGTGTGCGACACCTGAACCACATATTTCTGTCTGTCAGGAACTTAACGCTAGCTGAGATCTTCGAGACTACTTCCAAACTCCAAAGCGGTTAAAAATTCTAAAAGTCTTTGGAAAAATTGCAGTGGGGAAGGTAGGCAGCCTTTTAAATACAGGGGTCACAAGCATTCCCTCTGTAATCTCAAGTTACTCTGAATGACTGAGTTGGGCACTGATGATTTGTATCAGTAGCCTCTAATGCTTGTATTTTATTTTTAGGGTATATTTTTGGTAAAATAGTTTCAAATAAGCAGCTGCATGCAGAAGTTCAAGTAAAATGCTTGAATAACTTGTGAGTGGGAGTGAAGGGGACCTCTTAGTTCAGGGAAGCACTTAGGTTCCTGTGTTACTAAGCCTAGCAACAGGAAGCTGCCATTCATTAGTGAGATGCTTCTGCTGAATGTTTCCTTTCTGTGGGTTCTAATGTCAGTATTTATTATAGGAAGGGAGTGTGAGTGTTGGTTGTTTTGTTTGTTGTTAACCAGGACCTTGTTTGGTAGGGTGCTGTAGTTGTCAGTGGTGCCGGTTAGTGCAGGTTGAAAATGCTCTGCTTCATTGGAATATATTTGCTTGTCTTACTGACCAGTGGTTTTAGGATTTGGTAAAGTTAAATTGATTCATTGAGTGTCACTGTGAAAATACTAAAGTAATCCAGAAAAATAATTGAGAAAACAGAATATCTACTCCTTAAGAGCATTGTTTCTTTAAAGCTAGGTGTTCACAACCAAGGAGCTAACACGTCCTTTTCCTGGTACATGTGCAGTAGTAGCTTTACAAGCTTGTCAACTGTTAATATTATATGCAACTTTTCCACTGGAAAGCATAGTGCAAAGATGCATGTCTCCAGCAAACCTTGCATTTATTGTTACTTGAATGCCTGTAAGATTTTGTAACTTAGTATTTTTTACATAATCATAGTTGTAGAAAATACTGTGTATTAGTCTTTTGAGATAGGGAGCATGTCCTGTAACTCAGGGAAGTGTGACTATTTAACCTAGCAAAATGCAGTCGTCTTGTGCTCTGTATGCACCAGAGGAATTCAGTTTGATGGCCTATCTAAGCCATTTATTTTGCATCTTACTTTTCCTGAGAATATTCACACAGGTTTTAAAATAACAGTATTTCCTGTTTATTAGAATCTTAAGAGAATAAGTACTTGCAAGAATGTGTTGTAATATTCACAGATGATTCTCTTTTATTCCAAAGAGGAGGAGCAGTAGCACAAATGGCTTTCCTCAGACCCTGATTATCCTTCACCTTGTAAAATACGTTATGTAGATGTATACACATATTAAATGTCAATTTGATACGAAGTTGGGTGGTTTTGATTAGTTAAATAGTAAGGATTGATTGCTGATTGGCTTTTTAGATATAAATAGAAAGTTTGAGGTAACCTTTAGAAAAAATGCATCTGAGTATATCTAGATTACAGGAGCAAACATGTCATAGTGTTGTTTTGTACTCTGGTGCTGCATTGTGTGGAACCAGTAATTCAGTGGTGTAATATTGCAAACTAAAGCAATTAAGGCTAGAAGTACAAGTTTCTGATTTGTTCAGTGTTCTGTTTACACTAAATAAAGCTCCTTTTTTTCCTCTCCCTTCAGAGTTGACAATGACGAATGAAGAACCTCTCCCAAAGAAGGTATGTGTAAAATTACTTGTGACTTCACCCTTCCAGGTAACCAGGACAGCTTGATAAGTTATGCTTTTCTTTTTGCTTCATAGGTTCGCCTTAGTGAAGCAGATTTTAAGGTTTTACCTAGAGATGAGCTTATCCTGAGGTAACGTAGAAAGTATTTTTTCCATCTCAATATTTTAGTGAACTTCCAATGGAAGATGTGTGAATTTACTCTTTTGTTGTCTTTTAGCATCCTTGTATACAGGGTATACAAACACAGTTGTATTTGCTTCATAATGCATCTTTTCTGTAAAGTACTCCTCTTTTCTCAAATATTTTTGTTTGTAGTTTGGGAGGGAACACTTTTTTCCGAGAGGCAAAATCCTTAATAGTATTTTGTAAAACATGAGTACAAGTGGTTTGTTTTTTTTTTCCACTTGTAACTGTAGAAGATATGATTGCTTACATTCCTTGATAGATAGTAAGTTATTTTAAACATCAGAAAAATGTAAACTCTTTACTTCTCCAATACTTTTTACACTTTCTCAGTCTATGCAGTGGTCTTCTCAGCATGTTCTGATATTAACAGAAAAATGTTAAAATGAAGTTTTCATCGACTAGAACCGTGAAAAGGAAGAACCTGGCCATCTTTTTCACTTTTTAGAAAGCTTAAGTGTCACCATGGAAACAATTATAAGGAATCCTGTTGCACAGACCACCTGCTTAAAGAAACCACCCCAAGCCACTTGTCTCCGTATGCCTGAATTTCCTGATTCGTAAACCAGGAGCTATCCAAACTAGCCTTCTGTGGGGCATCTGTTTATCTGCTGCAGTAGCCTGTGCATTTTGGTAAACAATAGTTCTTGGCTTCCTGTACACTGAGTTAATAGCATTATTAGCGTCTCAGGGTACCTTTTGCTGTTTCATAGAACAAAGATTAAATTGTGTAGAAACATGGGGTTACATATGCAACACTTAGTGTAGATGTGATCAGCTACCCTCCCTTCTGAGTAAACTATCCTGCCAGCTTCTTTTGGGATGACAGTTTTCTTCAGGGAGTAAATACAGTCTGGCTCCATATGTTTAAAACTGGTT
This sequence comes from Irena cyanogastra, assembly GCA_013397155.1. NCBI lineage: Eukaryota > Metazoa > Chordata > Aves > Passeriformes > Irenidae > Irena > Irena cyanogastra. Next base: position 349,860 of record VWZV01010930.1, on the reverse strand, counting down.
TCTGTCTGCCTCTGAGTATCCAGTCTTTTGGGTTGTAAAGAAAAATGTATTTAAACAGTAAGAAAAAGTGCTTCTTCATAAGTGGTTTTGGCCTTGTGATCTTTTTTGTCGAAAACTCCTAAGTCTCCCAAGCTGTGCCCTTACTTCCTGTGATAAAATTAATGTGAAAGTACCGAAGCATAGATTCTGTGCCATTTGCTTTCTGACTGATGGTGTGCAAACAAAAAAAAGGCTGTCAGTTGTAATCAGTTTCTGTAACTTGCAATGATTACTTGCTGCCATAAAAGAGATGAATTTCCAGCACGTGTTCAGGAGGGAACGTGATGGAATATACGCAAGGATTTAAAGCGTGTTAGTAGCTCACCTATGTTAACAAAGAGCCAGAAGGGAATTTGCTAATGAGAGCTATGTTGCTATTGAATCATCTTCTTAGTGTGTAGAAAAACTAACATGCTCTCAAAAAGGCCACTTGTTGGATTTAAGGAGAATACCTGTTCAATATACCCAACAGTGGAAATTTAAATTCCATTTTGGTCATGTCCATTTTATTAGTTTGCATTGATCAGTCTTTCAAGCACTTTTTTTTGTATGGGGGCAAATGATGGATTTCTAGGAAGTTCGCCTCTGTGATTTCACGTAAAACTAGCAGTCACTGCACTAACTAGCTTTATTTGTAGGCTGGAATAAGATATTATTACACATATTTTAATCAATGCTATTTCTGTTACTTTGAGACATAGAAAAGCATGTGTTGACCTCTAAATTTTCTTAAGATTTGGAATATATTTTTTTGTCTGTACTTCAGTGAGGCAAATGCTTTTTGAGACAGACATGTGTAATCACCTTATAGTCTTTCAGGTAATAAGTCACCATTGCTCTACAGTTGCAGTGATGAAATACACATGTAGAAGAGATTTTTTTTGGTCAGTTTCTGTGCCATGGGTGCCAATTTTACTCTTCTTTTCCATGAAGTACATAATTTAGGTTTGCTAATCTTAACTTTTGTTGACCAAATATGAGCAAGACCAACATAGAGCCTTTAGATCTGACCTTGAATTTCTGCTTGTCTCATGACTTGTTGCTGTGGACTCATCTTAAACTTTCCCCTCTTTAATGCAATAGTTACTGAGCTTGACTGTAGGAGCTTCTGAGAGAAAGAAGAGCAAGGAAATACTCCGTGGATCATAGCTAAAAATCTGATCAGTATTGCTCTGATCATTTAGCTGAGTGGTTAGCTGGTAAAACACTGAAGCACTCCAATATACACAAGCATTTCTGAGGAAATACAGTGCTTTTACTAAACTTCAGTCAACAGGGACTTAGAGCCAGACATTTTTTGAATGGTCTGGGTGCAGTGTGTGTCTCTAACCCCTAACTGGTTATCATTTACTGTGAACTCCAAAGCTCAGCATAAAAAAGGGTGCTTCAAGAAAAAGTATTTAGAACTATATAGCTTCAAATTACCTCTATAGAGTCTGATTAATATTTTTAGAGGATGAAGGGAATTAAGTAACTGACATAATGCTGCTCATTTACCTTCCAATTCTTGTGAGACTGTAAGCAATCCCTTGAATGCAGAACAGATTCAGGGGTGTCCTCCCAGTTCTCCTGTCTCTGTTCTTGAATGCCTTTCCAAGTAGCACTTCAGTAAAGCTCTTCAGGTTATTAATTTTGAACCATCAGATTACGGATATAAACTACCATATTGAGTGGAAAGCAAACTGATGTGAGAAAAAAAATCTGGCTTTTAGCCTTTGTCATTCTTCCCCCATTCAGATTCAGCAATGAGCTGCTGTAGTCTGCTACAGGTGTGCTGGAAGGCATAATTTAGGGCAAGCAGGTCAAGGGTCTGGCTGTGTTCCTTCCCAAGATCTTGCCCATTACTGGGCTACTGGTGAGGGGGGAATGTTGGAAAATGTGCCTTGATGATGCATGAGCACCACCTAGCAGTGGCTGAAATGCTGGTGTGTTACCAACGCCATTCTAGCTATGAGTACAAAAGCATAGCGCTGTGAGGGCTGCTGTGGGGAAAATTACCTCTGTCTCAGCCAGACTCAGTAAGTTGCTTGAACTGCAGGAGTCTTCACCAAGTTTTTGACGAAATGCCGCATCTGAATAGTTAAATTTTCTAGAAGTGTTGGTAGGCATATGACTTGAAATCCATGATGTGGCCCAGTGCCATCTAGGTTTTCTTTTCCAGGAGTTCTTGCCTAAATACTAGCAGTTCTTGAGAAGCAACTTAGAGGTATTATCTACAACCTTCTTTGTGACTGTAGGCTACATGGTTTGTTTGTGGGTGGTTGTTTTGGGGGTTCTTTTCCTTTTTTTTTCAGGTAGTGGTTTGGCACATCTACTTAACTTGTATTTCATGTCCTCATTTCACTTGCTCTGTGTATTTCTCCTGTTAGGGGAGTGTGGGTATCTCACGATTTTGATAGAATTACTGGGTTTGGGCTGTGAGGTGTAACCTAAAAGTCATCAGAGATGAGTTCTATATTTGAAGACCAACTGTTTATTGCATGTCATTTTTTAATGTGAAATTAGGTTCTTTCTTTCTAGATTTCCAGTTTAGTAGATCATTTCAGTTTTACTTCTGGGAGATTGAAATCTCCTGAACTAACTTAGAATTTTTGATGGTCTAATGGTGAAACTTCTTAGAGCAGAGAGATTAGTTTAAGGGTTAAGTACAACTGCTCTCTTCTACAGAGTGTTGAGAGATTGTTCGTGCTGTTGCCATGTTCAGCTGAAGAGAGGTAAAATTTTGTTGTTGATTGAAGGAAGACATCTCATGCTTCCTTTTCCCAGTGATGTGGTCTTGCTTGCTGTTACATATCTCTGATGCTTTTTAGACCTGTTAATGTGCTATTTAAATTCACTAAATGGTCCAGATTACCTGGAGGTAGATTTTATAGTCACAGTTAAAGTAGTGGTGTAGGTTAGAGAGTTAAAATGGAGCAGTTGTGATGAGTCTGGCGTAAAATACGCGTAAGGGAGAGAAGGTAATTGGGAGGAGGGAACAGACACCTTCTTCCGTAGTGGTAAGCTACTAGATGAATTTTCTTTGTGTGCAGTTGTACACACATAGGAGGAACACATGAGGAACACACATAGTTAGATGCAGAGTACTACCTAAAAATCCCAAAACACCATGCTGTGAACTTTTTTCATAAAGCATTTAATGCTAAACTTTACAGCAGACTTTATTTGCTACTAATTTGATGGTTTGTATAAAATTCACCTTCTATTTTCAGGTGATGTTTTTTGTCTCTGGATGAATTTCCTAAATAACATGTTTTCAAGGAGTCACTGAATTGTTTGGCGTATGGATGATGAATATAATCAGAGAATGGTCTTAGCCTGAATGAGCTGATACAACTGCTTAACATAGACTGCCATTTCTAGTATTAAAATACACTTTTGCTTGTCCTGTTCACTTGGTAACATACTTAACATTGTATTTGTATCACACTTTCTGTTATAGAATTTTGTTTGAACTGCTCTGCTATGAGAATAAGATGTATATAGAGTACATAACAAAGATAACAAAATAAGTAATGTTTGATCCTATGTTCGTCTAAAATACTGATTTTTAAGATGTCAGTTTTAAGTGCTGTAATGCACAGCTACCATTTTGTTCCTCTGAGATGCAAAGCAGATTTAACTATTTCCACAATTAAAAGCTCCTTTTTTAGAACTGGAATTGTCTTTTGTGCAATTGTGTAATTCCTTCTTAGGAATGAGATGCCTTGATTTAATAAACAGAGCTCCAGAAAATTATCTTTTTTTCTCTTTGTATCTCAACAGGTGGAAACAATATGAAGCATATGTGCAAGCTCTGGAGGGCAAGTACACAGACCTTAATTGTAAGTTAGCCGGGTTTCAAAATGGTGCAGATTATCAGAATGTATGGAGCAGAGTGATCAAGTAATATGTGTGCTTTCTAAAAGTGCTAGAAATAAGAGATAATAGTCTATTATGTCAGTTAGTTACCAAGAAAAGAGCCCCTGTTTCTTCTACTGTAAGTTTTCAGCCTCTCCCAGCTTCCTTAACAACTTCTTTTCCGGTTGCACATTTATCCCACCATCTAAAAAGTCTTATTTTTGCATCTATAGTACACAGACTGCTGGGCAGGGGAAAGCTTCAAACCATAACCCCATAAATAAATAGCTGTACTTTTAGAACTTTACAGTTTGGAAAGGAAACTTTATCTACCAAAATACTCCAGGAATGTCTGTGCCTTCAGTAGCCTTACAGGATTATTGTAAGGCTGGGAGAGGAAACAGTGTTTAGAGGTAAATATCTAAAATGAGTCCCCCAGGATTATTTGATCTGATTAAGCAAATTTGATTGTCATTTTTACATGGTCATTAAAACTTGGTCTTTTGGAAGATAATATGGGGAAAACATCCTATTCTGAAATGAGAAAATGTGAATACATTCTGGTAGTGACTGAACAGCCAACCTAAGTCACTTTTAAGAGTTATGTTGGTAGCCAGAGATGGTATATTTCCAGTTTTTCCACTCACCTTTTCAGTCTGAATACTTAAAGATGTAGTACCACTGAGTTTGGAGGGTATTTTTTGTCAGTCCAAACGGATGTCCTCTCTTTTGCTATTGTTACATCCTTCTTCTACTGCTGTCTCATAATGCTTTGGATTTTGGAGAGAATAAAATACAGCAAATGGAAACAGGTGATTCCATTCACATCTCCAACTGTCTAAACATAGATAAATAAGTTGTTTCAACATTCGGAGTTTCTCGATTTTGGAAACAGTACAGGCTATGGTAATCAGTGTTTCTGGATTATCTGCAAAGATTTATTTAGCAATCATTGTCCTGAAGCAATTTGCAATGTTCAGGTTATATTTACAGCTGATTATTCTCAAGAAATTAGGAAAAAAATAAAAATGTAATTTTCTCAAATTTTAAATTGTTTTACATATGACAGGTAGCAGAGTGAATGTATATGCAATTGGTATTGAGTTGCTTGCATATGTTTTTGTTTGAGTAATTTGGAAATGTGCTGCCTTCTCTTGTATTTCATATATAATTTTTCATAAATGTCCGTGGATCAAAATTCTAGTTGTGGCAGTATGTTCTTGAACGTCTTACTGTTTGCTCATGAAGTGTTGAGACCTTTTTGAGGATTGCCCATGAACAGCACTGTTTTACAGACTGCGTATTTGATTTTTGCAGCACAAAGTGATTTCCTATATAAACATGGAAACATCTTCAAAATTTTAGTAAGTCTTAAAGAAGGACCAGGAATACAGCTTTAAAGCCACCTGTTGTCAAGGTTTTCCAGTACTTACTGATATTTTGTTTTTTATTTATGCTAGTTATAAACATGCCAGCAAAAAGTGTAACTGTTTGACTTCTGTTTATGAATTTGGTTTTTAGATTTTTAGCTATCTTTTAAAAACTTCCTGTGAGAGGGTACTATAAAACATGCTTTCTCTGTGTTATTCCTTGTGTTAGCTAATGATGTGACGGGGCTGAGAGAATCTGAAGAGAAGTTGAAGCAGCAGCAGCAAGAGTCTGCCCGAAGAGAAAATATTCTGGTGATGAGGCTGGCAACTAAGGAACAGGAGATGCAAGAGTGTACTGTAAGTATTTAGAAAGGATAAGTGTGTTTGAACTGTTGCAGCAATATCAGCTGTTGAGCCAGTACCTATGTGCTGTGCAGTGTTTTTTGTGTATCTACACCATCTCACTTTCTGCGTTTAAAGACATGGCAGGGTACTTTAGGTTTCATTGAATTAGTAAAGATTACTTCTTAAAAGTTTGGAGTTTTTTCTAATGTTAGTTATTTCTGTTGATTTTCAGTAGCAGTTGTGGTTGAAGCTTGGTTTGCTTCAAACCAAACTAATTCTTGCATGTGCCATGCTTATTCTTCTAGCATTTATCTACTGTGCCTAGTAGCATCTACAAAAATATTACTTCTGAGTATCATTAGTGTTAGGAACAAATGAAAATATAATAATATGATTGAATTGATTTGGCTTAATTTAGGCGGTTTTAGGCTGATACTTAATTGCCTTTGGATAACAATATATTTGTAAGCCTCTTGTCTGTTTGGCTTGATAGGTGAAGTTGTTACTGACTTGTTCAAAGTTCTTTTTAGAAATTTGGCAGATCTGCCTAATTTCTACTGTTCTGGATACATATTTTGTTGATCTTTGTTCCTTGTTCCTTCATTTCTGGCCATTTTCTGTGACTGTTACATCTGTGTTTAGTTTTGGTTTCTTGGAAACAATCTCATATTGGATTACCTTCTTAACATAATTTCATTCTGCTTGAATCTGGCAGTTTCTGAGAGGATTGTAAAAAGCTTATTGCTAGTTTTGATAATGCTCTTCAGAGCTTCTCTTAGGAAAATACAAGCTCTGTGCAAAACTAATAACTAGTGTTGTAGCTTTCCTTTGCTTTTTAAGTCTTGCTCTCTTTTGTGCCTGAAGTTTTTCCAGAGCAGTCAGGTATAGTAGTGTGACTGAACTCCATACACAGTGTTTTCATTGCTCTTGAGACCATATGATCACACTGTTATAAACAGGAAAAAAAAATAAAGGGGGTTAAGCTTACTTTGCAGTGGCAAAAAACAAAGCCCAGAATCATTGAGATTGGAAGAGACTTGTAGTTTCTAGTCCAGCCTGCCTGTTCACAGCAGGGTCAGTTGGACCAAGTTATTCAGGACTGTGCACTATTGGCTTTTGAGCATCTCCTGAATTGGAGGCTTCAGAACTCTTCGGTGACTTGTGCCAGTGTTGAACCACTGACATAGCAGAATGTTTTCTCACGTTTAAGTGGAACTTCCTGTGTTTCAGTTTGTGCCCATCACCTTCTGTACTTTCAGTGGGCACCACTGGCTTTGCTTTCTTTACTCCTCATCAGGTATTTATGCGCATCGGTAACATCCCCTGAGCCTTCTCTTCAGATTGACCAGCCCTAACACTCTTAGCCTCTGCTTGTGTGTCACATGCTCCAACTCCTTAATTAGCCTCACCTTGATGTGTCTGTGTCTCTCTTGTACTGGAGTGTCCAGATCTGGACCCAGTACCTCAGATGTCTCACCAGTGTCATGTGAGAGGAGGGATCACCTCCCTCTGCCTGTTGGCAGCACTCCTGCTAATGCAGCCCAGGATGCCAGTGAAGATCTGTTCTGGTACTGTACTGCAACACTTCCCTAATTGTAAGGGTACTGTATTGGTCCTGCTTCACTTGTGAAATTTTACTGATAAATTCTGCCATGTGGAACAGCAGTAATAACAGTTTTTTTTCTTTTGATCTTCTTAGTATATAGCTAAAGCAATAAATACTAAAAATAAATGAAATGTTAGTTTTTCACTAAAACCAAATTTGTGTACACTAAATTTGCCTTTCTTCCTCCCTCCAAGTTATAAACTTCAAGTATTTAATGCTTTGAATTTGACTGTAATGAATGATTTGAATATCATGAAGACTATAGGGATTTTGGCTGCACTTTGTTAGATGTTTATGGCTGTATAATCTTTCTAGATCATCTGTTTAAAAGAACTTCTGAAGAGCTTTTATTTTCAGTGTACTTTAAAAAAGAGAAAAGGGTAGGTAACAACCTACCAAAAGGAAACAAAAAGCAGACACATGCCCACACACTCAGGTGGCATATATTTCTCCTGCTCTTGACTCAATAATTAACACTAAGGATGTAATCTCCACAGTATATGGAGGTAAGAAGGTGCATCATTGAAGAGATGTAAAATGGATACACTGAAGGTGTATAATGGAGACATTGTCACCTTTAGATATTTTCAAGTTTAAAAATGCACATAGTTTCAAGAAGGTCTGAAGGACTGCTTGGGTTAGTATTACTAGAGAGTATTTTGTCCACTACAGTAACAGTAGAAAAATACATCATGCTCGATAAGATGCGAAGCTAAGCCACAGGTTGCTACATCATTTAATAAGCTATTTGTCATGTGATGTTATTTGACATGCCTGATTTTAATCCATAAAATAACTTTTCCATATTTTTATTATAGTTAACAATTTTTTTATAATCCATGCTTACATGTAAAATATACCAGTAACATTTACATGTAAGCCTTCAGTGTTTACTGTCACATTTTAATTAGAAAGACTGAGCATTTATGGTGTCTAGTTTCTTGGAAACTACAGATGTGTTTTTGGGACATTTTTTTTTTTACGATCTTACTGCTTTCAAATTTAAATGGTTAAAAACTTAATACTATACCATATTCAACTACTAGTAGTTGGCAAAGACTGAGTTTTCTGATTACTTGTGTAGAACACCTTGCTTACTAAAGTACACTAGCTGTATTTTAAAGGGTGTGGTGAACTCTTAGTGTTTTAATTTTCACCCTTTTTTAAAATAGTAGCTTTTTAGTGTGTTTTCAGCTTATGAAAGTCACCAGTTGTGATCTTGAAAGTGTCCTGTTGCATGTCAGAGTAGCAGTAGCAGAATCATTGCCCTTACTCTGTGTCAGTGTTGTTTTTGAAGAAACAAGGTGGGAGGGGAGTGCATAGCTCCATTCTCTCTAGTGCTCTGTGCGAAGTCTAGCAGGAGAATATATTTATTTCTTCAGAGCCAGCAGCTTAGTAAAAGACTGTGACAGGTGCTGCAAATTTACTCTGTGGTTTTAGAGTGACTAGGGGCTACCTTGAAGTTTAGATGTTTAACATCTTGTGTACCCTGTTGTCAGCAGCAGCCTTGAGCTACCTTCTCCCAGCAGGAACAACCCTCAGAAGAGGTTGCTGCTCTTAGGGAAGTGTGGGTAAGATATTGGTTATGGTTTCTACATAAAGCTTTATTTCTGGCAGAGGTGGTGGTAAAGTTAATGCTACTTCAGGGAAAGGCCTTAACCTCCTTCCAGGCTACTGCACAGTTACTGAGAGTCAGTAAGTGGGTAGACATTTGGAAATACTTGCTGCTCAAATATGTTTTTCATGGAACATGTAACAATGAGTGGAACTTTCTGTGGGTGCAACTGGACTGTAACAGTAGATAGTCATTACTCTTGTGGTTTAGGTTGCATCTCTGTTGTTTTTTCTCTTCTTAGTTGTGCACTTTTTTCCTTCCTACTCCTTCCTTATAAGAAGGATATACAGCTGATCTGACGTAGATTGCTTACAGTTTCTCTCAGGCACCTGTGATCTGTTTTGTAAATTCTTCATGTTTAGAGAGTCTGTTCTTTTTAGCTATCTTTGGATGATTTCAGCTGAAAGCATGCAACTGTTTCCAAGAATGTGAGAACTAGGGGGATTGAAAATGTTGTTTGTCTTTAACAAAGCCATAAAAATTCACGTGAACAAAACCTCACACAGCCTGATATCCTCTAAATAGACTGCTTTCAGTGCTCTCCTGCCTTGGGTTGGAACAGAGAAGCTGATAGCAAGATTTTTATTCTGTTTGTGAACATTGCTTCTACTTGTCCATCTGATGGGCTTTTGAAAAATACCAGCTAATGTGTGCTTTCATGTTTGGGAATAAGAAAAATCTGTAGGCATTTCAGGTGTTAGAGTGGGCATTCCCTGGACTCTGGCATTGGACATGACTATTCCTGTATGTTCCGCTGTAGCCTGAAGTTGGTCCTGACTGCAGGCAAACTCTCCTGCTCCTTAACCCTTACCACCTGAAATATCAGTGGGAGGTGACTCATACCAGAAAGCGATTAGAGGGGGCAAGAATGTGAGATTTGGAATGGCTGAGCAGGAAGACAAACTTAATTAGGAAATTGGCAGAAAAGGGAAGACATTTGGGCTTGCTTTGAGAGCCGGTCATACTGGGAGGAGGTTGTTAGGTCTTCATGGATGAAAAGCCTGACAGATGAGAACTCGAGTTAACAACTGGAGAGAGCACTTGTGGAAGGGATTGAGAAAATTTGAGTTGGAAAAAGTGGAAAGAATGGTTTTTCAAGTTTGGGGGAGGGAATGGGCAAGGATTGTTAAACTTAAGTTTTGTCTACGTGGCTGCTTCAGGAATGATGGTTGAGCTGAAGGCCTGTGCAGGTGTCATGTGCTGGGCTCAGAAGTGTGAGGTGGAGAGACCCCAATGAGATTGTCAAATAACTGGCATTGCACAGCATTGGCTGGGTCCTGTGGAGTGTTTAAGTGCATTTCTGGCATGACTGAGGCACAGTGGCAGCAATTGTGTGCTAGTGATCCAAGGAATCTGTTACAGTTTTTAGATTTACAGTGGAAGAGAGAGGAATCTGGGCCTTGGTAAGACAAGGAACATAGCCTTTTTTTTTTCCCCAGTTAGTGATGCCTCTTTAAAAATGCATTGAGATCAGTGTTGCTGTATCATGATTATATTTCTGGAATATGTTGCCAGTGAAGTTGTCCATTTCGCTGTCTACTAGCTCTAGTAATCACAATGAATTGACAGGTTGTTGAAATACTTGACTGGCAGAAGAATCAAAAAATTGAGTGGATAGAAAATATACATCAATAACAATGAAGAAAATCGATCTTTATTCAGTGAGGCAAAGGACCCGAGAGGTAAAATGCCATCCAAAACATGTTAGCATAACCTTAATCTGGATTGGCTGTTTTTAGGTACATTACCCACATTGTATGTGGGTTCTTGAACACTTTATTTTTTGAAAATATTTATATGCAGTGCTTTATTCCCTTTATATTTATTTCTGCATGCATAGAACCTTGTCTATTTTAAATTTAAAGTATGATGATTTCAGTTATTTTAAGTAGCTAAGTATTTTTTTTATAATATCAAATTAATTTGTCAAAGGAAATACTTCAGTTATGCCAGTACCTTTGAAACCACTTACTTGAAATAAAATCCAGAAATTTTTACTAGGTATAAATTAAAACATGTTATACTCAATTCAGAAGTGACAGAGGTTGCTACTGCACACTGAATGTACATAGGACTTCTGTACTTGTTCTTCACCACTGTTGTGTACAGACCACATGAGAGAGTAACTGCATGCACAGGAACATGATGAAGCTGTCAGTGCTGCTGGCTGTGCTGTGTGTCCCAAGGAAAGGAGAGAGTGCAGGGGGACTCTTTCCCTTTAGGATTTGTCAGTGAAACTCTCTAGTTCTCAAGTCTGGTTGCAGGACTGCCTGCATGGAAGGCAAACCATCTGACTTTCAATTAATGTCTTTTAACATTGTGCAGTTCTGTTGTTCTGTTCACCTCTTGCTGATGAAGAAATGTGTGTGATACAGGAAGCATAATAAATTGAATTTAAGAATCAACAGTCTGTGCAGGCTGATGCGGTATTGGTGATTAACAGGGTTCTAAACACGTACTTTCAGTACAATTTAAGATATGTCTGTTGTGATGGGATTAAAATGGAAGAAACTTTTAAAGTTAATCCTATTTATTTACATTCATTTTGAACAATAAATACTATATTTAAAAGAAAACCTCTCAGTTACTACTTCTGAAATTTTGACTATTGCAAGTGTTTTAAGCATATAAAATTGTAACTTCTTTGGCTTGTGGTTTTTGCAAGAGAGAAAATCCAACCAAAGTCTGTTTTAATTACTGTTAATATTTCTAAAATATTTTGTTTAAAAAATACACAATCTTGCATCATAAGTGACTGTTGCAGTTGCAAAAAACTTTAGAAGATTCTAAAAACCTTTTTATTACTTGCCTGTAAATATTTCTTGTCAATTTAGCTGTAATGTTCTTCAATAACTTCCACTGAACTTAAGTGGGAATTAACTGTCTGTTTGAAGCAGATGATTTTTTCCATATGCTTTCTGTTCCCCAGGAGTAGTACAGGCAAATACAAAAGAAAGGGAGCTATTACTCTGGCAAATATGAATTGGCATGTAGAAGATAATCTGGGATCTGGAGGGGAACCTACTGTGAAAGGTTAAGCATGGCCGGTGCTTATGATAGGGGCTTGGGTGAGCAGGCACATGGACAAGGGTGCACTGTGTGCACAAGTGATTTTTATCCTGTATTTTTTGGGTTACAGTGTGAAAGAAGGCAAGCTACCTTGATGCTAACTTTGGAGTTATTGTTTGTATTGAAATGACTTAAATTTTTTCTTTAATATTGTATGAATAACAGTCTTTTTTTTCTTACTTTATGCAGAATCAGATCCAGTACCTCAAGCAAGTCCAGCAGCCTAGTGTTGCCCAACTGCGATCAACAATGGTGGACCCAGCCATCAACTTGTTTTTCCTAAAAATGAAAGGTGAACTGGAACAGACTAAAGACAAACTGGAACAAGCCCAAAATGAACTGAGTGCCTGGAAATTTACGCCTGATAGGTAAACAAAACAAATACTCCCCAGTCAAGACTTCCCTGACAGTCCCACTACGAGAATGCTATGGTGGGACAGCCAAGTACTCGTTTCCACACCAAGACTCAGACGTTTTGAGGCAAAAGCCACATTCTTATACTGTCCAGCTTGTATTGCTTAATGTAAAACTTACCAGATGAACCTTGTGTTTCAGCTTTTTTCTCCCCTTTGCTTCAGAGGCCTGACAGCGTCGGACTATTCTGAAGAAATGGCCTTCTTCGAAAAAATCTTTTCTAGGACATGTAGACATTTGCAAAATTGTTCTATTTGAAGAAAATAGAGGGAGAAACAGAAGTCTTAAGTCTGTGGCACACTGTGTCTACAGACATTTTGGAGGAGAGAGAACCTAGAGATTATAAATCACGAATTGAACATGTAAAATTCCCGTAAAATGTAGAAGTGGAATATGCTTCGCTCTTAACCTTGAGCCTAGTGACTTAGAGACACTGTAAGTCAGTTTTGCCAATAAGACTGTGGACTTCCTGCTTGTTCACTGAACTGCTGGGTCAAAACTCGATGAGGTGAATTTTGCATTAAAGAGTTTACTTGCTAACCAGTTTTGAGTAGCCACAAGAGTGCTATTTGATATCACAACAGTGGTAGTGTACACATTTGACTGTTTAGCCTTTGGGCATTCTAGCACTTGATGCAGCCTTAACTCACTGTTGCTAAATAATGTTACAATTACTGTTTTCTGGATGGTTGCTAATACTGTGGACACCTCAAAATTAGGACTGTACACAAATGTACGTTCCATCTAAATGCAAGTTTACAATTGTTTGAAGCAATATATATTTGATCACAACTAGCATGTGTAAGAAAAACTGGTTGTGATAAGAATTTCACTGCATGTTTTCATGCAGAAATGAGAATTTTTTGATCTTCATTCTAAGAACTGATCTCAGATGCTCAATACAGAAGGCACATGATGGCAACTGTCTTCAGTGTTGGTGGGGTGTTTTTATTCCGTTGTACACCTGGGTTTTTTTGTATTGTGCTTCTCTATAAAATGTGCCTTGAAATAGTTGTAATACATAGTTCAAGGAACACTTCTGGTTATACTGTTGTATCGTGAAACTCCTGGGATGAACGAGAATTGAACAGGTTGTTATTTCTACATTGTCTCGTTCGCTGAAAACGAAGTCAGTATTTTAACAAACCAAAAAAACCTTAAATGCATGCATTTTCTTTGGTGGATTCAGTGAAGGAGTTTTTGCTACTATATTGATGCCTCTGTTCTGTTGTCCCAAGTTACTTGTAAGAGTTGTGATCTGGGACAGTTGGGACTGCACGTCTGAGGTCTGTAAAGCAAAATGTAGATTTGGTGTAGCATGTGTGTGTTTTTTTCCCATAGCAAATAGAGTTCTATTTAGTAATCTGAGGTTTTGATTTTTCAAAACAGTTGGGCAAAATTTTATGACTCAGTTTAAAAAAATAGTTTTTAAATTAAAAAGTGACATTCAGCTGTCACAGAAGGTGATGTATTCTAACTGTTTTGCTGACTTTTATTAAGATGCCATTACATAATTTTGACTTGGAAGTATCTTTAACGGTTTGTGCTTCAGATGATTAATACAGGATCAAAGAGTTAGTATACTTATGCAGGTTTATTTTCTTTTTTGCATGAGTAATGACTTAACAGCAAAAGAAAATGCCACAGAAAAATTTTACCTTTTAAAAAGTGATACATATGGAATGATTTTGCTATAGTAGTATATAAGATTTTATTGATCTAGCATCAAAACAGAGGTAAGACTTACACTGATAAATTGTTTGTGTTACCAAGCCATTTGTAAAGCTCACTACAATGTGTTGGAAGAGGCATGCCATGCAGATTGCTTGTTTCTAACTTGGAGTTCAGGAAGTTATTTAATACATTTAGACACAGGTTGGCTGTTTTCTGAAGTCCTCAGGCTCTGAATGTGTGCTTACAACTGAGGAGAGACGAGTAACTTGCCACTTCATTTCAAACCCAAGTGTCAAAAGAAAATGTTATTTCTGTAGCTACAACATACCCTAATTTGCATAATATAATTTTAAGTTGGTGTGAATATACATAATTCATACATGCAGTGGCTGGAATATAGAAAGTTAGAGTTTTTCCTGGTAAATAATTGAGGCTTTGTTAACAGGGTTGAGATTTTACTGGTTTTTATTTCTTGAAAGGTGAAGAAATTGGCTCATGTAAAATATTTGTAGGGTTTTTTTCATTCTTTTTGCATCTTTACCACTCCCCCTCCCCTCGCCTTAATTGCTTTAGTTGTCCATCCTTGTACACAGCTACTCATTTCATGGCATCTGGCCTAGTTTTTGAAAGAGGCATTGGCCCTGTTGAGATCTTAAACTGGTGTTCCTGGAGTGGATAACGCATTAACTGCAGCCCTAAGCAGAGCTAGCTCTGGACGTTAATGTAGATAAGGTTGTGCAGCATAAATATTGCTGATGTCTGGAGGGGGAAATAAAAGGGCATGTAATCAAAGGAATGGCTATGCTAAGCCATTTTAACCATCATTAAGCGGAGTATAAACTTGGAATAAAAATCAGTTGAAATGTCATTTTGCAGTAAGCCTAGTACAACAAACTTCAGTCTTCTGAAATTTAACCACTTACATTCTTACAGGTTTTGTTGCATGTATGTTGAAGAGGATTTGTGAAAACAATGCTGAACTTAGTTTTCCAGTTCATAGGAATTATTTTAATAATTACTGGATTTAATGTTCTTGAATGTGTTGTCTTTTTTGTAAATTACAAGGATTATTATCTACTAGTTCAGAACATCTGGAAAAATTTTGATGGGAAGAAATAGCATTATAGGTAACTATGCAAATTTCTATACAGGTAATAAGTATTTTGCATTTTGGCAGGAGTTAACTTCAAGAAATTAATAGGATTCTAAAATTGTCCCAATTCCAAGGTAACCGGTACTTGCTGATTCTGCAGTTGATGTTGGTTTGTGAAGAGAAAAGGACTAAATGGCTTAAGCATTGTAAACTTTTTCTACTTGTAGTGATGATGAATACAGTAACAGGAATTTGCAAATGGCTAAAAATCACGTCTGCCTAATAACTTTTGGGATTTGTCACATTGGTTATCTCCAAAGTGGTCCTGCTTTGCACAGAATGAACATCTCTAAGGAAACTTGCATCTTAAATGTGCGACTTGGACTGTATTAGGTCGGCACAATTTAAACTTCAAGGACCTGGCATTGGACATCACATCAAGAAAGAAAACAGGCTGCTGCCTTTAGCAGATTTTCAGGCTTCCAGGACTTTACACAGCCAGATTCCTTCTGGAGCAGCCCATCTGAAAGATTTGGGAAAGTCAGTTGAAAAATGTTAAATGGGGCAGAGTTGGCAGAGAACTTTAAAGTTGTCTTAAGGCTTGAGTGCTCAGAAGGTGGTAGTTGATAAGGAAATTGCTGTTTTAAATTCTTCTTGTTGGGTATTTTGGTTGCAGGAGAACTGTGGCTGTGATTGTAGCAGAAGTTTCCTGTTCTACTTTTTTTAATACTCAAATTTTTTTTCAGTATTTGTCACTTGTTTAAAAGCATACAAAAAATTAAATGGCCTTCTCGGTCTTGAAAAGTAATGCAAGTCTTGCTGTTGAATTCACAATAAAACTGTTCAAGTTTGGGGGTTTTGGCAGAACTTACATTTCTATAGAAAAGAAGACAGCTTCATTATGGTGCTGATCCTATTAAAAGGAGACTGTTTGGGGATGTTATTCTGACTTGGCAGACTAAGAGTCCTAAAGGACTTTAATTTTTCTCTTTCATGGAGTCAGCTGTATTGCCTATATATTAATTTGCATACCACTTCCTATAATGCTTTATAAAGTGAGATTTTTATCATGAAGATTAAAGATGTGTAATGTTACCAATTTAGTAAAGAAAATCTTGTCAGTTCCGACCTGTTTCACATTTCTTTCAGAAATCGAATGTCTTAATGATCATTACTTACAATCTGAAATCTGTCATTTTAAAGGAAGTAGATAATATACCCCTTCTTTGATGTCCTTCCAGTGTTCAGCTACATTTTCATTCCTCTTCACCATACAAGATGTACTTAAGAAATGCTGACCATTGAAATCGTGAAGCAGACTCTGCATGTGACTGTCAAACATATCAGTTGAGTTGAAAAATAGACATTTCATTTTTTAAACAAGAGTACCTGGACAGCATTTAAATGAACGTTTAAACCTCTTAAAGAAAAATGGTTGTCAGTATGAAAAATGAACATGAGATTTAATATTTCCCCCAAGAAACTTTTCTTCACCCAAATTCAGGTATTAAATTTCATTAGTACAACAAATGGGGAACAATTTTGCTTATAATTTGTTTGTGTAGTTTCTATGCAGTCCTTGATCTTTTCAATTGCAAAACACATCTTTAATCAAATATTTAACTCTGTTAAGAATTAGCACATGCAAGATTGTGCATACTGATAATCCAGATGTTGGTATCAAAAACGTACAAATATGCTTATTCATATTTTCAGTAGTAAAACTTGCCTTCCACTTTGTGGGACAGCGACAGAAGATCAGCTGGCGTTGGAACAGCATGTGGTAACTATAGGGAGACTTTCTGCTATGACAATTATGTTGAGGCATAATGTTCCTTGAATTGTGACATGCAGAAATTGCATCTCCTTTTTGTCTGTAATTGTGATTGAAGAAGATTACTGAAGGTTTTATATTCGTTTTGTGATAGATGGCTCTTTCCTTTACAGCCAAACAGGGAAAAAGTTAATGGCGAAGTGTCGAATGCTTATCCAGGAGAATCAAGAGCTTGGAAGGCAGCTGTCCCAAGGACGTATTGCACAGCTTGAGGCAGAATTGGCTTTACAGAAGAAATATAGTGAGGAACTTAAAAGCAGTCAGGATGGTAAGGGATTTTTTAACAAAAACAGAAGTTGCCTTACACTTCTGCAAGTTTAATTTTGTGATGATATACATAATACAAACCCACCTTTGCCAGAATGAAAGGGCAGTATTGAGTAAAATATGACAATAGTAAGTGTTAACTGGTAGTTAAAACAAACAAAATTCTTAACTTTGGGGGAACTGGTGGGATTTGCAGCTCCAGTAATGCAATGTTTGAAATTGAGATTTTTTTTTTACTGTAAATTTTACTATTTAGTAGTTTTAATAGTTTAGACTGCACACATTACTGGTGAATTGGCAAGATGAAAGCTGTTAACATAAAGCCTAGGCATGCATTGAGAACAGAAAAATTCTTGTTAACTCTGACTCATTTGGAATTTATTTTAAAAAATCAGCAAGTTTTCAGCGACACCTAAGAATATGAAAAACTGATTTTTTTTTTCCTTTGGTAACTCAGATGAATGAAAATGTCTCATGTTTGTAGTCTAAATTTTGCAGCACTATAAACCTAAACTGAAATTATTTAAAAACTCTGACCTCTTGAATAATTTAAATGGAGGGGAAAATGCAGGTTTGAAAGTCTTCAGTTCCAAATTCTATGTAGTGTCAGGGGCTCTTCATAGGATGTTAGATTAGGTTATCTGAAGTTTGTGGATATAACCTATGTAGACATAACATAGACCTGAATATCTTTTTAAAATTTTACATCTGAAGATTATAAGATACCAGAAACTTGATATGGCATCCCATCTAAGTCTGAGATGTCCTGCATTTTTAAGAATTGATCTTCCCCAAACATATTTTCATTTCTTTGAGAAAGCAGCAGTATAAAATAACCAGAACTCTTAAGGTAAATGATTGTGTAGTGTCATTTTGTGGGAAGAGTAACTACTGTTTTGATAATGCACTTCAACAAAATTTGCCAAGTACACAATTGGAGCAAGTGCAGACATTCTTTGAAGACTGCTACTTTTGAATGTAGTAATCTCCAGCATTGAGTTGCTTCTTCCCCATATATGGATAAAGGTGATGATACTCCTGCTGTAAGAGTTTTCCTAATGATTGTTTTCTGTCGCAGCAAGAGCACTTTTTTTTTAAAATTTTTGCAATATTAAGCCGTTCGTGTTTCATTTCTTCTTGCATACTGATGGTGCAGTTGAACTGAAGACTGAATCAGTGTTTCTTACCCTGTTTTGGGGTCAGATTTGTTTTGTTCCAGAATGCAGTACTAACTGTAAAAATCTTTCTGATATATAAATATTAAATTACCCTGTGAGACTAGTTAATGCTCTTGTTGGTAAGAAGGTCTTTTTGTGTCCTCTCTTGAAGGATTTAGCGGATTAAACACAGTAAGAATTGAAACTTCCTTGAACTATGATGAAAAAATACTACTTTTGACTACTGAATAGGGTTTTGCAGTAACTCAGATTTGCTATGTATGGATATGGTTCATGGTCACTTTTACAGTATTTCTGCCAGGGTTTTACTCTTGAGTAAAAGTCCATTAGGATCTACTTGCAAAATACTAATTACTGTAATTGACCTTTTTTCTGAATATCTTCCTTTCTTGCTCAGAAATTAAATTTTTCTCACATATTTTCAATAGCAGTATAGAAAATAGGTAGATAACCCCAGTTAAGCATTTTCCCCTTCAGAGGCAGAGTATCAAAACCAGTGCATTCCTGATGGCTGAGAAATAGTTCATTTAGAAATTTCACTATAAAATGTTGAGTTACAGGATTTTAATTTCTTGTCTGAGAATCAAGCTATATATGGGCTATTAAGTGTTTGCAACAAATGTGTTTTCTTTACATAGAATTGAATGACTTCATCATCCAGCTTGATGAGGAGGTAGAGGGTATGCAGAGTACCATTCTAGTTCTTCAGCAGCAGTTGAAGGAGACTCGCCAGCAGTTGGCACAGTACCAGCAGCAGCAGTCCCAGGCCTCCAACCCAGGTACCAGCAGGACTCCATCCTCTGAGCCCACAGAGCAGGGAGAGGCTGCGGGCAAAGACTGCAGCCGCCTGGCAAACGGACCAAGCAATGGCAGCTCCTCCCATGCGCGGACGTCTGGGCCTGGATTTTATAGGGAGGGTAGCGGCACGGAAGATGACTTCCCAGCTTCTCCAGGGAATGGTAATAAGCTGTCCAACCACTCTGAAGATAGAACTGGTAGAGGAAGTGGTAGCTACATAAACCAGCTCAGTACTGGGTATGAAAGTGTAGACTCTCCCACTGGCAGTGAAAACTCTCTCACTCACCACTCAAATGACACAGACTCCAATCATGATCCTCAAGAGGAGAAAACAGTGAGCATGAAAGGTAACAGAACTGTGGGTTCTCGTCATGTCCAGAATGGTTTGGACTCCAGTGTAAATGTGCAGGGTTCAGTTTTGTAACATTTTTCTGCAAAATTTTTATACAGTGTCATTGAAATTGGGAGAGGATACTGTCCAGAAGCCGTTTAAATTAGTGCATACTTGTCACAATTTTGCCTTTTTGTGGGTTTCTTTTTGCTTCAATACCTCTGCCACTTTGGAAATTTTAACAGTTAATTACGTTGAATGTTGCTAAAAGGATGTTTGTGTAGCTCAAGTTATTTTTATATGAGTTAATGTGAAGTTGAAATGGAAATTATTTCCATAAAGTATAACATAAATGATGTCTGTACAAATCTGTGTATATCTAGAACCTGTGCTGTGTAAGGGCATTCTTACTCATACTGTTATACTTAACACCACCTTCAGAATTTGTCATAATGGCTGTGGGTTTGACTGCCAAGTTTGCCCAGTACAGTAGTTTTATCACTAAAAAGATGGACTTACTGAAGGAGTCCTTTAGTAGTTTCAGTGTTAATTACAGTTTTTCCCACCATACATCTGTGCATTTTCTCCTTAGGTGACCGAATGTTTATGATTGTGTGCATAGTTACTCAGTTTTTAAGAACTGTTGTATCCCGTTGATGCATATTGCTCTGTGACTCCAATATTATCTTACCTGTACTGACCAAACCTAAATAAAAACTTTTAATAATGTAATTTCGGCATCGTTCTGCATTGGCTTATATGGTTTATTTGTATGCAGTGTATTTATAGTCCTTGCTCTTGAATTGAGTTTGTATCTATGTCAGTCCTCTCTGATACAGCATATGCCCAATATATGAAGTTGTAGGTGTGTACTAGTACTAATTTCAGGACAGCCTGATAGTGCTTGTTCTAAAGGTTTTGTTCTTATTGGCAGAAAAAGGATGGGGGGGGAGGTGGAAAGAAGTTAATAAAAGTAAACCTTAGAGTTTGAACCCAGTTTTATTAATGATTACAAAAAAACCCCAAAACAAGCCAAACCCAAAAGCTTGAAGTACCTAACAGGTAAATGCACAAGTTACAGTAAAAAACTTAGGGAATTAGCAATTCAGCCTTTTGAACTGGATAACTTTGTTTTTAAATGTCTGCCTGAGGAAATGGATTTCTTAACAGGTGCAGAGAATGAAAGAATTCCCTTTAATGAAACAGACTTTTATTGCTCAGTAGCAATGAGCTATGAATTTCAGAACCTGGATTTCTGGTGTTTATTTTCTATACAAATTTAGTGTTGGTAGCACATGAACAAGAAGATGAAAAAGCACTCTTCAAGGTAAGACAAAAGTACTTAGTGGTGTATTTTAGGGTGGGCTTAAGACCAGTTTCAACATTTTTTTTCTACCTGTGAGTCTTGTAATTACCAGATGACTAATGAAATTAATGCATTATGTAGCTACTAAAATAATAAGAAATAGCATAACTGCTTTGCAATTCACTGTGGAAACAGACTTGTTTGAAAGTATTTCTCAAAAGTTCTAGAGCACAGTTGACTTGGATTAAATTTACAGTTACAGTAAATTCTTACAGAAGGGCTTCTGTGGTAGCATTTTTAAGTGACATAAATTAGTGTCTGCAGTAATATTGTCCAAGACAAATTGATGTAATTAAAATGCCACCAGCTACGCTTGTCTGTATTAAAAACATGCTAGTCTATGGCTAGCACCACTGCTATTTTAATTTCATAGGGTTCACATCAATGTGCTAAAATCACTTGGTAGTGGTCACTGAAGTATAAATTCCATTGGTGATACCTCATTGCTTTTTGAATGTTGCTTCAGGCTTTTCTGCCTGAAAAATAGCGGTTGAACAGTTGAATGTAAGAAAGGGAAGTGACAAATACCAATACAACAATGGTACTGGCATCTGGCACCCAAAGGTATTTTTAGATCACAGAAGTCCCTGATGATGAATTTTATTTGATCTCAACGTCATACTGCTCACTTACATAGCATGTGTATATATGTACATCCTGGATCCTGTACATGGTAAAGTACAATCTTTGTAAGAAGCTTCAAATGCTGCTAACACAATATAGTAATTAGGCTTTATGTGATCAGATGCTAAAAAGCCTTGTGAGGAAATCTGTGGTCATTAAAAAAAGGCATAGTTCTCAAGTGGTGATGACTTTTTGCTTAAATCACGTATTACAGGACGTTCATGACTTTAAAATTATCTTTACGTGAGGTTTTTGTTTTCTGAGGAGTGGTATGTTATTTTTAAATAGTAAAAAAATAATCAGAAATACAAATTTTACCCTCAGACTTCAAGTTAACTTGGAAAAAAAAATGGTGTAAGACAAACTATTCCCTTTGTTATCCTCTGCTTAGGAGGTATCTTCTAAATAAGCAGGCCAGGGTGCTTGGTGTGATTATTTTTTTTTTTCCCTTCCAAAATGAAAGCAACACAGCAACTGTGCCAATTAATAATAAAATTAATAATATAATTACATAATGGACTTGCTTTCATGGAACACTTGCTACAAGCATTAGTGAACTGCAGTGTAATACTACATATGCAAATGCTAAAGCCTGTAATATTCCTGGTTTTGCCTGGCAGTTGGTGCCTGTATTATGACACTTAAAAATCCTGAATGTAGTTGGTTTGTTCTAACAAAAATGACATTTTATTGATCCAATATATACAAAATATACCTCTTTAAAATTAGATATAACCTATATCTTGCTGTATGTATTTTCAGTAGTCAGAGACAAAGAAACAACTTGCTGATTTTTGGACTGACTTGCCTTACTATGTCTTAGGTGCTGTTGAAGCAGCTGTTTTCACTGCTCAGATCCCACAAGAGCACCGCTGGCTCATCAGAAAAACTAAATTATTGTCCTTTTCTTGGATGCCTCGAGAAGTGAGTGATGGGAGCACTGTGTCTTCCAGGGGGCTGGGATTCCCTTTGTGGGTCTTTCCAGGTGGATTTCTTCACAACTGGGAAAAAGAAGTTATTTATTCTCAATAAAATTGCTCAAGCTTAGCCCCCACTGGCTTGCTATTTGATTTTTTTTTTTAGTCTGGTAAATGTGGGTGCTGTGAGATCTTAGGGCTATATATATTTATTTAAAAAGACAAAATATGAAGATCGAAGGTTTTGTGGTAGCAGAAATTAATTCCGTACAACTTGAATTTTACCTAATGTTTGTCTAGTCTGCAGAGTGCCTCTTAACTCTGAGGGATGAGCTTCTCCTCCTTGACCTCGCTGGACACCCAGTTTTTAATGGGTCTTTGGACTTACTTGCATTAAATTAGGTAAAGGATTTTCATGAGCACCAGAGGCCGCTGAATTTCTACATGCAGGAAAGCAGATGTTGGGGAAAACAAGATGCCTAAAAAATGGGTAAAAGAACAGAAATGAACCAACAAAAGCAAGTCGTAGACAAAAAAGCTGAAACGGTAGCCGTCACTATCCTGCCAGAACCGTGTCCCCGCGCGGCAGGTTTCCAAAGGCGAACTCCGCTGCGCTGCTGTATCCCCGTTGTATCCTGTCGGGCGGCATTATCTCTTTCGTAGGACGCTGAGGCAGCCTCGCCTCGGCTGGAACGACTGCGGGCCTGAGTTTTAAGATAACAATTCTAGGAGCGGTTCCGTTGATAAGGACGAGCTACACCCATTGCTAAGAAATAATACTTGCCCGAATTCGAAGGACGGGGGTGACCGCGGGGTGTGTCACCTGCCGCTCGGCCGAGCTCAGCCCCTGCGGCTGGGGCGGAGGGCGGGCGGGCCGCGGCTGCGCCGTGAGAGTCGCGCCCGGCTGCAGACGCCGCCATGTTGCGCCGCTTTGCCGCCGCGAGCAGGTGAGAGCCGCGCCGCGCCGGGGGAAGCGCGGGGCTGGGCAGAGCCCCGCGTCGGGAGGCGGCGGCCGCACCGCCCTTGCCCTCTGCCGCCGAGCCGGGGACGGGAGGGCGGTAACGGGAGGAGGAGGCGGCGGGAGGGTCGTCTTCTCGCCCCTCGGTGTCCGCCCCCCGCCATTTCGCGCGCAGGGAGGTCGCGGTGCTGCCGACTGCCCCGCCGGGTCGGCGCCGGGGGCTGCTGGCGGTCGTCCTTGAGCGCTTCCAGATTTTGCCCGCGCCGTCCACCGAGGAGCTGTGGAGGCCTGACGCGATGCAGCCAGGCCGCCTTGTTTTTGCTGGCCGGGGTCGCCGCACTCGGCCGCTCTTCACGGTTCCGAGGGCTTTGCTCGCGGTGTGTCCCTGGCTTATGTCAAGGTCACCAGCAATACGGCGGCGGGCTCAGAGCTTACCGTCCTGCCGGCCCGGCGATTCTTCTCTCCTCGTGGCCCTTGTCGTGTCGCATGACAAGTGCGAGGTGTTAAAATGGGGAAGGGTAACACAAGCTGCGCGGTGGATATGCCGGGCATCGCGGGTGCGACGCCCGTGTGGTTTCCCGGTACCCCCTGTGAGGACAGGGAAACACATGGCCGTGTAAATGCTGGAGAGCTTCAGTCCTGGGAACACGGTGTCTGCGCAGGTTTTTTAGCCTCTTTACTTCCCAGTACACAGACAGTGTGGATAGCGACGGAAGGACGCTTGGGCGACATCTTTGCTTCTATTTTTAATTAATAAAGATTAGGTGAAGCTCTGAATGTCATCAAGTTACTACTGGCTTTTCATTGCTACCCCTGCTTTTCCCTCACGTGCGTCCTTGGGAGGGTACATGAGTCCCTGCAGTGGCCTAGAGGCTCAGTTTCAGAAGCAACAACTTGACAGTGCAAAACCCTGTATATGTGACCTTTGTGTGAATTCATCTTTGCAGTTAAGCTGCAAAGTATGCTTGTTTTAAACTCTTGAGACATGGAAATTTGATTTCTCTGGCTGAGATCCCACCCCAGGTACTTAAAGCAGCTGATCAGAACAGCAGTGTATGCAGTCTATTTCACTGGTAAAGCCCAAGTTTTACTGAATAAGACTATTTCCTTCTGGATTTTTTTTTCTTTTCTAGAAGCAGTGCCAAGTTGGTAGCACCCTTGGGGTGCTTGGTTTCTAGGCAAAAGCACACTCTTCCTGACTTGCCATATGACTATGCTGCTCTGGAACCTCATATCAATGCAGAGATCATGCAGCTGCATCACAGCAAGCATCATGCCACCTACGTGAACAACCTGAACGTTGTCGAGGAGAAGTACAAAGAAGCCCTGGCAAAAGGTTTGTATATCCACAGTCAGCAGGTGAGATGGAAGCTTATTGGCGTAGATGATACATGAGAATAGAAAAAAAACCCCAAAACTGAAATATTTTATTTTGAAAGTTTTGGATTGTGTCATTGCATTATTGTTAGAGTAAAATCTTTTATTGTAGTTTCAGTGGTGCTGATAATTGGAAATCAATTGTAAGTAAAAAGCATGAATTCTGTTCTCTGTAGTGCTGTAAAACTAGAAGATTTATTGATTGTTGTGGGTTTAGTCCATACTCCATTAGTAACTTGAATCAAACAAAGACTGAGTCAGTAGGAAATTGCAGTCATTTTGCTGAACAAATACTTTGCAATAAAAGTAGCAAAGTTAGATGAAGTGAAATTTGCGTGCCTTGATAGTTTTCACATCAGATGCTCTGCTCAGGGTTGGTGAATAATCTCGGTTGCCTACAAGTGAGGTAAGACAAACATACATCGACTGCATACCATACGCACTGCAGAGACCTGATTTGGGTGTCAGTTATATCACTGGGTCCAAATTAAGGGGTCGTTTAGGTCACAAGCCCATGTGAGACACTAAAATATGCAGGAAACTATAATGGAATTTTTTGTTACGATCCCAGAATTTGAGTTACACTTCCTTTTGTGAAAACTTTGCCGGTGTAGCAGAGCTATGCTAAAGCATGAGAGGCATTTTTTCTAAACTTTGAGTCTTTGAGTTGGACTGATGGAAGTGTGTGAAATAACATGTATATCTTTTTAAGAAGGTGGAATATTTTCTGGGTTTTTTTGCTGTTGTGATGATCTTCTTAAAAGGTATCAGTTTATCTCAAAGAAATGATTACTGTATAGACTCACTTTTGTCTGCTTGCCAGGTGGCTTCATAGTGGAATTTAACTGCTTGGACTTGGGTGAAAGTGAGAATTGCTGGTATCTGAGTAAACCTGAACTATGTATCCCTTGGTAATTAATTGCCAGTGTATTTGAATAGAGAATGAGGCTTTTCAGGTACCTAAGTGAGCCTAAAAATACCTCGTACAATCTAAATTAATGAACTAATGTGATTGGACTAAGAATCAGGGGATCAAGACTGACTGCTGCCTTGCCCTGCCAGTAGCAGATCCCAGAAAGGTGCATTCTGGAGATGCAATTAGTGCAAACACAACTGGGGGGGGAACCTGAAGTGTAAGAAGACCGTGTGGCTGCTGCTGCTGTTACTGATGCTGTTAAGTGACAAAAGCTTCAGCCACTAGTGGAGGCAGAATTTCTGGTTATCAGAAGCATCTGCATTGTTGTGGATCCTTTTGAGTTATTTTTAGAAATTACAGGTTTTGATAGTATCTCATCACTTGCTGTTGAAATGTTTTTTCCTTAATTTTTCCTTAAGGATTCTGCAGAGATTATTTTTGAAATGGATTACTTATTGGTTGTGGTCATACACACCAAAACAGACAAATAATTACTTGAGATATTTGTGATTGTGCAGTTTGTTAATTTGTTTTTTTCCTGATTGGTATCTCAGTATACCATGTGCAGTATTTTGACCCTCATTCGAAAAAATTCTAAGACCAGGGCAAAGTCTGAACTGCCACCTCATTCTGTCAATATTGTTATTATTTTTTCATACTAAAACGGAGCACGGTCAAAAATCTTGCTGGGCTGTGTATCAGTGTTGGGTTACTAGCACATCTGATGACTATCTAATTGCTTTTCTGGACAGCAGAACCTTGTCAATGTCTCTTGTTCAGCAATAGGAAGTAAAGTATTCTCTTCAGATTATCTCTAAGATGTTCTTCATTTATCTGTATTTGCTTCGAAGACTCGAAGCCGTCCTGTTGGCTTACATTGTCAGTTCATATGAAAATGAATTTACATTTCTGTGACAGTGCAGGACTTTGTTTCAACAGAAACTGGTCCTGACTACTGGCCCATCCAAATGTGTCAGATTTGCTAACTGAAGGATATTAACTTGAATCTTACTTTCATTCAAAACTTGTTCCTGCCATAGTTTTCCCCGCTTTTCTTTGACCATCATGCAACCTGTGATTGCACTCTTACAAGGAAACAAATGACTTAGGCTGAGAAACTGAGCTCACTACTCTCTTGAGCACCTGTGAGCTTCTTGTCTTGGTTTACTGAATTGTCCATGGATTCTATACCAATAAATTCCAATATACTTTTGCTGTAACTTAAGGGCAAGTTACCCTTTTTCAATTGCATTTTTTTCTCCAATGCAAAGTTGGGGAAAGCACAAGTACTGTATTTTTAAGGACAATGGTGAAATGCCATCTCTGGTTCCTAGTGGTCCTGAGGAGTGGGTTCTTCTAAGGAATGGTAGAATAAAGAGTGATGAACACCTTAAAGGCATTCTAAATTACTTTTTGATTTCTTTCTGGCTTGCTGTATGTTGTATGCTCTGGATGAACTTGAAAGTGTCATTAAGGCATGCAAAATTCAGGGAAAATGTCCCAAAATGCCATCTGAGTGGCCATGAGAGACTTCTTATCCTTCACCTGATATCTAAATCCAGCAAATGATGTTTTTACAAACTGCATTGGCTGTTCAGTGTTGTACTCCTCTGTGAAGGCTGTGAGGAAGTGGTGAGAATAAAACCTTAGTAAGAGATGTGCTACTGCTTTGAGGTGTACTACTTCTTTGAGGATTGTCTTCATGTCTGTGTTGTTAAGGTGACTCAGAAAATTTCTATCACTTAGTCCTGAGATTGGGGGAAACAGCTCCCCCACTGCTTCCTTACTAAAGAATGTATTGGAGTGGTGGAAAAAGCTTGAAAAACCTCTGAAATGCTTCAGTGTTTTTAAAAGCCAAAGTAGTAATGAGAACACTTGTATTGAAGTGGTGCAACACTGTTCAGAGACACAAGGCACCAGTAAATTCTTCAAGGAATACAGCATTTTGTGGCGGGAGAGGAAGTACAGAGCTGTTTGATCTTGGTTTCAGATGCAGGATTCTGTCATGTATAGTAAAATGATTTGGGTCACTTCTGTGAGTACCTCCCTCCAAAAAAAACCCCAAATGAAACAAAAGATAGAAAGGAGAATATTTTGTGTATGTGCTCACTGTACTTATTGACTTTTCTCAAGCACAAGCTATTTGCCCTGTAAATTGTTTTAAGAAGTTTAAAAATGCTTAGTTTGCAAATCAGTGAGCTAATGTGTGAGTAATATTCTTGCCTTGTAGTGATGATACTGAAGAATTTACAGGTGCTGGGTCCTAAGAGCTCTGGTTGTGCTTGTTGCTTTATTCTGCTGTAGAATGGCAGTAGGTCTTACATGTCTAGTATGGGCTGCCTCATAGTTGCAATACTGCAGATCACCTATTAAAGCATAAAAAAGGTCAAAGATAATAAATCTTTAATAGAATTTGTCTGTGATTGTCAAAAACATGGATAACAGTACAAACCTTATGTGTTCCATTGATAAGTTATATGCTTGTAGAAAGATTTTAGAGATCAGTCAGGGCCTAGTAGAAATTTACTGCCTGTTGTAGTGATGATAATGTTTTTATTTATGTACTTTTATTTTCTGTGTCCTTAGGTGATGTTACAGCTCAAGTGTCACTTCAACCTGCACTGAAGTTCAATGGTGGGGGTCATATCAATCACACCATCTTCTGGACAAACCTTTCTCCTAATGGAGGAGGGGAACCTAAAGGTTAGTGTTACAGTGATTTATTGCATCAGTTTTAATGAACAGGTGGAATTGATGATCTTTTCTCTCTTTGAAAGAGTCTAAAGGATCTTTAGTTTTCAGAGTTAGTTCACCTTTCTATGTGACAAGTACCAAAATTCTGAAGTATTCTGGGGGGTTTTGGATGTAAGGCAAAAGTATAAAAAATTAGTAATGTGCAAAGTATTTTTATTTTCTAGAGCTGATTATGTATACACTGCAAAATACCTGGCTACTGCTGTATACATACATACTGCTGTCTATATCCTTTGCACCTTCGTAAGAGAAAGTAGTTGTACAAAGCCGTGCTAATTAAATTGCTGTATGTACTCGGTTCACTGAAAGGGAAGAAATGTGCTGCAGACCCACCCAGCCTAGTGGCTGGAGTTATGCTCCAGGTTACATAGGGATAGTTTAGCAGTTAAAGCCTAAAGGAAGGAATCTGCTTGAGGAGGATAGAGTACTGATTGCCTAAAGTGACTTGTGATTAAAGGTGAAGGCCCTTTAGTACAGCTCTCACAAAAGCTGTTGTGATCAACTTGAGAGGTTTTGATTGAGGTTTATTTATATGCCTTTGATCTTTCTGTCCTTTTTTTCTGTTAAAGGAGAATTGATGGAAGCCATCAAGCGTGACTTTGGTTCCTTTGCAAACTTCAAGGAGAAGCTGACAGCTGTATCAGTTGGTGTTCAGGGATCAGGCTGGGGGTGGCTTGGCTATAACAAGGAGCAGGGTCGCCTACAGATAGCAGCTTGTGCAAATCAAGACCCTTTGCAAGGAACAACAGGTCAGGTTTCCTTCCCCTCTGCTTCTGTAGATTTGATAGGCAAGTGTATGACATCTGAAAAGTGGTTTGTTGACAATGTTGAGAAGAAATTGATGGATAAATACATCTGAAAAACCAAACGTCTCTTCTAGCAGAAGTGAAAATGCAGTTTTTAGAGCAGCATTTGTAAAGCAGGGCTTTAAAACTGTCAAGAGCAGGAGGATTAAGTGTCCTTCTAGTCCAAGGGAAGAGAGATGTGCCATATTGTGAAATTGCTTTTTGCTTGCTGAATATTTTAGCTTCAGCTTCCTTGGATTTTTGAGTAACTGGAGTAACTTGCACATATCATGCAACATTAAGCCTCTTGCCTTCAGATTTTTTTTTTCTCTGGGAGAGGAGCTATTCACAGCACTGTGATTGGGGGCCAGACAACAGGAGAGGGAAGGATGACCATAATAACTCTTGTTCATATCTAGACTGGGTTCAAAATGGAGCTTTACAATTTGCTTCCTTTATATTTAGAAGAGTAATGAGTGTCAACCAGGTTAGTCTGTGATGTGGTAAAGTGTTATAGCTGGACAAGCAGCAAAGTACTGGCAATGATCTCTTTCCTAGATATTCTTACTTCCTTAGAGAGACATGGAAGTGGTAGTGGCAGGCTGGACACCCTTCACAGAGAGAAGAGGTCATGACCAGTGAGAATCTGCATGCAGCGTCAGTTTGTCCAAATCATTTTGCAGATACTTTTAAAATATGTTCTGCAGAATTCATAGAGAATGGCAAGGAATTTAATGTATTGTTAAAGTCTGTGTATTGCCTATCAGTAGGGTGAAAAGAAATTACAGATTTCATATAGGGACACAGAGTATAGTGGGAGTAAATTTCACCCTCCCTCCTGTGAAAATTTACTATTAAAAATTCAGTGACAAGGTATTTTAGCACAAAAGCAAGGAGGTAATTAGGTGCTTAACGAACAGGCTGTAATTAAAGTATTGGAAGCAAGCTGGCATAGCAAGAAACCTTTATAATGTAATTTTTCGTGAAAGTGCTTGCATAAGTGTGCAAAAGATAGAAACCTTTCAAAAATTACTTCATCTGGTTTTAGTTATATTTTTATGGCAGTTTCAGAATATTTATAGATGTGTTTACCCAAATCAGCTCTTTGAGTTTATGCAGTGTGTGTGTCTGTGAGAGCATAGTTTTGTAAAATATTGCAATAAGGACCAGTGTGCTGCAGAGCTCTTTGTCTTCCTGCAGATTAAGACTCAGAAACTGGGTACAACTTGGGGATGCAATATAAAACTTTACATGTAAAGTGTATTTTAATACATTTACAAAACTTATCCTCTTTTTTCCACAGGTCTCATTCCTTTGCTAGGCATTGATGTATGGGAGCATGCTTATTATCTTCAGTATAAAAATGTTCGACCTGATTATTTGAAAGCCATCTGGAATGTGATCAACTGGGAGAATGTATCTTCAAGATATGCATCTTGCAAAAAGTAGAGTGGAATTCTTGCACAGACTACTAAAATGTCACTGATTCTACTCTGATACCACTCTTGTAGTAGTGCCTGTGGCTTACAAATGAATTGTTCTACTGCAGGAAGCACTTCACTCATCCAACAAAAGCATTTCATAATCAAGCAAAGTGTCTGCTTGTTTAATTCTGTGAAAGGTATTTACTTAGAGTTTTGAAGCTTTAAACTGTTGTGCAACAAAGGGAGGCACTTTAATCTGTTCCATTGCATATAGAAACATAGGTCACCTTGCTGAAGCTTAATGGATTTCCTTGTTGCACTAAAATACCTAAGTGGAAATATGTGCTACTGTTATTATAAACAAATAAAAGAAGAATCTTCTATAACTGTCTACAAGAGACTCATTTTTAGTAACATCTGGTCTAGTTACTTGATTTTAAAACAATTGGAAGAGGAAAAAATGCCTTTTCTAATCTGTTGTATTACAGGTGCAGAGCTTTCATAGAGGTTGAAAAGATAAATGAAAGGGGAAATAGGTGTTGCTGTGCCTGCCTGAATTGACTGTCTTCAGTCATCCCTACCCCTTCTTATGTGAGATCTTTGTGTATCACACTGATGCACGAGCGTTGGAAGCATTACCGTGGCCAAGAGATTACAGTTCTGGCTCAGGCAAATTGTTCACATAGGGCCTGAATGACAGCATGTGACACTCATTTCATACTAACTGTTCGGGTATGTCTTAGGCCATCCTTTAACTGAAGGGACTGATTCCATGCATGTATCTCTGCACAGCTGTGTTGCTGAAGCAGTAGTAACAAACTTGATGCTTGAAGCAAGGATGAAGTAACCTGTGTGGTGGAACAGAGGATGCCATTGGTCTTGAAAAAGAAATGGTTGGTTTGTTGTGCTTACCATGGTGTCTGCTTGAAGGTGACGGAAGCTGGAGTTTTTTTCTGTTCCTTATTACATACAATGAAGTACCACATAGCAGAGATGGAAAGCAAACTGTTGGAGTGCTCCTCAGGAGGAGTGACTGCTGAGGCAGGGCTTTGTTGGCGAGTGCCATGATGTGTGTGCCAGACATCCTGGTACTGCACACTCCAAAGGAACAGGAGGTAAGTATGCCTGTACATTGGTGCTCTGGAAAGGAGTGCTTAAGCTGTGGAGGAAGCTTGAGTTAGCTCCAGGTGGGGAGGCTTTAAACCATGGAGGGCTCCTCAAGCACAGCCAACATTTGCTGAGGCTCTAAAGGCAGTAGTGTGACACCCAGAACATGCTGGTAAGGCTCAGTTTCTGCTGTGCACCAGGTTAAGAAGAAGTTCCACACGTCTCATGCTTCCAGTCAGCTGGTGAGTCACCTTGTGTCCTGTCTAGGCCTGAAAGTGCAAAGTCCTTAGCTCTATACAAAAAGGAATCTCTGTGGAATAGGAAGATGAGAACTTACTAACTGTTAAAGGCAAATAGTAGGGACAGTGAAGCAGTGAAAAGTATTTAATGCTTGTTCTGGTGACAACTGTAAAGGACAAAGGTCTCTTACGCGGTTCATTTGAAGTAACAGCTTGCTTAAGCTGTCTTAATTCCATACCGCTGTGAAATCTGGAAAAAGTGGTTCTTGTGGCACTATGAGGTGGAGTATGTGCCTGTAATTTAGCAAGTGTGCTAGCAAAGCTGTTGCCTGGGCAGTGAAAGTGCGTAAACCTCTTACTAGTCTGTGACAGGCAGTAAACTCAGAATTGCTGCTGAGAAGTAGCACTTGGTGTTACAGAGTTTGCTGTGGAGGTGGGCAGCTCTGTCTCTCCTGACATGAATTGAGAAACAGGAAGGGAAAGCTGATTTCAGATGCCCTGTGTGGGGAAGTCTGAGACCCATTAGTCAAACATGAAATTAACAGTTTGTTCTATCTGGACCTTCCTAACCAAATAGGTTTAAACCAAAATAGCTGTGTGTGTTAAGTCATCTCCAACCTGAACTGTGCAGAGTATCATCAGTGAGTATGGAATTATTTGCAGACTTGATCTGTGTGACAGGAGCAATGAGTCTGCGAATTTCAGTGCTGGATTAGTCTTTGACCTGGACCAAACAGAAGAGTTGCAAAATTGCATCCTGGCAGACCCCAGGGCTTAGCCATGTTGCTGATGAAGATGCCGTGTTTGTAGACAGTTAATTTGTGTGTAGGCCACATTATGTTAAAATAAAAACTTGGAATAATTTTCAAGAGGGGAACAAAGTGCTGTACCTAACCCAAAACCTGGGAAATGATAGTGTATCGTGGGCTGAAAGAACAGGGTGATCCCATAATAAATACTTGCAGGTGGCAAAGCTGCTGCACACAGAGGCTTAGGTTTGCACATTGCAGGTTTTGGTGGCTCAATGTTTTTCAGAAACATGCAGTTGTGTCCAAAAGGGCAATACGCTGCTGGGAAATGCAAGTGCATGTTTGTGACTTTTTGCTGACCCATAAAAAGACATTTGAAGGTTGATACAAGCACAAAATGTGTGTATCTCATTCTGCAGCAAAACAGATTAAAGTAATTCAAGGCCAGCCAAACTGAGCTCTTGCACCCCCCCGTGCAACTGAATCTGTCTGCCACCCCCATGGCAGGCTGTGGGGGTGATGCCATGGCCAGCCCCAGTGAGCCCTCAGGATGGCATCTTCTTCCTCCTGGGAAACAGGAGGGGTCTGTGGGTGTCTTTACTGAGCATGCAAAAATGGAACTAGATCAAAGACGCTTTTTCCCTCCAGCTTCTAATTGCCACCTTACAATTTTTAAATTTTACCTTTATCTACAGCATGTAGATAAAGACCCCCCCAAAGCAGTAAACCCCTAAACTATCTCCATAAAATACTGACAGTGACACAGCTTGTGTGCTGGTATGCTTTCCTAGATATTAAAGACTCTTTATTTACTGAAGACTTACTTGTCTTTATTTTGCATTCAAGAATTTGGTTCTCTCTAGGTAGCAAAGTAGGTTTAAAATGCCATTGTGCCATTCTGCTAATATTTTACATGCCTGTTGCATTGACCTTGCAGGAAGTTAATCATTACACTACTATAAAGTGAGAGTTGTGTTTGCAGTCATGTCTAACACTGAGGAGATAAAAATACTGGTAACTTGGCAGGCTTAACCTGCCTTTTTCTTCTGCTTAATAATTAAAAGTAATGCTCTCAGGTTTTGTCATAGCTGTTACTCTTGTTGATTCAAAAAGCAGAGGGTTCCGTGGTAGGAGTGTGTGAGTCCTGCAGAGCTGAAGCAGCTCAGACCCAGAGTCCCAGAGCTGTGCCTTCCCCACTAGGTGGGAGTGTCTGTCTGTCTTACTCCTTTGACTTGGGCTTCCGAGTTGGATTTCCCAGAGTCAGGTAGGAACCTGACTGGGTGTTCTCACTGCTCAGCAGGGGATCTGTTTGGATTTCCATTTCTAAATAATCAAGGTGACCCTCTTCAGTGAACAGTATGTGGGGAGGAGACAGTGCTGCTGTGGAGAAGGCAGTTTATGGTAGTACATACAAATACAGAATTTACTGTAACTAGAGCCAGGCAGGCAGAGGCTAGAGGGAGGTACTCCTAATTAAAATGAAGATGCTTCTAAGTGTGTTTGTGTAGGGACTCACTGTACATGACATCCTGAGTGGTCTTTGAAGTCCAGAGACCACAGTTTTACCTGCAGGGGATGAAGCCTGTCACATTGCTGTAATGAAGCCAAGTCTGCAGGGAGTACGCAACCCGAGGCACTGAGCTTTGCAGTTACAGCTGTGCTGCTTTATAGGGCTTTCACTGGATCTTCTCACCTAAAGAGATGGATAGACCAATTAGCACAAATTGGTAAACCTGCTACCTGGACCTGCCGGAGCTGGTGGTGGACCCACACAACCTTGTGACACCAGAGAGGCAGCTTTGACACGTGTCCTACAGCAGTGTTTTAAAGCATGTCTGGATTGATGGGGAATCCCTGGAGCTCAGAGAACTCTCTATAGCACAGTACTTGGGAAGTCTTGACATTAGGGCTATGTAAAGTGACCGGCAGTCCCCATAGGTGTGGGGTCCTGTTGCATATAAATTTGAAGAGGAAACGACAGTTTTCTGAAAGTATTCATTTCTGTGGAACTCTGCGGAAACATACAAAAGTTGTTGGTTATTGCACGTGGTATTTGCAGACAGGTTGGAGGCTTTCAGAATCTGACTTCCTGGGAGGATGTTTTGTCCCACCTGGAAGGGTAAAAACTTTGAAAAGTCCAGGTCTGTCTTCAGTTAGACTATGATTCCTTAGTCCTTTCTTGTTTTCATCACCTTTTTTCTGAGGAGTAACCAAGTCTGTACTTCCCTGGCTTCTCCCTACCTCTCCTGAGGTCCCTTATTGAGCTCCACTTCCTTTGGAGTGTGCTCTACAGTTCTGTTCCTTGCAGCTGTGTTCCTTCTCACCAGCTGCTCCATAGTGCTGCCTCTTAAGGGCTTGCCCTTTATGCTACTGGCACTAGGACTGTAACTCTGAAAGGTCAGATCTAGAAGCAAGTAGCATGGTGGTGCAGCTACTTTTATCCATAACCTTTGCAACACTCTGAAGATTACTGCACAGGAATTTCAGTTTTGCCTTGTTTTTGTAAGAGAAAGTTAAAAGTTTTTACAGTTACTACAAAAAATACCACTGACACATTAGAGGTCTGCAAATCAGAAGGCAAGAGAAAAGAACATCTGTTCATTTAAGTGTCGTGATTTGAAGGTAATCTCACAATTCTGAGAAGGACTAATTTGTACTATTTCAATATCTGAATTTGACAGGAAATGGTGATGTTGCAACCCTTGTTTTGCCTCTAGAAATTCAGACCTGAGGTAGCTAAAAGCAAGGGCTCCCAGTTTTCAGGAATTTTGAAATTTGGCTGTGGTCAAAACTGGATAGAATTGACAACTTGTCAGTGTTTCCAGGAATCCAGAAGCTCCCCAGGCCCTACAGCTGTCAGGGAAGTCTGGTGTCTTGTCTGTCAGGACAGCTGTTGTGGGCTTCAAGCCTCAGGCTTCTCCAAAGGTCGTTTGCATAGAGCTGTTTCAAACAAAACACTTTAGGCTCATAAAGGTATTGTTTAAGAAGGCTCTCTGTCTCTCTGAATAAATGCTTCACTGGGATATTTTCAGCCACTCTTATGCCTCTAGCAGAAATGTGTTAAGAGGCTGTAGAGAGGAGAAGAAATGCAGAAGAAATTATGCTTTCTAAGGAAGCATCATCAAGCTGTCTTTGATTTTTTCCTCCTGTAAAAAATGCACGCAAGCCTGGCCAGCCTGCCAGGAGAAGAGATTGACTCTTGGGTCCCTTGAGTGTTTGAGTTTGTTTCCCAAGTCGCTGAGAGGAACTTGTGTCAGAAGGATTCCAACTTCTTCTTTCATCTGGGCTCCCCTCCCTCTTCCTGGGTTTAATTGCAATAGGTATTACTGGTATTTACAAGGAAATGTATTCATTAATTTCTGCTTATTTATTTTTCTTATGAAAGAATAAGGGTCACAAAACTAAAGCTCTCACCTAGGCTTTTTGGGGATGAAGGGATATTATTTATAAAAGCTTAAGTGTAGGACTTGGTGCTTGTTTGCGTAACTAAATAAAATGGGAACAATCAACTGGAATTAGCCTGTCTGAGGGTCAAATGCTCCAATGGGAGTTTTCACTTGCCTTCATGAGATCCAGGTCAGTTCAAAGCAGCTCAGGACCAGAATTGCCGCTTTTCTGTATTATCTAGCTGGGAATTAGAGTTGTTCTTGAATTTTGTTTTATTAGAATGTAAGTCATAGCAGTTAAGCGCTGGTTGTTGTCCATCTGCTGATATTCCTTGCTGTCCCAAATGCATTCTCTCCAGCTTGTGTGAGACTGTGCAGTGCACATGGAGTGTGTGAGTGGCAAACCCATGTCTTGTATAGGGAAAAGCACAGGATATTAAGTGAAACGAAATGTTTTTGTTCCAGATGTGGCTGTCTGGCATAGACACTGGGGAACAGATGGAGGTGTGGGCTTGTGATGAGGGTTCAGCCTTGAAATTGATCCTTGAAATTAACATCTGCATCTACTGATTCTGAGCTGACCTGCCCAGATTTCTCTCCAGGGGGTTCTGATGTCAGCTTCATTAGAAAATAGCATGTTTCTGTGGCCTCAGAGAAGTATCCAACAGCTAGATCATGTTGGCATGTAGGACTATGCCATCAAAGCCTTCTTTCCTTTGCCTGAGCATTTTGCATCAGCAGCCACATTGTCACAACAATGCAGTGATCTTCCTGCTGTATTTTTTCATTCCAAATCTCAAGCAGTTCACTGTAAGGCAGTTTTGCATGTGTAGAAAAAAGCAAAGCTGCCCGTGTCCAGCTGATGAGCTGTCCCCAGGTACTGCATCCAGGAGCATGTTTTTTAAATGGTTGCAAAGAGATTCTGTGGATTGCACCCTTGGGCTGATCCTGACATCAGGACAGCAATATGGAGAAGTCCTAGTCTGGCTGTTACTCACTTGGAGCTTCTTGCAGAGTCTGAGCTGGACCTGACATCTGAAAATCCTAGTCTTGCCTGTAATCCTTAGGGATTACAGTTTTGAGGGGGCTAATACATGTATGTGTCTAAATATACAAATTTGATAACAAATTTATCTCTCTGTGTGTCATTCTGTTAAGCTCTTCTGGATGTTTGGAGGAAAAAATGGCAGAAAAACCATCTGGTTGCACTCACTCTTGCAAGCCAACATCTGGCTGCCAGACTTGAGAGGCTGTGTAATCTCTGCTCACGTGGTTTCCATGCTTTGATTCCCCGCTACGATGGAGTGCTGGAGAGGAACTCATCCCTCGTGGCAGAATGTGATCTGACAATGTGTCGGAAGGACAGGTGTCCACCATTAGACTTTGTTTACATGGAAGTGTCTCCAGGGTAATCCAAGTGGCAGTATATGTGTATGGTTCTCCCAGGGCTTCATCACTAAAGCCTTGGCCTTAAAAAGCTCGTGCTTGGGCTGGAACTGTGCTTGCAGTTACCCAGATACACTGTAGAGGTTAAATGTCAGTCCTGCACCATGAATGTGATAGAAGTGAATGCTTCCAGTTAGCCATCAAACTGAAATTCAGGAAAAATATGCTTTGCTTTCCTTACACGCCACACATACACGTGCAAGGAAATGAGGCCTTATGTATTGCCTCTTTGATTTATTTATGGATGAATGAAAAGTGTGAGATGACAGTGCAGTTCATGCAAAGAAGGAGCACGTGGGTGCTGGAGTGTTGCCTCTGCTGTCTGGGTAGGCACTTTGGACACTCTATGATTCAGAAGAGCAGCATGGAATTCTTCCTCTGCTGACATGAGCCTGAACATGTATCTCCCACTGATGTGCCCTGTCTGCCATGGCAGGAACATTTCAGAGGTGATGTATTTTGAGTTCCTGCAGCCAAAATAACTGAACTGTTCATTAACTGAGGTAGTCAGGCAAAGGTGACCCCCTCCAGACCAGTGCCCAAGGTACTCCCCTAACAAAAGAGAATCTGGATATCAAAAAAATACTGTGGGCAGTATCCTGACTGCTCAAGGGGAACCATCTGCCCTCAGCGTGATCTTGTTCCACTAACTGAGCCCCACATCCTCTTTCCAGCTCCAAGCATTCGGTAACTTCAGATGAATTGGCAAGACATTTTGAATCAGTCAACACCCCACATTCAGTAAATAAGTTATTTGCTTCTCCCAGTCTTGCCCAAAGTATTTTTCAGTTGCATGAAACTATTTTCTATTGGCTTGAAAGGGGAAGAGGAATGAAGTAAATTTGTTGACTGAGTCAGAGAACATGTAACAGCAGCTAAACAAGAATTTTGATTTTCTGGTTTTTGTCACAATTAAATTTAGACTCCATCTTCCACAGATATTCAGGCTGTGGAAGGTTTTTTTTCCAAAGGAATTCACAATGAATTTGTTCATCTCAAGTCAGAATGATTGTCTTGGTGGCAGTTGGCAGTGACGTTTGGGTTATGTTAATGAGACCAACATTAAATATAGTGCAAAATTAAATTTAACACGAAGTAGCTACCAGTAATATGAAAAATAAGTGAAAAGGAAGAAAGAACTACCTGTCAGACTGCAGATCAAAAGGAGAAAATTATTGGAAAGTCCCAACACTAGTTTGGATTTTTTTTCCAAGGGGAAAAAAATACTACAACCTGAAAACTGCAATAATACTTTTCTTTTTTGAAGCCACATAATCTCACCTTCTGTTGGAGGAACAATCAGGTTTTATCCTTCACCTTGACCAGAAAAATAAATGCAGTGGAAGAGACAGGGAGAGGAAAAAGGCTCTGGTTTTTGTCTTTCATACTAATTTGCAAAGTTATTGTCAATGGTGAAAAATTAGTAAAACTTTTCTGAGAAAAAAGCCCAAATGAAGGAATCAGAAAAATAATATAACTGGAAAACAACAAAACAAAACAAATCAAAAAAGTGTTGTAGAAAGCCAGTATGTTGGTTATCTGTTGCAGGATATCTTTGGTGGAGATTTAAAGCTGCCCGTAGAAGTCAGTAGTATTACCACCATCCACTCAAAACAACCAGTCACCTCCACTGCCATCGTCTGTCAAATTCTCAGGTTGCAGCCAAGGATTACCAAGCATGCCCCAGCCTTGTTAGCAGTAATCTTTAAGAAAAATATGCTGAATAACAGAGAGGCCCCACTTAGACCAGATGATATTCTATTGCCACATTGTTTTCACTCTTGAATTGAATTAACATGAAACTAGGCAGCATTAATGTATGTAGGGACCCTCTGCTCTCTTTAGAGGTAGCTGCTCCTTATCACCAAAGGAATAGCTCCCAAAAGAGCCTGTAGCTGCTTGTGGGGTTTATTGTCTGATGTCTTGACATTCCAGCTTCCAGCATCAGCCTTTCCTGAGTGGCAGCAGTTGCACAGCCCTGATCCTCATGGCTCAAGCAGAACAGGCAGCTGGATGGATCCATCAGACAGCTGTATGTTCAGCCATGATCTACACAGGCAGAGAAGAGCACTTCCAGCAGGAGATGGTATTTACTTCCATGGAAACAAAATAATCCATTTTAGGTCACTTTCTTTGCCATGTGGCAAAAGAGAGAAGAGAATGGTAACCCCATCTGCTTCTCATGCTCTCTCAAGTATCAGTATGTAGAGGTCTAAATTCTGAACAAATATATTTCTCTCTGATTTATGTTAAACTGTTCACGTGTGGTATTCCTAGCCAAGAGTGTAATGGAGTAAAAAGCCTGCTGCATTTCAGAGACCTCTCTATCAGGCAAGTCTCAACACATCTCTAGAGCTGCAGAAGTCCTTGAGGTCATGCCTGCTGGTCTTGTCCTGCATCCTCAGCATGTAAAACTTTCATTCTTAACAAGTTCTACAGGAAATTTCAGTTGCAATTTCCTTAAGACATGGGACATCGATACACTTCAGAAGGAACATAAGCAGCAGAGACCAGAAAAAATGCTGCTGCTTTCTGAAAACACATCAGATTTGTATGTATTTGGAGAAGGCTTGAGTATCTTGGTAAGTGTTTTGTATTTTTTCTTTGGGAGCTGACAGAGTCCTTAGGAGCCCCAGCAGCGCAAAAATGGTCTGTGAGTGTCTGATTGCTAATGCTGGATTAGAGCAGCTATGACCTCGTGGCTTCTCACTCTTCTTTCAGTACCACTTAGCAGATTAAGGATATGAAATTTAATGTGGCATAACAGTCCAAGCAATTATTGCTGGGGCTGTGGTGGTGTCTAGAAGGTCATTGCCTGAATCCTTGGCCTGAGATAAAATTAGTATTAAAAGAACCCTCTGTGTAAGCAGGGTCCAGGAACTGCTGCCTGTGTGTGGGATGGATGAAGCTGTCTGCTTGCTCCCCTGAGGCACAGCCATAAATACTGCTGTGATAATGAGAGCTTGCAGAAAAATCTGAGACAGTCCTTCCTCAGAGGCATGCTGACTTAGACGTAGATTGAATAGAATATATGTTCTCAAACAAAGAGGTTTGGGAGATCCCATATTCTTCTGAGATTCCCCAGTGAATGTATTAACCATATCTGAGGTATTTTTGCACAAGTTCACATCCAGCATTTTGAACAGGACATAGGAATATATTCCCAAAATGCGAATGGGTAATGCTGGTAAAATACTTCTATATTACCATACAAGTAAGTGGTTTTTTTTTTTTTTTTTTTTTTTTTTTTTTTTTTTTTTGTTTTTTTTTTTTTTTTTTTTTTTTTTTTTTTTTTTTCTGAAAACACCTGTAATTACAGCTGTAGAGGAACTAACCATTTATTTATTTGGAGGTAATCAATTGTGTTGTGGCCTGGCTTATGCAGGACATTATGCAAAATGGATGATCACAGTGTCTCTTTGTGTTTTAAAGCCTGTAAATTTAATCTTTTTCTTCCCTTTCTCATTTCCTATATAATTTGTTTACTCTTTCTGTCTTTCTCCGTGATGAGATGTTGAGTTCTGTCTCCTTGCAGAAGCTGAAAGCTTTGATCAAATCCTTGCCTTCCTCTTTCTAATGTATGTAACTCAGTAGAGAAGGATGTCTGTGGCTAGTCTGAGCCTCTGCACTAAAGTGTATGGAATAACCAGGTTTTCCAAGGCCAACCAATTCTGTGTGATACAAGAGAGCCTCAAGAAGAAATGATGATCTCTTGTTCTAGAGGCAGCAATAACTAATCTCCCTCTCAATCACACTGATGTAATATAATTTTTTTTTTTCTGTAGAAGAAAGAGCTTGGATAGGAAACTTTCAGGGAGAACTAAGGAGCTGTACTACTAATGTAGGCAGGAGACCTGGGTTGCCAAGAGGATAGGTTATACATGATGAGCAACAGGTTTTTATGTGGAGTAAAAACTTAAGATATTCACGAACCAGTTTTGTGTTCCCATGCTTTGCTTTGCTCAGCTGAGCTCTTTCATGCTCTGTCACCAATTGTATGAACATGGACACCAACCAAAGATGAGATTTTTCTTGTAGCAGATCTAGGAACCTGCTTTATTTTCAGCATCCCTTTGAATGAATGGCTGTCAGCCTGGTGCTTACATCTCTCCTTGTCCTGCCTTTACTAGAGCTGTGTGCAGAGGGTAAAAGCACCTCAGAGTGATGCTTAATATCCTGCTAATTTATCACAGCATCCTATTAACTCTGTGGAGAATCTCAGGCTGTGAAAAGCCACAAAGTGGGCCCTTCAAAGTAAAAAACATTGCCTAGGAAAAAGCTCTACTGCTGTAGAGGGATGGTTGAAATGACAGATGGGTTTTCCTCTCTAGTAGAGTGAACTTCTCCTCTAGCATGCTGGGAAGGGAATTGTATCTCACCAAAACACTTCCCTCCTTCCATCCCAGGGCATAGTGCCTGAGTGTTTTTTGCATGCTATACAAGCCTGCTATACAAGAAGCCAGGGTGTAGCCTTCTCCTGTGTTTGATTGGTTTTTAACCTAGGCAATATATTTGGGTTGTTGGGGAACTTGCAGATGCTGCTGATTCAGCTGATGGCTCTGTAGGAGCTCATAGCAGAGAAGAGGGCTGGCCTGAGTGCATCCTTCTGCAGATCTGAGAGAGTGCCACTGCAGCAAGTGGCCTCCTCTTGGAGTTCCTGGGAACAAACCTCCTTAAGTGAGGCCACACGACTTACTTTGCAGCCTTTCAGGCTATTTTCTTCCTGAGCTTGTGCTGTGCTGTGCTATTTCTAATACCATGGCCTGTGTTCAGATCCCTTACAACAGCTGCCTTGCTTCGGGGTCACGTCTGTCCCTCTCCACTGGGTGTGAGAAGAACCAAAGGCTGGCAGTGCCAGATGATTTG
Organism: Irena cyanogastra; assembly: GCA_013397155.1. NCBI lineage: Eukaryota > Metazoa > Chordata > Aves > Passeriformes > Irenidae > Irena > Irena cyanogastra. Next base: position 307,473 of record VWZV01010930.1, on the reverse strand, counting down.
TTGCCGTGGTTGTGTGTCCTGCCTGGATGCAGGGCAGCCACTGGGGTATCAGTTAGGCCTTCCCTAGGTGCCCACTCATCCATAGCCCCAGGCTGCTGTTGCTGACTCTTCCTGGAAGGCAGAGGAGCACAGGGGCATCCTTCATAGAGAAGGGGCAGCAGCTGCATTTAAATCCCTTATCCATGGGGACATCTTTTCCTGCGCTGTCGTGATTTTGCTACTGCTAGGAGGATCCAATTCCAGCCTTGTGTGTCACTTGTGAGGATCAAATTCCAGCCATGTGTGTTCCTTGTGGCTCTCAGGGACACAGGATATAGGTTTATATGTACAATTAAACACTCAGGAATGGCAGTCCATGAATCCAGCAGCGCTGTGGTGTCAACATAGTGCTAGAGAGGAGCGTGCTTGGAAGAGAACCATTTATCAAACTGTGTTTTGTTGACTCAAAGTCCTAGAACAGCCAAACACTTCAGCAGGTATTTGATTATAAACAGAGGAACACTCACTTGATTAAAGAGCAACCAACCATGAATTCCCTAGATGGGCAGTGCTATTAAAAGGGCAGCAGCTGGCCAGCTGTGCCCTTCAAGAACAACACAGGACTCTTGGTGTAAAAGTATCTTTTTGGCCAATGTTTTGTCATTTATGACACTGCTTCTCTTTGATAGGCAGAGCTGACCAGAAGAAAAGCTCAGAAAAACCTAGAGAGATGAAATGAGGAGGGAATCTAACAAGTGTAAACCTAAATCTCTAGTAGTCCTAATTCTGCAATGGTGTGACTGTCAGGAATAAACTTTTCATGAAAGCTGAAATTTCATTTTGGATTCATTAGAAGATTCTCATGCTGCTGAGGAAAGAAAAAAAAAAAAGAGAAATTTATACTCCCTTATGAATTGCCAGGGGAATGCACAATAGCTGCATTTATTTTATTAGCCTTCTGACCTTTCCCTTCTCTGGTGAGGTTTCTTTTTCCTATTTGCTCTATTAGAGCGTCTACTGAGATGGCAACAAAACAGACACTGTTATTGTTGGCTAACTCGCTCTTCTAGCAGGGAACAGGGATGCACAGGCCATGAGCAGACGTTGGCCTTGCACATCCAGCCTGTGGTGGGCGTGGGAGCCACACCATGCCTGGGATACCAGGCTCTGGTAGGAAGCTCTCACTGTGGACACCACCGAGCTGAGAATGCTGCATCTACTTTCATAAAGTGCTTCAAGTCATGCTTGACTTGAAGCCTGGGAGTGATTTATTTGCCTCCAGTGGAGGAGCGTTATTTGGTTTTGTACCATTCATGAATTTTTGAACAGATATCGGAGGTTTTCCCCCACTCTTTTTTATAACTGCCCCCCAACACCTCTTCCCCTGGCGCTGATCAGTGTCAGACTATGTGGTGACAGCTGGATGCTTTCTGCCCCCATGGTATCTAGGGCAGGTTGCAACACTGAAGCTCCTGGAGAGATGGAAGTGATTATGGTGGCAGCACTTTTCCGAAGCACTGTGTGGATTTTGTGTCCTTAATTTAACTGGCTGCTCTGCATCCGCAGAACTGAGTGTTTCAAGAATTTATACCAAGCAGTAAGGGTCGACTGTCATGCTGGCATGGAGCAGGACTATGGAATTTTTGGACTTATATGGAAGTTTAAGAAAACTTCAGAAATAATTCTGGAATATGCCCAGCAGACTGCATGGTAACAGAGGAGCTGGCTGAGGAATTTATAGCTGCGGGGAGAGAATAATCATCTTTTTTCTAAAGAAATTTTGATCCCAGGAGGGGAAAAAACAACTCAGAAGACTAGTGGAGAATTTGTCAATTATCTTTTCCTTCGTGGTTAACTTATCTGGGACCTATATATAAAAATCATAGTAATGACACAAACAGTGCTGAAATTAGCAGCAGCATTTAAGGAGAATTTGGGGACAGGATCTCAACCAGCTTTCCAGAATGCCAAGATTGTAGTCCTGTGTTATTCTAATACTAGTCACTTCCAGGAGATAAGATTGCTTAAAAACCTCAGCCCATCTCCAGTTTCAGGAGGGCTGAACCAGCCAGTTAGGAACAGTTAAATTGCTAGTTCTTGAACCGCTCAGCCTCGCAGCAGCGCTCTCGAGCCCACAGCACCTCCCACCGGCCAACCCCGCACCCTCACAGGCACACACGACGCCCTGCAGGGCCGCCCACGCCAACGCCGCGACCTAGAGCCCCGCACGGCCCCACGGCACAAACGCCAGGCACTAAAAGGGCGCACAAAGCCGTCCCGGCCACCCAAGCAAAACAGCACACTGCCGGCTCACCACTNGCAAGGACCCAGGGGACAAACGCCAGGCACTAAAAGGGCGCACAAGCCGCCCCGGCCCCGATCTTCCCGCCCCTCGCCCTGGCTGCCCAAGCAAAACAGCGCGCCTCCGGCCCACCGCCCGGCAAAAGATAAAGGTAAACTTATATCACCCCTTTGCTGACAGTCATCAGGAGATGATCTGGTACCCTAGATTCCCAACACAAGCAATGGGGAATTGGGACAGTGGTATTGCAATTCAAATAGTAACAGCTGCACTGTCACAAGGGCTTGCTCGCAGCATGAGCAAGTGACGTTCACCTCTGTGTGATTTCACACTGCTCCCACCTCACCAGCCATTTGAGCATGCTGTGATTTTCCACAAAACTACTCATGACAGGCAGAACAGTGGAGACTGTGAAGCTCTGCTGAGCCCCATGGCACAAGGAGTTAAGTCAGGACCAGGGTGAACACAGTACAGAAACATAGGTATGAACTAGAAACTACCTTCTAGCTTAGCATCTTACTATGTTTTTCTCCTTTTTTTTGGGCACAGATGTTCTTGTAAAATCCATGTTAAAAGACAGAAGGGATTAACAATACCTGGGCCTCATTTAGACCCAGGCAGTACCTCTAGTTGTCCAGTTTAAACCACAGAATATGTCAAGAATGTGTGTACCATTATGGACTGGGAAGATGTGTGCTCCATAAACTCTGAAGCCTTCATTGCCTCAGCTAGAAATATCTCTAAAAGAATATTGCCAAACAGTGTATGGTTTTCAACTGGCAGTTAGTATTTTAATATTTTTTTGACCAAGACTAGTCAGGAGAATAATGGAGTCAAAGAAATTCCAACCCAATGCATTCATGGCATCATATTTAATTGCAGTGAATTGAATAGTGCAAATTACCCTAATGATCACTTTCAGTTTAATTGCTGGGCTACCTCTGTATTTTTCAAATAACTGAGGTTGTAAAGTTTTCTACTTCTTAACTATGTTGCTTTTTGGTGTCAGTTAATGTTATGCTTTATTAAGTCAATATGGTGGTTTCCTGCCAGTTTTATTTCATGTTTAACAGACAAGTCATCTCTATAGGGTACTGTTAGAAATTATGTTATAACATTTCATGTCTATTTGCTAACCACAAACAGTCTCTCTGGTGAAACAAAATGCATTCAACTATCTTTATTTTTGCTAATTTCACTTTTCTATGAAAAGTCCCTTCTGATGTGGAGAGCACAGCTGCACAGGATGAAGCCAAGAGGAGCCCGGAGAGAAAACAGCGGTGCTGGCAGGAGCCACTGGATGGGGACCACACTGCTCCTGGAAACCCAGCTGTGGGAAAGGGACTCCCAGGCTCTGCTCCCCTCTCCCTGCATCCAGGGCAGGGTCACGGCTCAGCCTCCACCGGCTTCTGCCCCCACTGCTCTAGAGCTGCAGCCTGGGGGAGGCCACAGCAGCTGTCCCACCTGCAGGTGACGAGGGCATGGACGGATCTGTGCCGCCAGTGGGCAGAAGCACCATCCCTCGGCACCAGCAGGCTCCCCAGCAGCCTGCCCGCAGACGTTGTATTCTCTGGGGGAATGGTTTCTTCCCCCCAGGACCCCTGGATCTGTAACCACATAGTCTGACCCTTCCTTCCTATCTTGACCCCACTGGCTGGGGTCCAGTTACCTTTCCCTGAGCAGAAGACTATATAATACCCTCTTCTTCCTGACTCGCTCTCTTTGCCTGGACACCTTCAAGATTAAACCCTTGGAAACCCCTGGAGAAGGGCCTCTTTTGAATTCTTTTACCCTGTCCCTGTAATACCCTTCCAAAGCCCTCAAGGAACTAGGCCAGCCGATGCCCCGGGGGCGGGCAGGAGGGGTATTCATTATAAGCAGAGGCTGTGCTCTGCTCTGCTGCAGCAGGCACTGAGCAGAGAGTTACACAAAGTGGTGCCAGCAAAAACTGTGCTCTTGCTCTTGCTCTTACTCTTGATGGTGTGGATTGGCACAGTCCTGCTCTTTGTGATGAGCCCAGGAGGCTTTTAATGCTTTCTCTTCTTTTAGCACAAGGGCGGCTTGAATGTGTTGACCTGGTAAAGCTGGTTGCTTTGACCTTAGGGTATATAGTGCTTGTAGTGTTAGGAGGCTGATTAACATCAAACTGGGATTATGAACAGAGTTGTCTTCTGTTTGGAGATTTGTTTGGGATATGAGTCTTTACCAACTTCTGCACTGTCCTTCAATAGAAGTCAGCTGCTTTAAATACTGTGTTTTTGAAGCTTTAAGATTCTCAATATGGTTTTTTGCAATATATTTTCCACATGATTTTGTTTCAAACACCAAGTATGGCCTTATGGCCAGAAGAGTTTCTCATCTCTGTGAACATGTGCACGTAAAATAACCCCCACAATGTTCAATCTCTGAATGGTGTGCAAGGTTGAATCATTTTACTGGAAGCAGGGACAGACAAATGGAAAGAACAATTTTAAACACATTCTGTCACTGCAAGGAGTGAAGTATGTGTTGGGTATAATTCCTATTTATACTTGTGTTCTAAAACAGTCCAAAATCCAAGTGAGGTTTGATCTCCTTACTGCAGTGGAACAAAGTGCTCATCCCATATGGGGACTGGATGCCTTGAAGGCATTCTGTTACTCCAAGCAGCCTTTCCAGGGAAAAGATGTCTCTGCAGCTCCTCAAATCTGAGCCATGAGTTCAGAGTGTCAGTGCTGCAGTATTTCAACCCCCCACAACCAGAGAGGGGTTTGCTGGAACCCTATGGCATGCAGAGTGACATGCTAGACCCTAACATTGTATCACTGCTATATATTCTCTTGAAAATTTCTGTCCGCAGCTGCAGCTGTGGTTTCATGGTGCTGAACAAAGCATCCCCAAGGAACTGCAAGAAAGGCCTGTTCTCCATGCAAAATGTAAGGGATTAATTAACATGGCATATTGTAGCTGGTGTGGCTATATAGGACAGCATAGGTGTAGGCTACTGAGGGTAAAGAGTGGTTTATTCTGATTTCTTTTCATTTGATGAAAATGGAAAAAAATGTTAAAAGTCAAAATAGAGTATTACAGCATTTTGTATAAACTTTCATTGGCTCAATCAGATCCATTAAAACACTCTAATAGCTACTACACTGATGAAAACTACTGTGTGGGTAACACCTGGTATGCTCTTTCATGGAAGGAAGATCTTAGAGGAGGTATGGAAATGATCTACCAATAATTTACCAGATTTGTCATAAAATGCATCTTACAGGAACATAAGAGCAACCAAGTGGTCAAAACAGAAGTTCAGCCAGCCCAGCAGGATGAGCCCTGCCATTACTCACACTCAAAGCCAGGGAATGCTATAAGTCTGGGGCAAATGCACAGGGATGCTTCCTTATCCTCCAGAAATTTGTGTGTAAGCTAGAAGTGAGTATGTAATAGCTCTTGATGTATTTCTGGCTCATGGACTTGTAAAGTTGTCGCTTGAACCCAACTAGACTTTCATACCTGCAGCATCCTGTGCCATCCTGTTTGGGGTGGAAAGATATTGATGGTGGAGTCCTCATGTCATGAGCAGAATTAAAGGTTTTATCTGCCTTTCTACAGTTGTCAGCAATGAGATCCAGAGAGCTGCTCAGTCTTCTTGCAAGCATTTTCTATGATGAGATGTTCCAAGTGACCTGTGATGAAATATTTAGTAACAGTAACAGCATATGCCAAGCTTCTGACACACGATGTCTGCAACTACGTCTGCCTTCAGTGGCCCAGGTATACCAGAAGAGCCATATTTCTTGCTGTTGTGATTCATGCTGCATTTCTGTGCTGTGATTTTGCCATCTGGCATCCTTTATTCATAGCAGCAGCCCTTCTTCTCTTCCAAGATTCTATTTGCTTTTACTTTGTTCTTTTTCCTTTGAGGTTTCTCACGAGTTCATGGAAGATAAATAGATACGGAGACAGTGTTGCACAGGGTGAGAGGGAGCAAGCATTTGGTGTCATCAGCTTTTCTGATTTTTTTGGAGCTCTTGTGATTTTCTTTAGCTGCCTTCATGCAACAGAACCCCTGGAAAACAATGGAGCCTAAGCTCATCAGCTGTACACAGGTGCTACCACAGTGCTGATGCTGGGCTGTGCAGTCTCAAACTTTTTATTCAGGATGCAAAGTTTTCAGGCACTGGAGGGAAAAAATCTATGTGTTATTTCCTAAAGAAGTTTTAATGTGCTACAGCCACCATCTGCCTACAGCTCATAAATTAAAGCCAATTAACTGTACAAGACATGTCGAGTCACTGCTTCCTGCTGGCATACCTCCTCCCTCTTGCCTGGTACAGTCGAGCCATGAGGAGGCAGCTCCTCTGGCAAGAAAAAACCAGCAACAAAACCCAAATTCCAACTTCCCAAAAGTGAAAGAGAAAAAAACACATTGGGGAAACAAACAGAAATACGGGAAGATAAGTCTTGTGACCCATTAGCTCTCTTATTTGCAGCATAAATCATTCTGTTATAATCACACATTTTGGGACATAATTGGACTACATGTCTAAATCTATTGCCAGTGATTACAGGCAAAATGCCCTGAGCGGTGAGGCCTGCAGTCCAGCCCTGTGCGGTTTGGGGGGAGGCTTTGGGGAGGGAGAAGGGAGTCTTTGCCATCACCAGAGTATTTTCCATGAGCAGTTCTGTAGCTGGAAACAGATGCTCCATGCTGCTGTCCAGCCAGCAAAGTAATGTAAAAAACATTACAAATCTACCCTTCAAAGCAGTCTTCACATTGCTCGTTGTCCAGCAGTGGCTTGACCTCCTCCTTGCTCCTCACCGAAATCCCATGTGGATATCCCTAGTGTGTCTCTGCCCCATCCCTCTGAGAAAGGGAGAATGACCCCCAAAGCTGCAGCACCTCTCTCTTTTGTGGTTGAAGATGGGTAGCATTACTGTTTCCTAATCTCAAGTCCTGGCTCACTTAAGAGAACTACTGAAGCCCTTTTGGATCCCCTTGCCAATTTTTTTCTGAGCAAATATGAATGCTGTGGCTTCAGGAATGAAAGGTTAAACTAATTTCCTGCCCAGCCACCTACCTGGGCACCAGGGTGTGTTTGCCCTGCGCTGCTCTCTGCTGAGGTCAGTTCTTGTAGTTGGCCATGTCATGAGGAACCTGGGAGTGTAAAAGTCCTGTCATTTTGATTCATGCCCTTTCCCCAGCTGGAAAAGCCTGGTCATGCAGGGCAGCATGGGCTAGCATTGTGCCAGCCATTTTTAGTCAAGGCCCAAGAGGTGCATGCAGGGAGGAGGTCGCTCAGCAGCGCAGTTGTCCTTCAGAGGGAGGATGCCCACCAAGACCCTGCTACAGCTGGGGGGTTGGAGCTCTGCGTTTTCAAACTCTGCTGCAAGCCTGTGAAAAACACACAGATGATTTAGGGTGAATTTTTCACTGCTCTTGACGCTTCTCCCTTGTGTGTGTTCCTGCACATTCTGCCCGTGAGTTGATTCCCCAGGGCGTTCCCCATGTGCTGGACACATGGCAACTTGAAAGCAAACTTACATGGACAGAGATTGTTTACTGCTGGCTGCAATGCAGGTACTCTGTAATGTAACTTCTAAGTCTGCATGTGACCTTAGGAGCATGTTTCTGCCTCTGCTCTTCTACAACCAAAATAACCAAGATGAGGTAATGCTGCTGTGGAGATGCCAAATGAGAGGTGAGACTGCACAATGATAGGCTGTTGCTCCACTGGGGTAGGGTTGTGTTTGCTTTTTTTGTACCAATTATTGACTTGGGGAAAAAACTTCCTCTTATTCCTAGCCTTCCATGCTTTCTGCGGCGGATCTTTAATGGTGTTTCGGATGCTGCACCCCAAAACCAGTGCAGCTGATCTTCCAACTCCCAAAGAGCTCGGTTTGCTTTCCAGTTCTTTTGTTCAGACACGCCTGCTACCTGCCTTGTGATGACATTATTCTTGTTCCCTATGTTGTCTTTAAATGCATTATTATTTTTTCTTTAATGCAATATTTTGAGCATCTAGGGTTTTCGTGAAGCAGAAATAGAATGATTTTTTGGTCTATGGGGAGGCATTCCCCATGCTGATAAACTTTTGAGCTTCAAGCTGTGAAATTACTCTGTTCTTCCTCCCATGGCATTTCCTGCTCTTTCAGTAGCATATTTAAGGAACTTCCATGTTTAGCTATATCTTACATAGAAAAACATCTTGTTTTCCACTTGTCTGCTGGACTTTTTAAAAATTTTGAATCTTCCTTAGAAAGTGAAAGCAAGTGCTAGGTTTTCTTAACCATCACTTCTTTCAAAATCACTTTTACCTTTGATAAACTGTCTTTCAAATAGTCTTTTACTAAATTTGCATAGCACACAATACTTTTCTTTCACAAAATTTGCATTTCCCTCTATTAACACCTAATATTTCTAGTCATCATCAAACATCCCCAACTCTCAAACAGGCCTTCTGGGACTATAAAATATTCTGGAGNTTAAAACATTATGACTTATTTCACAGCTGTTCTAAGAAAGTGAAGACAAAAGATGAGCATTAAAAATGAAAAGAAAACATGTTCCAGCACATGGAGCACAATTTATGCATTTCAAAGCGAGCTCTCTGCTGACTCCCAGCAGCACCTTAGGAGTGGGTCAGAAGTTCTCTCTAGGGAGGCTGGCATAATCACTCACGGGAAATCCACTTCTTTCAGGATGAGGATATAATGAAATCTCCTGACCCAGGCAGGAGAGAAACCCTGAAGATCACCTAGTTCAGCCCTACTGAACTATTCCTTAGGAAATCCCGAAGGAAAGGAAGCATACCCTATACCTGGGACTTGCTCCATGACTGCAGTGCCTCCTGAGGAAAAAAATTTTCCTAATATTAAGAAAAATCTCCCAAGTCACAATCTGTGGTTCTAGTCTCCTTCTATATGATTTGGCACCCATGGGACTAGTTTGGCTCTCAGCTCCATCACCTCTATTTTCTTACAGCTTTCTGCCAGGGCAACTGATGGTTTTTGTGGCTCAGGCAACACCCAGCACCATTTGAGGGTTCAGGCCAAGGGCACTATTTGGAGAGGGAATGCTGGTGGATGGTGGGGCCGCACGGCCACATGGATTTGTTTCTTGTTTCCACTGCTGGGTTTCCTTTGAAATCAAGTTATTGGAGGCTGAATCAAGTTGCTGGGGACTCAATGCAGGACACATGTCTGCATGTCTGAACACAGGGGAGGAGAAGCAGCCCTGTTCTTTCCGCCTCCTTGAGCTCAGTCTCACTTTGAGCTCTCAGTGAGTAGAGAGGGCACGATAATCTGTGGAGGTACCAGCCTCTTTCATGGACTGTAGAGTGAAGTGGATGGCCTGCTTGTATGAGGTGTCTAAGTTACAGACAGGATATCCAGATGAGATGACACCCATGTTTTGCCAAGCTTTTCTAACCATGTGGTTTAGAAAGACAGTGTGTTTATGACAAAAGAAAGTTTAGATTTTCATCTACTCCATATGCTTTCAGGAGTGGGGACTTCATTAAAAAGTTCAGTATTCGGAACAATGATACAATTGCAAAAGTTGGCAGTGTCATATTTCTGTTTGCTGGTGTTTTTAGAAGCCAAGTTGTGCAATGCACAGTGGCAGGAACTGCAACATTTTCCCCATTTTAGAAATGGTTGTAACTCTCTGTAATGTCCATTACAAACATTCTTTGGGAACCTCTTCTGATGGATTACTTTACACAAGTAGTTAACTGCTCTCTCTGGATGAGTTCTGGCTTATTGATGACAAATTCAGAGCAGAAAACAGCTATCAGTGCCCACAAAAGAAAAACAAAGAAGCCAAATTATATGCAATTTACAATAAGATGAAATATTTAGCTCTGTTGAACATATGTTAGTGATGAGGACAGTGGATGTTAGATTTAATTGGATCCAGAAAAATGATGAGTATTAGTCCCTCTGGAATTATCCCTGATGAATCTCCAGGAAAGTTCACCAGTATTTTAATAAATTAAAAGCAAATGGAAAGTAAAAGGTAAGGGGAAAAAATCAACCAATTTCTTATTTTCATCTCAAAGATTCCAGTTTCAGATCCTCACAGTAACACAGATAATGCTCTAGAAGGCTGCATTCAAACAAACAAAAATAATGTCCAATGACAGCAGTGACATCCTCAAGGTCTCTAAGATGCTAGAATTTATCTCTAGAACTCTGCAATGTTTTGGTTAACCAGGACCAGCTGGATTGCTGGGCTAGGGCTCAGCTCTCAGATGCACAAAGGCAACACCTGCCACAAATTAGCTCCAGGCTCTGCTGAGGGTTGCCAAAGGGGCTGTGTAGCCACAGCTGCCAGAGCAGACCCCTTTGGGGAGCCAAGGGGACTCTTCTCTGCATGTCAGCTGCTTGTCCCAGCAGAGTCCAGGGGCTGTCCTTCATCCTCATAGGACTCCAGTCCAGGGATTGCTCCCACTTTGGAGGTTAATGGTATTAAGTCCAGTTTACTTTTCCTGGTGTCAGTGACATCCTTCTCTTTGGGCAGTTCTTCCTCTCTGTTTTTTTTTGACCAGGACCTGTTCTTACAGAGCTGTTTTATCCTTTCCATACTTCACATTTTCAAATTAGCTAAGTCAATCGCCTTTAGCATATTAACTAGCTTGAGGAAATCAAAGTCTGTTTTTCTAATCTTCGTGTATTTGCATGCAAACCAAATCATTTAGCACTTTTTAAAGTATGTGTTTTGACAGATGCAAGGGAAGGCTTACTCCTTGTTCTCTATTTCAAGACAGATTAGCAAGACAGATTTTCAAGCCTCTCAAATCTTTGGAAAAAGTGCTTGTGTTTCTTTATACTGGTAGTCTGGAGCTAAAACACTAATGGTTTGCCTAGCAGTTGTGAACATCCTGGTGGCTTTCTTTGTGAAACATGAGAAAATTCCAGCTAAAAGCTGAGCTGTGGGGAAGTCCTGGGGATAATTTTTTTCGTCTTAAAGCAGATATTAATTGTACTTACCAGGAACTGGCTGTAAAATAACAGTTGCATGGGGAACCATGCCCATTGGGCATGAGAAAACAGCTTTTGGGCCCTCATAATCAATTTTCATAATATTTTTTTCTTCAGATAGGGAATTGAACAACTACTCTGTTCATCACAGCCACTCTGTGATGTCCAAAGGACATGACACACAGTGCATTTTAGCTTTTACTGTTTGAGAAAAATGAGCCTGCAAGTAGGTAAAGTAAGTGGAGACAGCACATGGTGGGCTGTTAGAGGGAGCAGCAAAAACTGTGGCATGTACATGGCAGAGGAGAAACAAGGGGACGAGGGGAAGAGCAAGCTGTGAAGATTCCAGAGTGGTGATGTGTGGTGCAGATGGGTTTTGGGGCAGTGGAAAAAATGGTTTGTTAAAATGCAAGAACCAAAGGAATTTCTGCCTGGAGTTGGGCTGCTTCATGGGGAGACGGGGTGGAGGTCTTCTTTCTGACATTTCACCAGTGCCAAGAAGCAGAGAAGCCTACAAGAGTCAAGAGAAGAGGCTTTGCTAAAGCAGAGGCATTTCTCTGCTATGCACTGAACAGACCAGTGGATCAAAACCTGACAGAGAGTATTGCATGTTGTGAAGCAAAGGAATGAATGTTCCTGCTCAAGCACCTTGCTATGAAATGGTAGGTCACTGAGGGGCCAGTTACTTGTGGTGGGATAAAGGAGGAGATGTTAAGAGTGAGCAGATGGTGACATATTTTAGAGATATTATAAAAGGGGAATCCTCAGGGCAGATGTTTTCTGAGAGACACCGGAACACAGCACTGCAATGACAAGAAAATATGCAGAAAATGTGTGGCTGTTACAGTATGGCAGCAGCCAGATGGTTCAGATTAACTCAGCAATGACTGCTAACACAAAGTGCAGCAGCAGGTGGGTCAGGCCTCAATGGAGCTCCAGCTGTGCAACAGCAATCCTCCATCCTCTTTACAACAGTGGAAACATCTGGCCATGGGACTTCATAGAATCATAGAATGGTTTGGGTTGGAAGGAACTTTAAGGAACACCTAGTTCCAATCCCCCTGCCATGGGCAGGGACCCCTTCCATTAGTCCAGGTTGCTCAAAGTCCCATCCAGCCTGACATCCCCAAGACTTCAAGGAATAGGGCATCTGCAACTCCAGTGGGCAACCTAATCCAGTGCCTGGCCACCTTCCCAGGAAAGAATTTCTTGCCTCTATCTGATATAAATTTGCCTGTTTTCAGTTTAAAGCTATTCCCCCTTGTCCTGTTACTACACACCCTTGTAAAAAGTCCCTCTCCAACTCTCCTGTAAGCCCCCTTCAGGTATGGGAAGGCTGCTCAAGAGTCACCTTAGAGCCTTCTCTCCTCCAGAACAAACAATCCCAAATGTGTCAGCCTGTCTTCAAAGGAGAGGTGATCCAGCCCTTTAATCATCTTTATGGCACTTCTCTGGGCTCGTTCCAATAGATCCATCTCCTTCCTGTGGTGGGGACCCCAGAGCATTGCAGGTGGGGCCTCATGAGAGCAGAGTACAGGTGGAGAATCCCCTCCCTCGCTCTGCTGGTCACGCTTCTTTTGATGTGACCTCACACTCTTCACTGTATTATGTTAAACTCTTTAAAAAGCTCTGCTTTGAATACTTAGGATAAATTAAAGCCTTGGTGTGAGAGAAATTGGTTCTGGTTGCATGAGAAAATGATGAAAAACTTGCAGTTTCAGCTGGTTCATGAAAGCAGATGCACTGTGGCAGGTTTGACATGTGCCACCCAGTAAAAAGAACAGGATAACATAAGCTTGCTAGTAGCCAGACAAAGGATCATGCATAATGAAGTTTTTGATGGAGCAGCTAAGACCTGGACAGTGTTTGAGCTGATACAGTCACAGGCACAGTGGCCAGGAAGCCTGTGAAAGAAGGAAAGAGAGAAGGTGTAGACTCACTGGAGAAGTAGGAAGAAGGATAAGCTTGAAGATATTTTTTTATCTGAAGACCCTTAAGGAGGATAGGGAAGGATAGAAATTGTTCAGAGAAAAGACATGAGGGATTTTAAAAACAAACCCAGATGATGAGCCTGGAGATGTATAGAAGTGCTGCACTACAAGCAAAACTGTGTGATGGGGACAGCCTGTGGCCCTGTCACAGAAAAGATGATGGTGCTGGCTTCCAAGTGCACCTGGAGGGAGTGCAGACTCTTAGCACCCCCAGGTAAACAGCATAAGCATTCAGGGTTTTGCCAAGCCTAGCACTGCCCTGAGGTTTGGGCAACAGGAGCTAAAGCAGAGCAGATTCCTGAAGACTGCTAGACACATTTAGCTTGGCTCCTTTCAGGAAGGTCTGTTTTGTCAGTTTTCCTCTTGTACAGTACAATTTTATCTTTAGTTTTTACTGTATAGGAACTATCTGCACGTTTTGGAGAGAATGCTTGCCAAGAACAATTATTCCTGTTGCTTTAAAACATATGAGGCATATGAGAAAAGCCTAAGAAGTGTCTTAGCTCTAGTGCTGAAAATGTGGCACTTTTGCAGAGGTGATGTTTTCTCTGGAGACACAGCGGCGTGGGGACGTGAACACTTCAGCAAGCAACTGGACTTCTAGGGCTTTCTCTTTGCAAGACAGGACCTGCTTTGCCTGAAACATTTCCTATCAACAGCACACTATTAACCATTAGTGCCTGGCCAAGAAATTATTTTATGGGACTGGCTGAGGTTTAGCTGGAGGTTCAGTCCAGCAATGGACTTAGGAATGTGTTTCTAGGAAAAGGTTTTATTCTAGAGGTTTAAAAGTGCTCACACTCTAATCCCTGTTTCAGGGTGAAAAGTGAACTTTAGATGAAATAAAACATTCGAACATGAATGCGTGTCATTGACACAACAAACTTGTTTGTAATTTGCTGCCAAAGTGTTGGAATGAGATGTATTTTTTGACTTAGAGCATCTGCTGACTGATATTTTACAACTATGCTCAGTGGCTGAAACAGGAATTCAGAAACATGCATATCATGAAATCCTGATGTGGATACTTTGAAGTCATGTTATTAGCCTCTTCCACCTGCCTCCCCTTGGAGACTGTGTGAGTGCTGTCTCTGTCTTTTCCACCACTGTTCACCTTGCAACTTATTTTCATTTAACATGCACCTTTGTGGTACGTCTGCTACTCCTGAAGCAGGTTCTCTACATCCCTCTGCATTTATCCCTCGGGTCTTTTCTAGTAAAATCTCAGAGTGTATCCATCGGTTCTCAGCAACTTCTGCTTATTTTTTTTTCCTTTTCTGTTTAGAGAATTATACTGCAGCAATCTCATGGTGTGGGATTGATCATCAATTCCATTGATGATGTTTTCTAAGGGGAATTTTGTCCCCACCTTTTTTTAAGAGTCCCAGTTGAAGATTTGGACTGTAACTGCCAGGCAGGTAAAAAATTTCACTGGTGCTCTGGGCTGTATCATCTTGAATTACCAAAGGCAAAATGTGGGTTTGTCGTCTTTCATTGTTACCAAAAGCAAACCCTTCCCTGACTCACAGAGAAAACATTCTCCTGTTTGATTAGCTGCAGTGGACAGATAATTTAATAAGAAGAATTGAAGTAATTGCACTGAAAACAGGGCATTTAAGAGCATGGGTGGAAGCCTCTGCCTGTCATTTTAATTCAGAGAGCTGGCTGTCATCTCCTATCCATGTAGCCTCATGGTGGCTTGCAGGAAAAAGCAAAGGCTCTGTTGGTGTGCCCCCGAGGAATGTGGGGCATGAGGAAGGGAAGACCTGAACTCAAAGCAGCAACCCCAAGGTTTTTCTCCATTTTTACCTGCCGGGTTTGAGCTTGCTGAAAGTAAACTGAACAGCTGGAAGGTTTTGGCTGGTTCTAGATCATTGCAGAGAGACCTTTGCTTTTGTTACTGGGCTCTTTTGGGTTCATTAGATTCCTGTCCTTGCTGGTCTCTCATGTAGCTTTCTGTGGGAGGAGGAAGGGGTGCAACACTTCTTACAGATACTTTTGTTTATCCCATTAGGGAAAAAATCACCTCTGAACAAATGTGTTTTCATGGTGATGCTGTGGCAATGATTAAGGAAGTTAATGGAATCAGCATATTTACCCTTCACGTGGGACCTCTGAATAGTTCAGTATTCTTCAACTGAAGGAGGAAAACCCTGCCTGTCACCTCAGCCTACAGGTTGGAAAAATAATGTTCTACTTCTTTATAGATAATGTGATCTGAGCCAAGATCTTAGCGTGCTCCAACAGCAGGACTGCTCACTGGTGGGTTTGCCATGTACAGAGATCTCTTCTATATACACACAGATATAGTAACGTACATGTGGATATATATATTTATGATTTCTGCATAATCAAGCATATCTGTCCATGCTTAAGCTCTATTCCTGACTAGGCAGTCCTGAAGATAATTCATGCCATCCTCCTCACTGTCATCTCCCACTCCAAAAACAGGTCTTGGCAAGCTGGAGAGCCATGAACAAGACCTTTGTCTTCAGGTCTAGCTTTGTTGCCTGAGCCTGTCACTTACCTCTGCAGCTGTAGGACAAGCATCTCATGCCTCAGCTGCACTTTCCCCAAATGCTGCCTTGCTGCAGGACCAGGGGAAGAGAAGGAGAGGAGATTTTTGGAATTGCTGTTTGGGTAAACCAGAGTGACTTTGCAAAGAGGACTGGAGCACTGATGTACCACAAGCCAAGCAATGCTGATCCATGTGGGCAGCCACAGCAGGGTGCTGGGGTGGTCACTGCTGGAACAGCCTGGATAACGCTCTGTAATGGCATGGCTGTGGTCTCTGGTGTAAGGCAAAGGTTTTCCATGGCTCATTTCCATGGTGGTCTCAAGTTTGTGATGTTCCCCTTGAGGGCTGGAGCTCAGCACTGGTCATTTGCTGCGCTGCCCTGCTAGCCACCAGATTCCCAGGCTGGAGGCTGGGATGTCATTCAGGGCAGCAAGTAATGCTGCTGTGTATTTTTGTGAGATGTACCTTCCTCACCAATGCGCCTGAGAAACATCCTTGCAGTTTGAGATGGATGTGTTTCACTTGTAAGGGAGAAACACCTAGTGATGTATAAATGCCAAGGTACAGAAATGATGGAGGGCAGCTACTGAGCTGTAAGAAACTCAGTAACTACTGCCAAGATCCTCTTTATTTCAGTCAGTATGCCAGTTTTGTTTTGGTCCCTGGCATATCTGAAAAGAGATGGTCTTTCAAGTCATTGTCTCATCCCAGGTGTCCATGAGATGTCAGACACCACATAAAGGTTCATCATGGAATAAAGAATGAGACAAACCCAAGGCAGGCAGCATTTGGAACAACAGCCCTTGCCATAAATTTGGGGACCAGGACAGACTTTGTCTACTCTTGTCACTTCTTCAAAGACAGGAGCAGTCAAGAGGGTTGTGCTCATCTCCTGCCTCTCCCCTCACACTTGACCTGTTGGTGGTGTGGGGCATGGCTGTGCTTTTTGTTCTTCGTGAGGCTGTGTCAAGCCAGATGAAGGGAAAAAGTTATTTGGCTTTGGATTGAAGTAGTGTAAAAAAGGAACTCTGGTTTCTCACCCAGTGAGGCAGAATCAAACTAAACCCACACAGTTTGGCAGGAAATACCCCTTCTGACTCCAGATTAAATGTGTTATTTCAATAACTTGCAAGAAAAGAAAGGAAATTAACAACTACAAGCAAAATGCCTGAGAGGAAGGCAATGGACCTCTACTTTTTTTCTGACTCTCAGGAGGTGAGAGTGCCATATTCAAAAGCATTTCCATCCCTGGAGCCACCCACCTGCATCTGCTGAGAGGATGTCCAGGTGACAAACATTTTGCACCTGCAAAGTGCTCTTTCACTCTCCTCCAACACTGCTCACTTTGTATAAATGTCTTTATTAAATCCCACTAGCCTCAGTTGCGTTGCAAAATATGACAGAAGGAAGAATTTTTGCTCAGATGTCTCAGACTGATGATCTTACAGTATGTTTAAGTATTACTCATAACTGTAGGTGAGTGGAAAGATTTTTCAAATAAATCATTACTATGAGTATCAGATTTTCCTGTTATTCAAGAAAAGGGAACACTATAATACTTTTGAAGAAGCTCTATTAACTTTTGAAACCCATTGGGAGGGCAGGGCAAGAAATAGTAATGGAAAACTAAGAACAACAGTTGGATTCATCTTTGAAAGAGTAGCTGATGTGTAGGCACAGGCAGAAATGCACACCTGCATCTTGTTTTCATGAGTATCTTTCTGGAAGTGAAGCAGTGTTACAGAAATTGCATTTCTTCTACTATGTTTAAATTTTCTTGTTAAAGTGGATGAGCTAAAAGATGCGTGCAAGATGTTTCACTGAGCAAAGGGAAGGAGGGAAGGAAGGAAGGAAGGAAGGAAGGAAGGAAGGAAGGAAGGAAGGATTTTTCTTCAGAGCAGCTGTGTAAATCAGTAACAGCTCTGCATTCCTCTGAGCGTCTTTTAAGCCACCATCACCTGACCATGATGTACAGTTTATATAAAGTACACTGGTCAAACCTGGGCTTTGTTGCAGTCACTCAGGTCAGAGGAAATTCCCAAGCTGGGAGTTGTGTGTGATCTGAACTAGCTCTGGGATTAGTGTCTAAGTCACAATGCACTTCTTCTGAATGTGGAGTTCTAGGCAAGAAAGATAGATAGGGATGTGCTGTCATTCTTGCATGAACAGCCATTGCCACAGAGAAGTCCAGCAAAGGTGTCAGCCCTGGAGCTGGTAAAGCAAGGAGATCATGCACAATAGTAAGGAGGGAACTCAGCAGCCTGTATTGACCTAGCACAACCATTCTTATGTTTAATTCTGATGTTTCATTCAAAATTACATTCACAGTCTTTAATCAATCAAACCCAGCAAGTTGCACAGTAAACATTTGTCATAGACAGATGTTGCTTCCTTATGCTCCATGTGTGCCTGCTCTGTTTTTCTCTTTTGTTTTGGTCACAGACTTGAAGTGGGGTGGAGAATCATTGTTTGATCATCTGTGTTTGAATAAAACATTGCATTGGTCCATGCCTAGAATTTCTAGGCACTTCCTCGATATAAATAAGTACGAATAATCTATACTTCTCAAAAAGTATGTTTGATGTTCCTGTAAACAGCCTAAGTAAAAACAGAAGAGCTCCAGCCTCACAAGCTGTGAGAATTAGCCAGATACATGGTTTAAGAAATACCACCAAGTAACAGCCTGACTAGTTACAGCTTCTGTGATGCAGATTTTAAATACCATTTGCTTACTGAGAACATGGCTCAGGATAGCCACTGACACTAGGTGAGATAAGGGGTGAGGTGTAGGGGGAGAGGGTGCTGTAACCAAACTGAGCAGTGGCAGCACCTGCATCCAACACATGCTTGTGCCCTTCTCTTACATCAGTGCTGCATTTAATCCTAGCACAACCTGCTAGTGGCTGCAGGACAGAAGAACAGGCTCCTCCCACTCCACATCCCCACAAGACAGCATCTTTGTATCGCTGAGCTCTGACCAGATTCATTGACTGTCCATGGTGGCACAGTGTCCTAGCTCTTCCTCCACAAAACAGTCCCCCTTTAAAATTACTGTACACATATTGGTAAGGACTGTGTGCTGGCAGGATACATCAGGCATGGGGATGCTGGTGGATCACAGAATGCTCAGGTTTATTCTTAGGTGTTTTCCCTGCAGCAAGGAGATGGAATTTTCCTTTTCCCGCAACAACACAGATATCTCACGTTCCATCCTTTCTGCAGGAAAAGAAAGGTTGATACACATTGAGGACTGACTTGTCCATTGTATGTTACTTTTCAAAGAAAAGCCTGGTTTTAGTGTTCAAGAGGCAGAACTGCTGTGAGATCATGTGGGGAACTGGAGGATGATCTTTGCCTTTGTCGTATTGAAAAATGTTCTGCAGAGCTCTTCAGAAAAAAAATACCTAAATGCCTCTCCTGCAAAGACTGAAGAAAAGCTATAGATTTTCCTGCTGATTTTAAACATGACAGGAATCAAAGATATCTGTCCCTGAATAAAGGGAAGGCCACTAAACTGAACTGAAGTGAGGAAAGGAATGTGATTTTGCTAATGCCCTACACTTATTGATGTTGGTCCATACCGAGGTACAGATCTCTTGGCTCAAAGGCAAGCATGTTTGTGTATATGAGAATCCAGCTGAGGATGGATGTGTGTAACACAGCAAGAGCCAAACAATACACCTGTTCTTGCCAATGTTTGCCTCATCTGTGCTCCTGTCACTCTGCTGATTTCGCAGGATGGAAAGCTGGTTATGTGCTGTGCCTGGCAACAGTGACAGGCAAGGATGAGGTTACCCAGTGAGTCAGAAAATGCTTGCAGGAGTTAGTTCTGGCAGCCAGTCCTGCTGCAAAGTCACATTTCTCTTATGCATCTGCCATTTATGTTGTTGGTAACCATAACTTTGGCAGCCCCTTAAGGGTATTAGTTTTATAAGTATGAGCAGTTCTTAAAGGATTTCTGAAACATACAAGAGCACCTTGAGGCTCAGGTCCTTTGTCACCTTTCTGTGTGGCTGAGTTCACACATATTGTGAAGAAGAACAATAAACCCGAATTTATTCTTTATTTGGTGGGTGCAGGTGTAAATGTGGTGGGGTGAGCCCAGTCCACAAGAGCAGCAGTAGGGATCAGGATTCAGTCTGGAAAGGGCAGCAGAACACTCGTTCCTCCTGCCCCACACGTGACAGACATCAACCTCACTCACACCCACAGCTACAACTGCCTCACAAACTGCTTTTAGCAAATTCTTCGTAAATGTGCAAAAGTCACAAATACAAGGTACCGCAGGAATAGAGGTGGGATTAGGGCACTAACACTGGGTCCCCACAGTGTTTTTTCTATACAAAGATAATTCAGGGATTGCTGGAGACTATTGGTTCAGGCTTTGCCTCAGATGAGCATCTTCCTCTCCCTAGAACAATTCATAACAGTTCATTTGGGCTGGGTTCATTATGCCAAGGCTGCTGACAGGGCTTCACATTTGCTTTGCAGTGTTTGAGGGCTCTCAGCTCAGCAACATTTTTGCACTCACATTGCAAGTTAAATGTTTCTTTTAACTTGCCAATCAAACTGAGGTAATATATTGCAACAGAGATGAACATGTTCTTGAGTGTTCCTTTTTCATGTAGTGGTCAGCTGCTCTTTGACCTTGACTAAATATGGATTTTTGCTATGTCCTACAAGATTTAAATACTTCGATACTCACAGCAGTATCTTAGATAAAAAGATACTTACATAAAAATAGGCTTATTTTGGAACATACCTTATCTTTGTCCTCCTACGTGTCTCTTGAATCATTCTATTTCAATCTGCTCTGCAGTGCTGCATTTACATGAAACCAGTCCTAAAATTCAAGTTGACACCTCCTCCCCCATGATGCTTATCTGGATAAAAGAGACACTTATCTGTCTGATGGTTTCAGCAGAGCTAAAGATTCAGGACTTTAGTGAGCGTATTTATATGAAGCAAAGGAGATATTCTATGGGACTGGTTTCTCTAAGCTTGCACGTGCCATCCCTTCAGGGCTCTTACAGCATATATAATGGAGCTGCACTGAAACGATATCCTAATCCTATGTTAAGTCCTACAGGAGTTATAGATTTGGATAAACAGTGTTTGATATCACTTTGTAGCAAATCCACAGGGTATTTAATGAGAAATAACAAGTGGGCTCCTATTCCTTCTCTGGAAAACTTTGATCCATGTCATAGAGTTGGCTAGGAGTACAGAAAGCAGGAGATTTATGGATGATAAAAAGGATGACATCAGGTTTCTGGACTGTTCTCCATGTCACTGCTGTCTGTAAAGGAGTGTGTTTTAGGCAGAACTGCTCTTCTGCCTATTTCAGTACCCTTGCCTGCATCCAAGGAGGGGATGGATCACAACTAAATCCAAGCCCAGGGCAACCTTTCCCAGGATCTTTCCCCTCCACGCTGGCAGGGCTGGACACAGGACAGCCCAGAATGGCCACTCCTCCATCTGTGAGCTGACAGTGTTTGGGAAGGGGTCAGGTTTTAAGTGTTTGCTGAGATAGCTTCACCCAGTACTTGCCAAGCTCTAGTAAACCTTCCTACAGCTGGGCTTTGCCTTCCAGCTTTGCTGACATGGCCAGTGACTTAAGGGTGTTTGTGGGAACAGTGAGCAGCACTAGGATCTTTCCAGGATTGTGACTTTGCCTTCGGCTGGCTGAGGGGGCCAAGGTGACCAAGGTGTGAAGGAGGAGGAGGAGGAGGGAGAAGAAAGACTCTTCTGCTGCTCTTGGACCTCACAGCAAGGCTGTGCAGAGGCCCAGCAAGGCCACAAAGCTTTGCACACAGAATTGCCATAGCAAGGCTCTGTCCCCAAGGGTGGCATCAGCTTAGTGGCATGCATTGCACAGGAAACAAGACCTTGTCTTGCACTGTCATTGTGCATTTAGCAATTTCTTGCTGCCAGAGCTCACCAACACGTATAGTAACCACTGATTAGCAGGTAGTAATAGGTTTTTACAAGCAACCATAGAGATCGTGGAGCACAAGTCAAGCAAGTCACTGCAGAGTCCCAGTGCTCAGCCCCAGCTCTGCTGGTATGTAGGGGGGGAATGTGTGTCAAGATCCAATTTTGATCCAAATGTTCCTGGCTTATGACATAGGGCACTTGCTGCTTGTGCTGACAGGAAACTCCTCATGTGACTGTTGGTATTGTCAGAAAATGTAAAAATTGTCAATATGGTCAGAAACTCCATGTCTGCTCTCCTGACAGAGAGGGTGTTTCTGATGTCAGAAGGAGTACCATGCCTTGAGAAGCCTTGAAACCAGGGGTAGCTGATGGTCACAAGGGGTTGGGACTTTCAGGTTTCAGCAAAAAAAATTTGCCAGTTAGGTCCTATTAACTCTCCTTTCTAAATTAATGGCCAGCTTGTGCAGACTTCTCTGAGTGCATCAGCCTTTGGGAAATGATAATACTGTTACTTCACCCTTCTGTCATCTAACACTTCTCCTCTTCCAGTGTTTTTCCTATCATGATGCCTGATTTAAAGTATTTGTGGTAGCAAAAAAAAAAAAAAATCTCACAGAGAACACATTTAGAAACTTGTATGTCATATATATTAAACTCAGACAGTGAAACCCATGGAATGCAGAGCTCTCCAAGAGAAAAATGTGGCCTGAGCTATGGAAAATTAGTTTCCTTCCAGCCCTCATAAGTTCTGCAGCAACCTTTGTAAATCTGCAGACTGCTCAGTGCATGACCAGCTATCTGCAGAAAGTCCCAAGAAGGCTTGCCATAGAAATTCCAGGCATTGCTGAGAGAACTGAATAAAAAAGCATCTGTCTGAGCTAGTGAATAATCTCTTTTGATCTGAGTTCAGATATGAGGTTTTGTAGTGGTTTATGTCAATCATGGTATGAAACTATCATAAAACATGTCAGTAGATAATAGTAAATTTATTACATCAAAGTCAATAGCATATAATGACTTAACTCTGTGGGATTGCATCAAGACCTACTCAAATATTTTTAGCACTTATAAAGGAAACAGACTTCAGGGTGGATCCCTTCTCTGCTATGTATTTATGTCTGTTTTTATGTTTTTGAGGCAAAAGTGATGAACTTTGTCCTCTTGTAGAACATTTATAGTATCAATAGGACTAGATGAGAAATGTCCAGTCAGATATTGATGTATCAGTGTGACATATAAAAAATATTAACACTACCCTGAGAAAGGACACGTAAGTTTTGTCTGTCAATGTTTTTGATCACTCTGAATAGGAGCTGCTTCAGAGACAAAACAAAAGTCCCAGCCTTTCAGCAGATGTAGGTCAGCACTTCTCTATCAGCATCAGAGAGCTGCTGGGATCTTAATGGAGGGATGTCAGGTGGTGAACAGTACCACGTCTCATAGCACCTGCTCAGGTGTTTCATATTGTGGAAATGACTTGGTGAACCCCAGTCATCATAAATGTATCCTCTCCTGGTCCCCCTCCCTACAACTGTGATGGTGCCACCTGTACAGACTACCTCTGCAGGGGTGGCCTTGCTCCCATTCCCACATCAGTGGCTGGCACCACTTCTTCTTCATCCCAGGATGCCTGAGCATAGTGGAGTGGAAGTTGGTGTGAGAGAGGAAGATCAGGACAAAACATTTTTCATCCCACCAGTGCTGCAGTCACTCCTGTAAAGGAAGGTTTGCCCATATTGTTTCCAAGCCTCATATTCCCTCAGAAAAGGGACTTAAAGATTGGAGAATCACCAGGCCCAAACAGCATCACCTACCATGGTGTGGATGCTTGGTCATAGTTATGTGTGAAAGAAAAGAGAACTACTCATTGTCTAAAGGCTTAGTGGTTTCATCTCACTTAAAAACTTTGCTCACAGGAGAGAAGCTGCTCTGTCCCATGGACAGACACAGAGCAGAACGGGCAGAGATGTTCACTGCCTGGATTTCTGTGTCCATCTCTAGGGTGGGTTATGCTTAAACAAGCCTGATGCACATTGCAGTTTCCACCGCTGCAACTTTTTTCCATACTGTTAGCCTAGTGAAACACGAGTCAATGCTTTCAATTGTTTTTCAGGGTAAGTAGCTCATAATATTTCCTGCAGGAAGTACAGTTTTTTAAGATTTAATTTTATTTATCTGGTACTTGTGAAGATGTAATTTATTTTTCTATTGTTTATAAGATTTCTTGTTAAGAAGGAAAAGGTTCACATATTTGCTTATTTGACTGAATGTTGAGGGAAAGCACAAGGAATTTACTGGCAACTGTGATGCAGTATAATTTCAACAAGCTGAAGGTCCTTCTAACAGACAATAAAGACCTTTGAGCAGGCCAGTAAATGAAATAGATAGTGGGTGCAAAGCCTCATGCTTCAGGACTTTAGGAGGAGAAGCAACTTGCAACTTGCAGAAAGTTAACTCTCTGCTTGGCCCTGAAGTAACTTGCCATTTAGGAAAGGACTTTTTATCCATTTCAGAAGATTATATAAATTTCAAGTTTTCAAATGATATGACATGTGAGCTAAGAAATAGACTTTCTGGGGAAATTTCTCTAGGTGGGATTCCTTTGGCAGCTGAATTCCTGTCTTTCATCTGCAGGAGCCTCCTTTCTAGTTAGCAGCAATGCTTTCTGACAGAATGTGTGGAATAAAGAGTCACACTTGGCCAGAAGCACAATAGTGGTGGTAGATCCAGAGGTGTGAGTCTGATGTAGGCTTGAAGTAGAGACTGCCCTTTAATGACCTGGCTGCAGGTGAATATTTGATCATTTGAGCAGCTGATAAAGGATGGGAGATGCTGATTGAGACAGGTACATTGATTGACTGATTGATTGACTTGTCTTGCTATAGACACACAAGATATTGTTTGCAGACAGGATCAGTAGATTTATTTTGAAAGAGATGCCCCAGGGTATTGGAGCTATTCCTGCTGCATGAAATCTTGTTCTGACTGGTGTGGGGAATGTGACAGGATGAGATGTTAAGCTCAGGTTTCTGCACAGAAGAGCTCTGCCAACACAGCCACATTTGGGGATTCTGAAGAAGTAGCGCACCATGCAGCAGCAGTTTTAGGCAGGCAGCGCTGACCATGCCAGCAGAGTGTCACCAAGGCAGCCCAGTGCTCCATCTGGGGAGCAGGGTCCAGTTGTCCCAACAGCTGGTAGTGTTGTACTTGCATCAGCAGCACCTGACATCCTTACAGTGCCATACATTCCCAAGGCAGGTCTATTTGGAAAGGGCAATCCTTTACACTGCTGTACCTGGGATCCTCTGATGAATAAGGCTTCTGAGGAGAAGTACAGAGGAAAGGATACAAGTACTGATTTACATGCTGTAATGAGAATAAGGGCCACAGGACGCAGTAGCTCTTGTTGGGTGGTCAGGTTTCATTGCCTTTGCCTCTGCAGGATCTCCTTTTTCCTGTTTCTGTGTTTCCCAGTATGCCCACCATTACTGGGTGAGAAGGTGTGGGCAAACTAGAAAAAACACATCTCAGAAATGAAGGACGCTAATAAATTAAAAGGGCAGTTCGAATGGGAATGCTGATAGCAGTATCCAATGAACATCCACTCTCCTGGACACTCACCATCACTGCTGGATGTTGAGAAAATCTGCAAGGCCACCCAGTAGCCATGGCTTGTGCACATGGAGACCTGCTCAAAGACTAACCATGGCTGGGAGTTGCTTCCCTTATCCACATATACAGCTCCTATTACCACTGAGAGTGCTACAGAAATTTCAGGACTTTTCCTATGGATAATGTATTCATTCTGTATTTTTCTTCCTTTGCAACACGGTGGGGAAGAGATTATTCCTGTTTTGGTTTTGGCTTGCTCTGAACAAATGGAGTGTTTTTTGCTTTGGAAGGAATACTGTATCTTCTGTTTTCTTTGATTGTTAACATAAGAATTAAATCTGCAGCCAGGCTGTTTTTCATTAACCTCAGTGCTTCCTTCCTTGTCTTTTATGTCTGCTGGTGACTCACCCGGAGCAGAGGAATGATGGAGGTGAGTCGCAGGATTGTTTGTAAAACATGTATTGGGGATTCCTAAACACATCCTATCTTTTCCATCCATTTGCAAATGATTAGGTGAAATTTAGAGCATTTCCTTACAAAATAAAATAAAATTGAAATAAATCCCAGATGAGTCATAAATTTCATTTCTACTTAAAAAAAAAAAAAGCCTTTGGAGAGGTATTCAGGGCTGCCTGTGCTGTTTGTGTCAGGCACACTTGTTGAATGCCCATTTCCTGCATATTGGCTACCCTTAATTTATCCATTTGATTTTCAGGTATTTCCAGCCATTGCTGGATCTCCATTATTCCACCTCTGAGATGCCCATTTGCATCCTCCCTGACCAGCACATCATGTGCAGCTTTCTTCTCCCACCCTCCCTGTTCCTTCCAAGAATCCCTTTCAAGCAGTCTTCTGTTCTCTCCTTTAGCCAAAAACAGTCACAAGCTCTGGGCTTGGTTTGAAAAACTTGAGTACAGCTGCCTTGGGTGGGGTTGGAACCCAATGACCTTTACAGTGAAGTAAGAGCTCAGTTCAGAGGTAACATTTTTCCTACTGCATCTCCTCCTCTCCTCTCCTCTCCTCTCCTCTCCTCTCCTCTCCGCTCCTCTCCTCTCCTGCCTATTGAAAGCAACTAAGTAGAATTAGTGGATCAGGCTTTGCTTTAAGCCTGCATACCTGTCCCAAACCTTTTTTCAGAGCTGACTGCAGGAAATCCTGTCACTTAAGGACCATTTTGGTTGACTTGGGGTTTTGTGCAGCCATTTTGCTTTCTTTAAAAAAAAGGTATTTTCCATCCCTGGTGTGTTTTAACTGATACAGCTTTAGAGAGCAATTGCACACATTCAACCTTATTTTTTCTGTTCTTGTGTAGGATAACTTCTTTGGTCACTTGATCCCCCCAGTAACCTTGCTTAGCACTACTTCAGTTTAATTTACTCTTTACAAAAAAACTGTGCACAGCAGTACAAATTAGGTGTCACAAGAACTTTGTGTAATCTCACTGATTTATGAGTCTTTGTATTCGAGATATCTGTTTCATCTTGTGATCACATCTGCTGTTCTTATGGATGCACCTTATTTTTGGCTTGACATCACCCTAAATAATACACTTCAGTCTGTCTCCTCCATCATCTCACACAAACAAACTCCTAGGATATACCAGAGATCCTTCCTACTAAACATTAAGTATATGACTCTGTACTTTTAATTTAATTTCTGCTGTTCCAGACTTCAAGGTCATCCAGTTTTTTTTCCCAAATGACATTGCAGTCCTTGCCTCTTGGCAGTTCCTTTCTATGTTGCATTAGCAAAAATTTCATTAACACATGAAAAACTGTAAGAGGTCACTCAGGTCATTCAGGTCATTTCTGAAAGTGTTGCTATGAGATCCAATACTTTCCACTGGATGAACATCACAAATCCTTTCCAACACAGCTTTTCTCTGCTTTTAGTCTGCTGTCACTTGCAGCTATCCCCACAAGAAATGCAGTGGGAAATGTTTTATTCAAGGTCAAAAAGAACAGGTCTTTTGAATTTTCTTCTTCCAGAAAGCAGTTGTTCTGTACCCCAAAATGTTAGCCCTACTAAATGCACTTTAGGTTTCATTGCCTTTTCTGCTTTTCACAGTGCCCTTAGTTACTGTGGCTTCACTTTTTTCCAGTTGTAGTTTCTCCAGGGTTATGGGGGAAGGAATGTATGTGACATTGACATTTCATGCATTATCTTCTTTCAAATTTACTTACATCCTAGTTTTGGGAACCTGCTCTCTCCAACTAGTGTCAGCTGTTACATCTGTGTTCCCATGTTCGAGATCAGCATCTTCATTAAAAACTCAGGCTGTAGGACTTGTCTAGATTATCCCTCATTTCAGCCTTCTCTGTTTTGCACATCAGCCACACTTTTCAGTCCTTCTACCTCCTATACAGGGTACAAAAAAATATTTCATTTCTTTACAACTACTTGCCTTTTCAATTTCTATACTTGTGAACTTTTAACCATAAGCTTCTCTACTGACTAATTCATCCTTCCCAGTCCTACAGACTGTCCTTGCTTGTGCTTACCCTTTTTATGGTAATACTAATTTTCGTGCTAGCATTTTATTCAATTAGAGATGCAGTCCTTTGGTATAATTTTTTTTTTCATTTAAAACACTGCCTGAGAGTAGGTTTTGTACCTGTGTCAAAAAACTTTCAAATCCATGCCTAGAATACTTTTCATTTTACTTCATTTTGTAATGAAGTAAAGGAACCCTTTTTTATGGTTTCAGGCTTTCACTGTTCTTCACGCTGGCTTTGGCTGGTGTCTTAGAGTAACAATGGCATGCAAATGCAATAAACATCAGTTAAGTGAAGCTTAATTGAACTGGTCAGATGACCATTTATAAGTAAAGTATGGAGGTAAATGTGATTTTATAGAAGGTGATTAGGGTTGCCATATGGCATGCAGGTTTCACTGCTTGGTCCTTTGATAGAGAGAGACTTAACATGGCAAGTATTTTGGCAAACACTGCTATTGTGGCTTATTAAAATGATCTAATCCTAAAGTCAGGCCTCCTTTGCAAAGCATTGCATGTGTCTGTTCAATTTTCACACAACTTCTCTCTTAGTGTGGTACTTTTTCCTCCTAGGGAAAACATACTAAGAACGCATTCATTCTGGACCTCCCGCCCTTGTCAAGTCTGGTGAGCACCTTGGCTGGGCAGTGTGAGTGGAGGCA
Organism: Irena cyanogastra; assembly: GCA_013397155.1. Lineage (NCBI taxonomy): Eukaryota > Metazoa > Chordata > Aves > Passeriformes > Irenidae > Irena > Irena cyanogastra. The sequence goes on along the minus strand of VWZV01010930.1, from coordinate 279,014 downwards.
GAGCCCTCTCTGGCACATCTCTGAGGTGATATTGGAGCTGGTGGCCTCGGCATCCCCAGGAGACTGGCCCAGAGCCAGGCAGTGCAGGCGGGCTCTGAGCAGGGGTGCAGGCTGGTGGCTCCCACAGGCAGGGGGATCATGCCGCTCCACTGGGATTATGCTCTGCAGCAGTGCTGGGGACACCTGGATCAGACCCCAGCAGCAAGTGGCTTTGCTGGGGTCAGCACTTTGAAGGGGCTGGGTGCCTCGCTGTGAGCACAGGGTGCTTTGGGATGGAGGGGAGCTTCTCCTCTCTGGGATGCTGCAGCACCTTTACTGGTGGTTTTCCCTGTTGGCCGGCATTAGTGGCACCCAGGCCAGCACCTGTGAGAATGGGGCACTCCTTCCTGACACCCCAGCAGTGGGATGTGATGCAGCAGTCCCCTGGGCTGCCCCACTGTAGGAGCTGTATCCAGCAGGGCTCTTCTCTAGCTCATTCAGCTCCCTGTGCTGGGCAGCAAAGGGATCTGGTGCCACAGGACTTCCAGCAGACTGGCCTGATAGGGGGAATCATGGGGACTCTTGCCAGCTTTTGGCTACAGTAGTTTGAGCTGTCACTCTTAACCTTATCTTACATCACTATGATTTAGCCCCTGATTTTTTCTGTGCATAGTGAGGAGAAAGAAGAATAATGTCTGGCAGGCAACCTTGTTATCTATCGCACATCAAGGGTGGGATTTCTGTAAGGCAAGAACCCTGCAATGGACTGGATTTCTGCATATTTGCTCAGATAGCACAAGCACTTTTTCGTTTATAAGTCCTCTAGCTTATGATAACTTTTCATTTACTTCAGATCCCACAGGAGACAATGTACTTTGAAATACAGGCCGAGTAATACAAAATTAAAGTGACTCACTTGAAATAACAAAACTGAAAAATCCAAAGGCCACAGGAGTGTTTTTATTGAAAGCAATAGGATGCTCCTTCAGCTCTGGCTGCTGTTCTTTGTAAGGGCATAAAGGTGGGGAGCTGCACCTGAAGGATGCTGCAGAGCCAAGCGTGGCTTGGTGTAACTGAGTGTATATAGAAATCAGTCCATGAAAGATTAGTGCAAACTTCCCCCTCCAGACAGAAAAAGGCATGGAGGAATGAGAGACTGGATAAAACTCCAGCCTTGCTGAAGTGGGTGGGAATTTTGTCTCTGATCATGCAGTACAGGAATCTCCCCTACAGACTCATAAGAAATTTTGCAACTGTGCAGTAATGTGTGCCAGGGAAAATTCAGTGCTTGGCTAAATGAGCATTTGATATTACATCTGTTTACATGCTTTCCACCAAAGCGATACTGCGTCGTTTCTCCTTCAGGGACAGAGAAGCCTGGAAAGGCCTCTCTGAAGGGAAGGAACAGAAAGAGCCCTTTTTCTGCCCATTTATGTTTGTCACATGCCAAAGAGGTCCTAGTGCTGTGTCACGCTTGTGGTTTTTCTTCAAAGGCGCTGTGTTGGTGCAGACAATCCCAGCTGACTGCCCCCGGCGTGCACTTTTGTTTTCTAACATAACCTCCCTGGAAAATGTGATGTTACAGTGTTGGCCAGTCCAATCAGTCAGTCTGTCACCTTTGGCTAGTGTCTCCTGTAGTAACATGATGAACAAGTTGTGGGTTTTTTTTGTTGGTTTGGGGTTTTTCTTTTTTTTGGTTGTGGTTTTTGTTTGGTTTTGTTTGGTTTGTTTGTTGGCTGGGCAGGGGGATTTGGTGAGGGGTTGGAGGAGTTTTTGTTAGTTTTCCATCAGCTCTCAGAAAAATTACTCTATGAATGTTGACTTTCTCCTGCACCCTTGCATCTCATTGGTATGTCCTTTCTGCTGGACCAATTCATCCCACTTCCCAGGCAGTTCCCAGCATCCTCTGCAGAGCTACATCCCTGGTTTTCGTCAGTCTCTTCTCCTCCAGACTGCACAGAATATCGGACTTTCTTACAAACATAAAGAGAGTAATTCCACAATAATCATGTCAGATAAGGAGGAATTATCACTCCCCCTTACACCAAAAGCATAAGAGCTTTTCTAGTGCCCAGAAATATGCAGTTGCCAAAGCCCAGCTGATTTCCCTAGCATACATCATGTTTTTGTCTGGAGGAGATAGCTCGTTTCTGAGTGGGGTGGAGATGTCTCCACTGACACAGGGTGTGGCAAAGGGATGATGGGGAGAACTGCTAATTTTGGTGATTGACTGGAAGGGACATTCCCTGTTTCAACCTTTGGCAAGCAAGCACAGGGTTAGCTTAATAAACTACAAGGATTTTTTTTTTTAATTAAAAGAAGGGATGGATATGTTCAGTTTGTAAACACAAATGCAAACACATTTGGTAACTAAGCAGTTTGGCCAGCGTCCTGCTTGTAAAAGCTGAATTTTGCAGTTAGACTTTGAAATAATAGCATGTAACAGTACACTGAGTATTTGTCATGGAGTGATTTCATCTTTTCTGTTAATGCAGTCTACCCAGTGCTGAGACTGATGTTTTTAAAAGTCAGATGAAGGAAAAAGGAAAAAGTTAATCCTTTGGAGAAAGAATAACATGCTGATTAGCTTCATTATTAAGAGCTATATGAATATGCATTTATAACACGTTGGATTGAATATTTCAAGGCTTGAGTACAAGTCGTCACAAAAATCATCTCCTAAGAATGCAGAAAATGCTTTTGTTTTAAAAGAAAATAAACATTTCTGTGATTTTATGACCAAAAGGTTTTAATATTAAAATTTAAAGATAAAAATAATTTTGGAATAGCTTATGGCAGTTGATAACTGTATGTTTACATATTACATTCTTTTTCAGTTTAGACACTGAAAATAGATGAGGTGGTTCCTGAGTTTGTTTCTAGAAAACGTCAGCTTCACATTCCTATTAACACATTGCCAAAGCTTTGGCCAACTATGTCTAAAACGAACCTGCTACCACGAGAGGTAAAACTGAAGGAGCACCATCACAGTTTGAGGCATGAAATTGCTGCACAGATTCAGAGTGAGACCTGAAGAAGAGACATCCTGCAAGATACAGCCAGAGGAGGAAATCCAGAAACGAGAGAACCAGCCCCCCTCCTCCCAGAGAGTGCTGCTCCAACAGATGGACCTCCACTGAGCCCAGGGGCACAACCACAGTTAATTAACCAAGCCACAGCGTGGATCTGATAATGATGTGGGTAAGAGGGTCTGTGTGCCTGCAGGGTCAGTCCCCTCACTTGTTACTGAGAGCACATCAAGTAGGAGTGACTGTAAAGCTGAATCCCAGTGGCCACCATCTCAGAAAGGGATGCTGGCTCCAGGATGGTGTGTGGTGTGGGGAAGGAAAGGCTTTGCAGGAGGAAGAGCCGAGATGTTAAAGTGTAGCAGCTCCATATCCAGCTTTAAGGCATCATACGCACCATGGATCTGAACAAGAAGGGGCATGCTCAAGTGTCGTGGTGAAGAAAGGTTTCTCAACTGCTGGTACCCTCCTAGAGCCTTGCAGCCTGCACTGATGAGGTAGCAACATGAGAAACAGCAGAAATGAGAAACACTCTGCTTTAAGGGTCACGAGGGTCATGACTCTCCTTTCTCCAATGCCAATGAAGAATTATTGGGAGCTCTTTATAACCTTGACTGGGGAACCTTGGAGAAGTACTGCCTAATGGCATCACCCCTCTACACCTTCATCCATCTACCACAATGCAACAAACCACACCATTATCTAACAGAAACAACTTCCCTTAGTGCAAGGTGATTTTTTAAAAGACTGTAAAAGGATTTAAAAGACTTGTTGATCTAAGAAATATACAAAATAAACCAGCAATATAACTGTATGTATTGTTTTTTCTTGACACAACACTTTTACTTTTTCTTTACCTGTATATCTGTGGGTGTAGAAGGATGTTTTTGTATCTGAGGCAATGAAAAAATTTTCCCTCTTCCATTTTATGCCTATAAATGCCTTTATGCCATCACTGCTCTAAAGAAATTAATACCAATCCTTACTAGCAGTTTAAAATATTGAACTAGTTGCTCTACTTACCAAAAGCCTTCATTTAGTCAAGTTTAATTTGCATGTTTTTGCTGCTTCCCTGTTGTTTTGTTTCTGGGACAGATTCAAGTAGTGCTTTTAACCAAGACCTCCAAAATGCCTTAATGGACCAGAAAGAGTGTTTCTATTGTACCTGTATTAATCTCTTGATAATTTGTCTTTTTATTAATGAAGAGTCTGACTTTATTGTTCCAGCTCAGCCTTTAATGCTAAAGATGTTTTTGTGGTTTGACATGTAAAGAGTGGGTGCTCAGAGACAGAGGTTCATGTGGTGTAAATTCCCATTGCTCTCTCAAAGCCATTACTGAGGAAGCCAATGCTGATTCCTGCATAGGGGTGTCAGCTTTCAGCAGCTGTTAACTTTTCCGAGCTGCTGCAATTTGAGGATGAATATTTTTACTTAATATTACAGAATCACAGAATCATTAATGTTGGAAAAGACCTCTAGGATCATCAAGTCCAACCATTAACCTGACACTGACAGGTCCACCCCTAAACCATTGTTCTAAGCAGCACACCAACATGGTTTTTGAACACTTCCAGGGATGGTATCCACCACCTCCCTGAGCTGCCTATTCCAATGCCAGACCGCTCTTCCAGCAAAGAAATTTTTCCTATGACTGAGGAAGCCTTTCAGTAAAGAAATATTTCATGGCTACAGAGTCTGCAACAGGAGTGTTTCCAATGCTCATGTCAGGCCAAAACATAAATCGTGTTTTGAAAATTTGTTTTAATTTTTGCTGAATGTAGCAACTGGATGATTGGCACTAGCTGGAGGCAGTGAGAAGCTGGTTTCTGTCCCCTGTTCTGCTCCTGCAGTGACACAGAGGCCAGGATCCCACTTTGTGTCCCCTCTCCCTTTTTTTTTTTTGCTGGCTGTTTACCAAGGATGTACAAGCACAGTTTGGTGAGCATTTTCTGATTTGTGGTGGTGCTTTAGAGCAGTGCAGACATCTACGCTCTGCTAGAAGGCAAGAAGAAGTGCTTTTAAATTCCTTGGGATTTTTTGGAAAAACTTACCCTAGGTCTTGCAGATTAGTAAAATCTCCTTCCAAAAACTGGTGTAATTAGTTACTCTGAACACAGAGAGCTGAGATTCAAAAGCAAAGAGTCCATGGAAGGGCTCCAGCATTTTCTGACCTAGCGAGCCTAGTGTGCGCCAGCAACCACGTGCTTCAGCAGGGTAATTGTCCTCAGAGGGACAAAAGCAGCAGTGCTGTGAACTCCCTCAACCTCCTTGTACAACTTCTGCCCCCATAGTCATGCCTGCAACTTCCTTATATGTGTGCATGGAGGTAATGAAGTCAGAACTGGGTTGGTAGCATGTGTATCCTCAGAAAGTTATAAAGATAATAAATTGGGTTTTACTAATTTCCTCTGATTTGACATTTAATGTATCAGCATCTCTTTCTTTTAGTATTCCTTAAATTGATAAAATGTGGGCTTTTGTTGTAAGGTTTTCATCTCAGCAATGAAAAAAATATATTAAGCAGAGTTCAAACAGACCTTTATTTTGTGGGAGACCAGCTTTATAACTAGTTGGATAGCTACATTGGAAGAGAGCACAGATCTGCATGCCGCTATCTCAGGAGGCAGAAAGTTTTCTTGCTGGTGCGTTGTGTGTGAACTCTCTGTGCTCCCCAGGCGAGTGCAGTGAGCAGGACACGGGCACAGAAACACGCTGCTGCCAAACAAACCGAGCATGGGCTTGCAGCAGATCAGCTCTCTGATAACTGATTTAATGACCCTTTCCAGCTTGCAGGACAGATTTTGCCTCTGATCCTATTGCGGTAACTCCCTCAAAAGTTTCTTCGGATGCCTTTGATCCTGCCCGTGACAAATGACTGCCCCAGTCCCACAGAAAGGGCAGCATCTGCTACCTCCTGACGTAGCTATTTACCGTGTGCTAGCCAAAAGGCTTTCTCTTGTATTGTTTATCTTCAAGATGGGGATGGCCTCAGCTACTATCTCCCTTTTTTTACTTCCTCAGTTTCCTGTTGCTTTAAACTCTTTGTTCTCTTTAGTTTTTCTTTCCTTCTTCTCTCTACTTGGTCATCATCTGCCTTCCTTCTTTTTCATTTTCTATCTGTTTTTCACTATTATAAGGGGTTTTCCCCACTGCTCTCTTCCACTGCCTTCTCTCCCATTTCTTTGCTCCCTGTTGTCTTTCTTCTGTCTGGCTCTTTCTGCTCATCAATCTCGTTATGACAGCGGGGAGCAGCTCACAGAAAAAAGACCAGCTGGGTTATGTCCTGGTAAGAGCACATGCTGCTGATGACAGGACCCAGAAGATGGAGCAGCGATGCCTCCAAACTGTTTTGGACTTGAACACATGATCCAGATAGGGAGGGAGAGGGGGTTTTTCACTAGCCCTGCTCTGTTTATGTACCCCTGCACTCATGGGACAGGATTACACTGCCGTGGGCATTGGCACAGCCAGGGAAGGTAGCAGCAAAAGGACAAGCTCTGCATGCATGATGAAGGGAAATCACTAGAGGAGGTATAGCTTTGCTGTGAAAGGCAACAAGGCAAGGAGAAGCATTTAAGAGGAAGGCAGAGTTCTCTGCTGCACATGTCACTCCCATCTTGAGGAGGATTTTATATATAGGAAAGAAGCAAATATTGAGCATGGCCCTGTTCCCAGTTATGCTTTCCAGGGGAAGGCTCCCTGGCTTGCTTCTCACCATGTCTTTGCCATGGGCCTCTCAAACAGAACCGGCAGTGGAGACCCATGCACTCCATGCAGGAGTGTGGGACAGCTTGTGTGGGGGGACAAAGGACTGCATCCAAGGAACTCACAGAGATGGTGCTGGGGCTTAGTTAAAGGACACCATTAATGGAATCACCTGCCAGTGCAAAGCTGTTCTGAATTAGCAACACCAGCAGCAGCATTTTTGAATGTCCACAAGCCATCAGCACTGTGACATGATTTGTGTGCTGCTGGTGGTAATGGGATCCATTTAGAAACCCTTCCACTGACTTTCTTCTTCTTCTCATAGATCCAAGATACAGAAGAGCCTGTGATATCCTGGGGTGAAAAGAAAAGGCAGACTGAGGTACATTTGGTGCTTGATATTACACTGCTTGGTGTGGGAAAGCGACAAAGATTGCCGGGACTTGGCTCACAGGCTCCATTGAGCAGGACAGAGCAGGACAGAGTAGCACAGGGAGGCTGCTGGAGGGAGGCCATGGAGGATGCTGAAGTCCAGAGAGGGTTTTAGCATGTGTGAGTAAGGGAGAGCATGTGCATATCCAGAGGTCTGCAATGCAATGGCATGCTCAGGCTAATCTCTTGTTGCTAGGGAGCCCTACACATGTTTGGTGTTGGCTTGAGCTACCCTTCCTCAGGTGGCCTCCCCCTTCTCCCAGTGAAGTCCATCTGTTTGGCCTCAAACGCGGTGAGTTTTGGCTCTGGAGCACACGGCCCGTCACGAAGGCGCAGCCCGTGCCTTTCACAGCGCGGAAAGAGGAGGCTCTCGCCCAGCATCCCGGCCCCGCCGAGTGCCGCCAGCTGCTTCCCGGCGGGCGGCTCCCGCGGGAGTCAGATGCCTGCGCTGGCTTGTCCCGCGGAGAGCGGCTGGCCTGGCACGCCGTGGGCAGGGAGACGACTCTGGCTCCTGCAGACTCATTGCTCTTCTGGGAAAAGCTGCCGGACACTGCTAAAACAGCAGCAGCGGGTGAGGCGGGGGGCGGTGTGCCTCGGGGTCTGCTCCATGCTGGCTTTCTGGTAGCACAGTCTGGTTAAAAGGGGGGTAAATGCACACCGCATGCTGCTGAACTGGGTTTGTATAAGCAGGGGGAAGATTTAGATACTTGGCCTTGGCCTTTCCCAGCTGGGGCTGCCTTCTGGTAGGACATGGATGTCAGCCCTTCACCAGGCTTCCCGAACTCTGCTCACCTGAAAGCACGTGTGCAGTCCTTAGGTGTGGAGACTACTCTGAAACAGCACAGCATGGACTGCAAACCAAGCATTCCGTACTTAGGAAAAGCCAGGTTTAAGGTTTCCTGTGCCACACCAACCAGCCTGGAGGTTTTGATAGCATCATCTCTCCCTTAGGATCTTGTCACTGGCTCCAGCCTCCTGTTTCTCTTAGTCTGAGCCTCCACCTCTCTCCTGCTTTGCTGGCAGCTCCAGACCTTTTCTCTCTTCTGCATCTCAGTCTTCCTCTCATCCCACTTCCCAGCCTAGGTTTCTTTTTCTACCTATCAGGTTATGTGCTCTCACCTGACCCCTAAACATGCCCCACAGCTGCATTGACAGTATACACCTCTCCCCCTTCTTCCTCCCATCTCCCAAATCTGCCTCCTGAGTCAGTCCCACATTCCTAGTTATTCCTCAGATCTTTTTTGTGATCTGTTTCATTCATGCTTTCCCAAATTTTGCATTAAAACCATGGAGTTTGTTCCTAATCTTTGCATGCCATTCCCTCTCCATCCTGGGGCACCTCTAAAACTACATCCTTCTGCTGTGGTCTGGAGCCTCCTCACAGCCATGAGCACCCAGAAACCACAGCTGCAGGACAGGAGGAGCTGCACCTTCTCATCAGCCTTGGAGCAGAGACACCCAGGGAGGACAGCACCAGGTGCTCGTAGACAGCTGCCTCTGAGTGGGACTTCTCAGCCTCTCAGACAGCCCTGCTTCCATCCATTACACAGGTTAACCTCACTAGGTGCCCTAAAGTCCCGATGAGATCAACCATCTTCACAGCATGAAAGTGTTGATCAAAGTATTTAAAGACAGGCAAACTTCTGATTAAACTGCAAGAGGGTCTTACAGTGGAGGCTGTCAGGGAAATATGGTGTGTGTGGCTGTGTGTGTGTGTGTGTGTGTGTGTGTGTGTGTGTGTGTGTGCGTGCGCGCAGCACAGCTACTGGCTTAGTCAGCAATAACTCACTGTAAAGGCTTACAGGGGCCTATGTGAAAAGTGAAGGCATTCCTCATTTAATTTATTTGCTTCTGGGGATATAAACTCACAGAATGTCACAGCAACTGGTCTGTGATTTTTATGATGTAGTGGCCTTCCAGGCTGTTAGCTCTTGTTGGCACAGCAAGTTTTTGTGGACATGCCATAGCGTGTGTAATGCTTCAGTCTTTTTGGCTGAGTTCACAGACAGCAAATGGAAAGCATTGGTTTATCTTCCTGCCATGCCATAGCCTGCCCTCCAGGGTAAGGGAGTTTGGTTGGTCAGAAGCTACGTAGATGTCTTTAAAATATTGCAGTAAGAGTTTAATTTGGAACAACTCTGAGCACCATTTCTGCCTTTTTGGATAACTGGAAATCCTTGGCCTCATATGTCATCCAGGAAAATGTAGGAAGAGCATTGGACAGCTTGGCTCCTTAGGAAACATTCAGAAACCATGGTTCTAAACTTACCCTGCCCAAGTAAGTAAAACTACTTCTCTGCATGACTTTATGCTATCCCTTTATGATACAGAAGGAAGACACAGGCTATGTGGCAGCTCAGAGATACACTTTCAATTCAGTTTTCTGAAGCTCCTATAGTCTGATTTCCTGAGAAGCTGTTATGACACCCAAGAAAGCAAGTTTTCTCTGACATGTATAGTACTGGATGAAAAAAAACCCAAAGAGAAAATGCAGCCTGACTTTGGCAGGCTGCTGCAAGATTAATTGGGTGAGATGTGCCAGCTCAGGAAATTAATTTTTGTTTGGACAGCTTCACTATTGGTAGGGATGATTTTCCTCTGCTAAGTAGAATGACCAGCCACATTCTTTAGAATTGTTATAGAGGTGTGTTAGAACCAAAGAGAGATAGCATTCTTCATACCTGGCTAGCAGCTTGATGACAGGGGATGGGATGCAATGTAGTCAGAGAAGCTGCTATATAAAAGTAGGCAGATTTTGGCTTCGAGCAAAACTTACCTTTTCCCAAGGAGATGTTCAGAGACAGCAGATGCTGTGTCTTCCATGGTGAATTCTGCACTGTGGTGCTAGTCTTCAGAACTGGGTCAGGCTTAGGGTAAATCTGAAGAAAACCAGAGTCTAGAAAGGATGAGAATTCACAGAACCTTGTTGTGATCTTTCATGTTTCCTGTGTCCTGAGCTAAATCTTGTCACAGCAGATGTGACTGCAGGGTAGACAGTCCCCCAGAGTTTTGGGAAGCAAAGGCTGAAGAGAAGCCTGGAGTTTGAATCTGAATCTGTGGCCTCCCTTGTATCCCATAGGATAAAATACTTTCAGTTTGATTTTCCTTCAGCATCTGTGTGCCTGGCAGTCTAGAAGACCACATACAAAGCAAATCAAGCTGGTCAAATTAATCAACATGCCATTTTTTGTTGCTGCTGAATTATCAGCAGAGGAAAGCACTGATCATGTTTCACATACTTATCTCCTGAAAGTTTCCCGGAATGCAGGAAAGAGTGTTTATACTGTATACATGGTATTGTTTGGCAACAGCTTTAGGAGGTCACTTTCCTCAGAGGTCTTTGGTCTACCTCGGAGGTCTCTCGTGTGGGTCCTCTGGATTTTTTTTTGATCTGTCTTCTCTGCTCCTTAAAGCTTTCTCCTCGAAAGCTTGGAGAAGGAAACAAGCAACAGGGAACCCTCAGGATATGATGGTTCAAAGAAAAATAGTCCCCTGCTGTTTACCTCCTTCTTCTTGAGACTCTGATGTACCTGCCCATATCTCCTGCTTCGTACACCCTTCTGCCTCTGGCCCTATGCTCCCACAACCTTCCAGCCACTCTTTTCCTTCCCACAAGTCAGAGCTCTCACCCACATCTCCTTCATCAGCTCCCCCCTGCCTGCTGAAGAGATGGAAATTGCTATGCTTTTTTTTTTTTGAGTTTAGTTTTCTTATTTCTGATTATGCCATGTCTTTTGGGAGAAAAGTCTCCATACACATGGCAAAGATCTGGCTTTCTCCTACATGACAGCTGCTCTTCATCTCTGAACACCACAGAGGCACTTGTGCCTCCTGCTGGCCACACCAACTCTCTCTCCCACAGCTCTGTCCAAAAGGAAGCTCTGTGTCTGGGCATGAAGGACTGAGTGGGACACTCAAGCATCATCTAATCACCCCACACATTTTAATGGTTCAGCCTCTGAACTACCAGCAGCAGTCCTCCTATGTGTCATTACACAGCCAGCATAACGTTGCTCATTAAATCATTCATTGTTGTTAATTTGACTTTGAGCTCAACTACAACACCAGCAGCGTTGAAAGAAAATGTGATTTAATTATTACTGTAACTTTTTACTACAGAATATTACGCATTGTTTTGAAATATCTGACTGGGGATGTTGCTTTAACATGCCTTAAAGTCCATAGTAAAAAAGCATTAGATGTTCCTCATCCTCGCTTTCCATTGTCGCTCAGACAAGTCAAAGCCAACAAGTCTCTGCAAAGTTTAAATAATTTTCCCTTTTGTGTTATGTTTTTAGTGCATTTACAGTAAGACTACTTTTTTTTTTTAAATTTGTTCCTAGGCATAGTATGGGGATTTTTGTACTTCAGTATCTGCCAAAAATGGTGAGGGTAACGTGGCTCCAGCAGGTGCCATCTCACCCCTGTTCTTGTTCCAGTCTTGGAGTCTGTGACTTTTATCAAACACATTTCTAAAATCTGGCAGGCCAGGGATGTGTTCCCGCAGCAGGGTGCAGCTGGATGCCCCAGCTCCTGCTCCCAGCTGAGAGGACAAGCACTGGCTCTGGTCTGGAAGCTGGCCAGCCACGTGAGCACAGCGTTATGCCCAAGGTCAAACCCCATCCCCAGAGGGTCAAAACGCAGCAACATCTGGCATCCCAGTCTGCTTTTGGCCATGCAGTCATTGCCCTGGGAGCTAATTTCTTGGACTGGCAGGTTAAACAGGTGGATTCCCCATTGTGCAAACACAGGCAAGTTCACAGAGCCCTTGTGTGAGCCTGCTGCATTTCTGTTATACACACAAAGTGTGGGGTTACTTAGCTTTACCCGCACAGCACGCTATAGGGAATGTGGGGACCACAGGATGCTGTACGTGCTGTGCTTTTCCTTATTTATAAGCCCTAGGAGAGCAGGATCTGACTGTGCAGAAGGGCACGACCTTCTCCTGGCATCAGGGCCGCTGGAGCCAGCCAGCACAGGCAGGCTAAGCTGCACTAAGTGCCACCAGAGAGGGGAAATTCAGTGCCTCCGTGTCACATGCACCAAATTTGCTTCATATAGTAAAACAAATCTACAGCCCTGCAGCATCTCTTGTCTCTAAATAAAAGATCTCCAGTGTTTGTATGGCACTCATTGCTGCACACCATAAATACTGATATTTTTTATTTTATTTTTTTTTTAACCTGTTACTATGTATTTGAAGCATGAAGGTGTTTCCCCATTTCGCAGGCTCACAAGAAGGCAATAATCAGCCTGATGCTGTGGAAGTAATTGGTGATTGAGCAATGAGAAGTCTTCTAGACAGTCACAGGCCAGTGGACTCAGGAAGAGAAAAGATGAGAAAAGAGTAAAGGTGATTTAACGATGTGCAGAGTTGGTAGAGAAAAAGAAAGCCCCTTCCTGGTGACACTGCAGGTACACCTGACAAACTGCAGTCATGAAGCACAACTTGTGTGAACATGTGACACACTGACCTGGAGGGAAGAGCTTGTGTATCCTCTGCCTACTCATTTGTCTCACTCTTTCTTGTTTTTACATTCCTCTCCTTTCGCTCCTGTGCATTTGAGAACGCAGCTCTGCATGTCAGGCCCATGCAGTGGAGCAGGCAGGCAGAGGGCTGTGGTGCTCGAAGTCTCTCTGGCAGCGCCACTGCAGAGCCCTGAGCCAGCAGCAGCACTGGGGTCAGCGACAAAGAGCAGGCTGTGTGCTCCTCCTGCCAGGGATGTCCATGTTCCTCACCAGCTGGGGAAGGCTCTCTTGTGGCTGGCTATGAGGTGTTGACAGGACTATCTCCAGTGCTCAGCAGAACGCTCTGCCAACATACTGACAGTCGAATCCTGCAAGCAGCACTTCCCTCCGTACCACAAACATCCTCTCATCCTCTCCTAGAGCTGAGTCATACCACCCAGCGCCTTCAATTGCATTGTTTTAGCTAAACTCCACAGGATGCTCTTTCACCTCTGGCTCAAGACATTCCTGTTCCCTGTGACACAAGGCACACTGAGGTATCTGTGGTGGGGAAGTGATGCATGGCCAGGATGCTGGCTCCACTCCTGCAGAGCTTCCCGGCCCCGAGGTACAGGAGGTCAGCGGGGCTGCAGCGCCCACACAGACGGAGCGGAGTTACTAATCCCTTTGAAAGGACAACTTTCTCTTTGGTTTGTATGTTTTCCAGATGTCACCTGCTGGCTTCAGGGGGAAGGGAAAAGTTAGTGTGAAAAAAGTATTTCAGTAATTTGCCTGGGAAGCCAGGTGCCTCTCTGAGCAGCTTGAAACACTTTTAAATTAAAACTTCAATAGAGAGTTGTTGCTTCACTATGGGCAGATGTAAAATAGCAAGCAACTACTGAGGTGTCTTGAGGGGAATTGCTTTGCCCGTGGGCAGAAGTCATAACCAGTTGATCCCCTCTTTGCCCATCAACTACCTGCAAGACCAAACTCACTGTGGCAGGCCCCAGACCCAGCCCTGCCCTGACTGTTCATGGCCGCAGTCAGGTGTGGGAGGCCACCGAGCTCTCGTCGTGTCTCTGCTTCTGGCTCGTGCCTAGATGGGCCCGGATTCACACTGGGCAGGTGTGATATTGTGCAAACTGGTTATCGTGTCTGGGTGCCATGTCCTTTGCATATGAACCACTGGGTTACAAAAGGGTGACACCCTTTTGGGGTGGGTTACACCCTTTAGAGAAAACAGTGGCTGCTGGCTCGTCCCTGCAAGAAGAGATGTTTTGAGATGGCTTTTGTAGCAAATGCCACAACTTTTATGAAGCACCTTAAAAATCTGTCTATATAATCTCTTTCTTGCATTTGATCTGTCTCCTTCTCCTTAAGCCAAACAACTTTTGCCATTCTCTAAGAACTCCTGGTTGGTGAAACAGAATGGGGAGAATACAACATATTTTGGTATATTCTTAGAATAAAAAGCTCTTTTTTAAATGAGGAAATAACAGATAAAAGACTTCTTGAGTAGAAAGGGGGAAAGTAGGTGAATAATGTTAAAAAAAATGTACCTTTGAAAAACCTGAAGCCTTTAGAGAATGTGGAAAAAACCATGTCTGTGTAATGCGAAGCAAAGTAATAATTTCCCCTATTAAGACACACTAAAACAGAGGTAAATGGTTGCACCACATCTTAATGAATATGTTTTAGGAAGGGGAATCTCATGCTACTTGACAAAAGGTTGCTAAGCATTTTCCTATGTTCATTAGCTACGTAAACAGGGATATAGAAGAGCCTCTTTCTTGTTAGTGCCTAAAGAAACAGAGCTTGGACCCTGGCAACTAAAAAATAATCCCCCTGTTTCCTGGAAGTCTGTTAGACTGATGGGATTTTTTTCTTTTGAGTGGGGAAATATGCTATTTGGAGAGAAGAAAAAAAATATCCTTGAGTTCTTGGCTCCCTTCTTGGCATGCAAGGAGTGCAGTGGGCTTAGGTATTTCTGAGTAAATGTGAAAAATATTGAAGGGGATATTTTCCTCCAGGGATCAAGGTACACACCAACACTCACTGTTGTCCCCAGGCACTACTGTATTACACAGTCTTACAGCAGTGTGTGAGTTTCAGAGAGAAAACATTGTAAATATGAGCTAGAAAGCATGTGTTTTTCTGTTTCTCTGGTTACCTCTTTGAGAAGTACTTGATGAAGTCAATTGAAAAGAGAAAAAAACCCCAGCCTCTTTCTCTCAGTAGAAATTAGTCCTTTTCTTGCAAACAACTCAGTGTTCAGTTCTTGCAAAGAAACAGCCATATGAAAAAATGGAAAAAAGTCATAGTCCTTGGCAGTTAACCTTTTATTTAAGTTCAGTAAGTACTTTCAGCACACTGTAGATTTGCAAACACTAATTTCCATCCCCTTTCCAACCTGGCAGATTGCTCTGCTCCTCTCCTTCCTCCTTGACAAAGCAGACTATAAATAAAACAGTGAAGCCCTGGGCACAGATCATTTGGTGATTTCTTTATCAACCAGTGATGACTTTTTCCTGCAAAGGCAAAGCTGCCCTCTGTGCTGTTTCATAGGGTGTTCAGGAAGCTTCTCATCCAAGTGGAACAAATGCAGTCTGGCCCACTACATTTTCCTAGAGATTAAAAAAAAATTCTAAATGGAAAAACAAAAAGGGTGAAGTTTAATAAATTCAGTGCTGCTCGTTTTGCACTTTCTCTGGGTTTTTTTTTTACTTTGGAGTAAATTTTTATTAGCTCTCTTCTCCTTTACGCAAGGTGCTTAGGGTCAATTTGTAATTCAACATAGCATAACATTCCATCTCCTCTTTGTGGAGATGGTGAACTGCAGGTGACTCTGCTGAAGGATCCTTGCTGCCTGTGGGAGGGAAAGGAGGCTGGGAGCTGGTGCTGCCATGCAGGTTCTGCACTGCACAGTGAGGGTGCACACTTGCTATGATGCAAACTTGCACAGATAGAGTCACTTCTGTTCCCACGTCATTAGCAGAGGAGGAAGGAAGCAGTGTTTTTAATTATCTTACTAGATATTTTAGTTAATAGGAATCCTAAAATCGATGGATAAAGAGTGTGGTGTTTAATTATGGCTGTAGTTATATGTATATAGACTCTCACAAGCAAATACTATTGCTTTTAAGGGACTGCCATCCACTAGGGCTTTCTCCATGTATTTCAATGGTCTGTCCTTCTTCCATATTCCCATCTCTAAGCATGTGTCATCCATATTTCAAACTTTTGTTGACTCCTTGGCACTTCCTCTGCAGCTGAAATGGAACAAATGGGCCTGGAAAAAGTTTGTGTGGGGTCATGAAGGTTGGTTGCCTCATCTACAGCCGTTCTATAACTTAGGTCCTTCCAGGAAGCAGGGAGACTTCGTGTCCTTGCTGCACGTGTGGGAGATTGCTTCAGCACAGGGCTGCCATAGCTGGGAGGAACAGGCTCGTGATCTCCAGAGTAAAGGATAGCTATGGCTGGTTTATACTCATTTGAACTTTGTACTTGGCTCAACCTGCTGTTTTCCTCTCTCTGCTTTTTAATCTACTGCTGCTTTTACAAAGGTCAGTCATGTCTGTTCTCAGCCTTGGCTTTCCTTTGGCTCTAAATCCCGACTTGTCCCATCTGGTGTGTTAATACAGCCTCCCCAGTAAGCCCTGGTCAGCATCCTCTTCATGTCCACTGCCTCTATTTCTTCAATGCACAAATAGCTGAGGGAGCTGTGCACAGCAGACCTGTGAGGTCTCCCCAGGGCTGTCCTTGTCCAGTGGGCACTACTCTTTATCTGTCTTTTTTGGAAATTTCTGTACTGCACCTGCCTTTTCCCAACTTCCGCCCAGTTTGGCTTCAGAAGCTGAGTGACAAGAGCCAGGTCAGAGCTCTGGTGCCTGACACAACCTGTATCTACAGGTCTCCTTCCATGCTCATTTTCAGCTGGCAGGACTCCTAATGACTGCAAACACTTGGGTAACTTGTCCCTGTGGGCATGAGGTTGGATTTTGTAAATTATTCAATTTTGTTTGGATTCATTAGCCTGACCTTCTGGGTCATGAGTCTTCTCTATGCTAATAATGCCACCAGTTTCATCAATAAATACTACTGGATGTTCCCATTTTCTCTGCCAGTGATCATGCTGAATTGATGCTTTCGCTCCTGAAAAAAGTGTTTCAGTTTGTTATATTTCTTTGTGAGAAATATAACATTTGTCATCTCCTCAGGAATGTCCTCATCTCCTAATCCGTTTTGGTGCTGACTCCCATTTTTGCAGTTTTAGTTAATAATTCCTTTGTGATACCATACACATGTCGAGAGAAGTTTGGCTGACTTGTATTCCTCTGTCTGAAAGGCATCCATATTATAAAAAAAAATGGTAGCATGTTATTCAGGCGCATTTCTGATGCATCTTGTCCCATTTTTCAGTTACCTTCTTAGCCCTCTCTTTTTTCACATGTCTCAAAGCCTTCCACAGATCACTTTCCCACTCTCCTGCATCATACCATAAGCAAGCTTGCCATTTCAGACACCCACTTGGGTTTAACAGAAAACTTTGCAGTGCCACTTTCCTGGCCCATCACAGAACTGCGTGGTTCAGGACACAGAATCTGCCTTGAGGAGCACGTATTTAAATGTCTGAAGTGCCAACATAAAGCAACTTACATTATTGTATTAAGAGAGGTTATCTGAGCTATCAGATTCAGTATTTGCTTTTCTGTTTTGAGGGACTGTTTTTCAGGTTTTTTGGTTGCTAAATCTTCTTACAATTTATCTGTATGTCTGTAAGCTATAACATTGCTAACAGAGCAACATCGGTGCCAAAATTAATTTCCA
Source organism: Irena cyanogastra (assembly GCA_013397155.1). NCBI lineage: Eukaryota > Metazoa > Chordata > Aves > Passeriformes > Irenidae > Irena > Irena cyanogastra. The sequence continues at coordinate 261,596 of VWZV01010930.1, read as the reverse complement.
ACCTTGTAAAAACAAACTAATAATTGAGGTGAAAGCTTCAGTGTAAAGATGCCACTTACATGATTCATGCTTTGAATAGTAACATAAACCAGGCTGTGCACAGCACTAGCCAGACACACAAGATGTCATTATACTGTTTTCTTCTATATTGAGATTTTAAAATAAAGGAAAAGTTTCAAACATCATCTTAACCTGTGTTTTAGTGGAATTTTAATTACTTCTAACCTTGTTATCCTACCTTTTCTGGTCTGTTTCTGGTAGCTGGGATCATACTCTTCAGTTAAGGTTTGAGTTCAAGCAAGAATTGGGAGGCTTTTGGAGAATGGTGGATCTGGATTCGGCCTTCAGCCCCCTGAAGAATCAAAGGAGTAAAGTGCCTGATACATGAGGCAGTCTGATGTGAGTTGACACTACCTTCACTGAAGGTTTCACACTGCAAACTGTCTCTTCATAAAAAGCCCAGAAAGAAGCCACCTTCCTGTTTAATTCATGGGGGCTATTGAGCAGAAATGAAAGCAATCAGTGTCAGACCAGCTATGCAGAGATGGTAGCTGGACTAGACTGTCTCAGAGTGTGGAAGGAAAGCATTTATTTTTCATCACCTGCAGTTAAAACCAGTGTTTCCTGATGTATATGGACAGTGTGAAAATTATTTTTCTGTGATTATCATTAAAAAAGCATTGGAAAGGAATAACTATATGTAAAAGAAAACAGTTGTTTTGGCATCTTTCAGTTGCAATAAAGTGTACTAGGAAAATGCAGTTTGAAAACAGTAATCTGAAAGGTAAATGTGTCAGACTTGAAATTTTTGTTTTGGAAATCTTTGCCTTACTGTTTGTAGTGGGCCCATAGATTAAAGAACTCTTTGTCTTCACTGATCATCAATTTAATTGCAAGGAAGAGATAAAAAGCTGTTGGGAATGCAGAAATGTTAATAAACAGCATATGTGAGGAACACACCCTTTCAAATATGCACTCAGACAAATATGCCCTTTGTAAGTCATGTGAAATAGAAAGCTGGGTTGTTCAGAGTAGAGTCCTTACTGCTGGGGTGACTAGGTAAAGTTTGTAAATGATCTCAAAACCTACTCAAAATTCAGTGGCTGACCAGCCAATTGTAACATTACAGCCTTTTATAAAATGCTTAGCATAATGAAGTGCCACTTGAGTCCAACTAATCTGTTATTAGTGGTGACTGATCTTCATCTTCCCTGGATGAAATTGAAAGAAGCTCAGAGGAATCCCCCTGCTGGACCACTTTGCATGTAGGAGGGGTTTGTGTTACTCTCTTGCAAAGAAAGCAGCAGCCAGAGGAGAGTCACCTGAGACCACACATGGTCAAGAGAACAAACTTGTCTTAACTCTCCCCAGACTCATGGTGTTCACATCTGTGTTCCTGTGGATATAGCTGGACTCTTTCACAATGCATATGCTTCACAAAGGTACTAAAATATCACCAGGTACGTTAAAACTCTTCAATATTTTGGATGAGGGATTGATGGCACCCAACAGATTGATAGAAGTGAGGTAAGACAGTATCTCTCCATTGAACTGATTCTCATCCATACTCATGATTGATGTGGACAGCTTGTGGAGGATGCTGGAGGCAGAGAAACTTCTTCCTAAAAATCCTAGGCTTCTGCTCCTTAATCTAGTAAAATCCTGTTCCCTTTCCTCATGTGCAGCATGTGCTGCAGCACTGCTGAGCAGCCACACACTGAGCACTGTCCTACCATGGGGGAAGGGAGGTGGGATAGAAGTGAGGACACCGTGGGAACAGATGTTGCAAAGTACAAGAAAACTGAGTTGCAAAAGGTGGCATTAATCATGTGGAGATTAATTTTATCATCCCAGATTCCATGAAAATATTAACAGCAACAAATTCGATTATTGCATACATTGCATATTGCATACAGGATCACTGTCCTGTGGTGGTATTGGCAGATTGCTTGGTACAACTATGGGTGTGACTTGTAAGAATTGTTGGTAAATTAATAACACTCTTTTGCTTGGTATTCCCCCTGGAAACAAATTCTCCAAACAAAGTACAAATAAAAAAAACACTCAAAAATGGATGAATGTGATGTGTGTTAAAAGAAAAGAAAAAAAGAGGAGAGGAGAGGAGAGGAGAGGAGAGGAGAGGAGAGGAGAGGAGAGAAGAGAAGAGAAGAGAAGAGAAGAGAAGAGAAGAGAAGAGAAGAGAAGAGAAGAGAAGAGAAGAGAAGAGAAGAGAAGAGAAGAGAAGAGAAGAGAAGAGAAGAGAAGAGAAGAGATGCTTCATTCCTTTTTAACTAGCTCCAAGGGAATTAAATGCCTTTAATCTAAATCAAAATAATAAATGAGGTAGCACATTATATTCAAGATGTGGTGACACATCATGATGTGGTCTTTAGATTGATGAGGTCAAAGTTTTCCATGTCTAGAGGAAAGGCAGCTGTATTCAGTAAGTGACTGACTGAGACAGGCACAGTAAATGGCAGTGCACAGCAGCAGCTCCAGCTATTTCCCCAGTGTGTGGAGCAGTGTGAGGACTTTATCCGAAGAGTGCCAGAGTTCTGAAAGGTTTTGACTTTGTTGTCTCTTGAATCAGACCTTATGTCTGATTTATCTTACTTGCTAGAGATACTGCATCTACTCTTTTTTTCATCAGAAACACTCGCTGTGACCAATGTGGCAGCTTTTTCTCTTAGCAGTGTTCCGTGTTTGGGTTAGTCTATTTTCAAGAGACCTTTCAGTACTACCTCACAAAGAAATCAATGGTCTTGATAGGAAGCTGCAAATTTCTCTATATGGTAACAGGTAGAGCTGTTGGACAGTACTATAATACTTTGACCTTCTTTGTATTTTTAAAAAAAATTACTTTGATTGGTAGCAACTGGGGGAGTGATAACATGTCACTAGTGTTAATCCATTCCACCACAGCTTAGAATTCAGAGAAACTCCCAAATACTTGTGACTCCTCCATGATTTATGGTGCTGAACTTTCCAGCCTTCAAGAGCCGGGTGAGGAAGGTTATCCCAGCTAAAAGAAACAAATCCTCCCCGTAACGGATGTGAGGTGTTTGTTTAGCGATCCCATGAACTTTCAGATCAAATCCACACTCTGCAGGGAAACAAGGACACCAGCCTTTGATCTCCAGAGGGAATTACATTATTTGAGTTTGGTGAAGTGCTTCCCAAGGTCAAGTGTGGGCAAAGAAAGAACTCTGCTAAGAAGCCAAAAAAAAATTTGATAAAAAAAGAAAAATAAATCCCTTTCTGTTTTTCTCTGTCAGTGTGCAGGAGCTAAGATGTATCTCCCAGTTTGCACTACTTGGGGATTCAGACCAGCTGCCTAATTTTATTCACATCTCATCTCAGTGAGCACAGGCTCATCTGATATAACAACATTCCCTCGACAAAAGAACTGGTACTTGTGATATGTGGCAGAGCAAACTGTCCAGTGGCAGGAGGTGGAGGAGATGTGATAAATCTGTAAATCTGTGGCACAATTGTATGAAATTCTGTACAGCTTCACAGCAGAGAAAGGCTGGAAGAAGAGGCGAGACTCTCAGCCGAAACATGAACTGTATCTGATAATTCTTGGCTCCAAGGCAGTGCTGCCAATTAGCCATACAGAGGATGCAGGGCAGAGTATAATCCAGGTGAATCCTGCAATCTGAGTCCACAGAGATATTTAAGCAATGATGTTAAACCGCAGAGCCTCTTCCAGTGTTCTGATCCTTTGCATCTGTCAAATCCAGTGCGGCTTGATGCCTCTGAGCCATCTAGACACTTTCTGTGAGGAGCCCAAATATCATCTTTCTTGGGGCTTTTGAAGGGAAGGGTTTAAAAATAGCATAGTCTCAAGCTTTTTCAGCTTTTCATGATTTTTCCTATGGCACCTTCTCTGCTTGAGATCTGCTCTGCTCCTGTTTTTCCCCAGTGCTGGATTTATGAAATCTCAGAGGCACCAGCACTTGCTGAAGTGATGAGGCAGCAGAGTGAATCCCATATCCCTCTTCAGTGTCCAAGGATACCTTTTGCTTGCTATCTGCTACTATGAACTAGAGGCTATTTATTCCTGCCAGTCCAAGTCTGGTGCTTTACTACAATGTAGATTAATAGAATAATTAAATGCAAAGAGGGGAAAAATCACTGAAAGTTTTAATTTTTTATTCTTTTTTTCGGGGAAGGGAGACTGAAGAGAAGCAGATGATTAATCTTTTGGTAGTTCGAGTATTCTTTTATGTATGAGTCATGTGTCTAAGTATGCAGGGTCACCAACGACCTCCTCTTGGCCAGATTTACAAACTTTCTCCCTTCTTGGTCTAGCTGAAGCCTAGATGCATTCATTTCTCTTATCTTTCTGGACTTTCCTAGCATAGGTCTCTGTTTTAGTTTTGCTCTTTGGGGACTAGTGATATAAATATAATAACAAAGACAAAGGATTTTTTTTCCCCCTGTATAGCTTGCATAGTCCTGTGTCCCTTGTGGGTGTTCTTGATGGGCAGCATATAAAACATATTTTATGTGGGAAAAAACCCTACCCAAATATTTTTGGGTGCCTTCCCTGCATTATAAAGATTTATGGAAATCTTGTTTTGAAGCACACTGCCTGAGATGGAAGCAGTTACAGAAAAATATTTATTAAACTACGAGACAGCCAAATATTACCTCATAAAACCTACTCACAGCATCTCTACTTCCTGTATAATGAATAACTACTACACTTGTTATGACTAAAAGGTGCAACCATCTCAAGTCAAACCTGAAGACTATATTTTCAAAGCTCATGTTTATTTTCTTAGGTTAATGTGGATATCCACAAGTGATCCACAAATGCATGCTCTAAATACTGCCTGTGCCAAATGAAGGCAGGATTTAGGACCTGCTCACAAGTTTACGTGAGGGAGCTGCTAATAAATAAGAATTTACCAATACACATCTGTTAGGGATATGGCCACGTTCGCTGTAGATTTCAGAGAAAATCTGAAAAGGGAAAGTTAGTACATAATAGGCATAATAGGCTCTGAAATCTGAATACACCAATATTCAGCCTATGAATTGCTCCTGACAGTGCTTCCTGATACTTTTATAACACCATTTTTATTACTGCAGTTACACCATTTATTTGCATGGATTTATTCCTATTTAGGTGTTAATTTATCAACACATTTGAACAGCATTACAGGACAGTAGGTGAAGTTCATGTTGTGTCTGTAAAGACTGAAAATTCATTAATTAAACCTAACAATAGAATGTTGTAAGGAAAATGAAAAAAGCCCACAGCAAGTCTTGTGCTGATCTTTAATCCTGTGTAATCCACAGGATTACACAACACATCTACTATTAGGAGGTAAGGTTCAAGGAATGGATGTGGGGTGGTTTTTTTTTTGTTGTTGTTGGTTTTTGTGGGTTTTTTTTTTTCTTATCTAGGAAAAGAGCATCATGAGATGGTACATAATGAAATACTTTAAATATTTCTCTGAAAGACTATGATGCTCATAAGGATATGGGAAGAACTTGTTTAATTTATGGCAAATGTGATTTAGGTTAGGCATGAGGGAACACCACCTACTGTTAAGAAAATGCAGGAATGGAGGAGAATACCCAAAAAGACTTGTTGCTTTAGTGATTAGAAACTCTTAAAGACAGATCAGACTTACATCTGCCAGGAGAGGCCAAGATATTGTTAGGTTGCCTCTGTGTGAAGGGTGGGGAAGGTGTTCTCTTGAGATCCCTTCCATCCCTCTGTTCCTGTGATTCATGGTTTCTGTGGGACTTAAACCTTTGGTGAACCAGGGCCTTGGACTACAGTCAGCTCCTAGATATCAAAGGCTTCATTTGGGAAGACTCATAGGCTGGCCAAGAATCAAGCAGTTTATTCTGCCCTCTGAGGAGAAGACAGCCTGGCTGTCACTCAAGCCTCAAAAACTGACAGAGTTTTGTGCCTTGCTCATTAGTCACTCAGCTGAATCAGACCTGCAGCAGCACAGCAAGAGAGGAGGCAGTTCCTGGAAAGATTTTGCCAAAGAAGTTTAAAAAGTACAGGATGCATCTGGATCTGTTCCCTTTCACATGATCTCCTCACCCCGTCCTGCACTCTTCCCGCCAAAGGCTTGGTGTTGGAATACCCTTCAGAAACACCATTCAAGAGGCAGAAAAATGCTCAGGGGTCAGATGTGTAGCCAAAAGTTGAAAGCTTAGTCTTTAGCCAAAATGGATGTGGAACACGCATTGTCCAATCAAACAAACAAACAAACAAAAAAAACAAACAAAAAATTGAACAAAACAAACAAACAAAAAAAGCAGCCAAACAAACCCAGAGCACACCAAACTTGTCTTGTCCTTCTTTCATACCCAGTGCAGCTGGCCTTCAGGGGCTCTATGTTTGCTTTTAGAGGAGAAGGCGACATGAATGGTGGTACATAATCGGAACAGGATCACTGTACTAGGACCCATGTTTCCTCTTAGCAGTGCCAGAAAGGACAAGAGATGAGAAAAGACCAAGGGCCTTTGATGCCAGATTCGACTCTGATACATTTTCTACTGGTTTTTGTATGAATGCTGGTACTGGCACGCTGCCTTGGGCTTTTAAGGGGGCAGTTTTTCCTGCTGCATGTAATTCTGTTTGGTGTGTCTCTCTGGATACAGCACCCACTGCTGACCTCGGCCTCCTGTGCACAGCTGTCACAGCCTGGTCTGCCAGCACAGGTCCCTGCAGCTGCGTGCCCAGCTGGTGGCAGCTGTGGAGGTCTGTGTGACCACAGGAAAGCAGAGGGATGGAAGCTGATATTAAAAAGGAAGAAGACAAATGTGAAGTATCTGCAATAGATGTGCTGCCATGATGGTAACACAGATACCACCATCCTTTAAAATATTCAGCAGGCTGATTTTTCTTTCTCCAAATTTCTCTTCTCTTGACATTACCTTTGACCTATGCTGGGATCTGAAATCCCATTTGGCCACTGGAGGGCAATCCAAACTCTTCACCACAGATATTTCTAACCCATGGTTTGCCTAGTAGCAGCATTCCAGCTGTGCCTTAGGGACTGCAGTTTCCTTTTGTGCTCCCATCTCCTCCTCTCTGTGCCCCTTCCTTTCACATGCCCCACCACCAGGCCTGTGTCAGTGAAATTTTGTAATTATGGGAAGTCTTCTTTCCAACAAAGTGCTAACCATCCCAGAGCAAGATCCTCCACAAGCCCCTTCCTCACCAGGTCTGTAGGGAGTGCTCACACTTGGCTGACAGAGTCCATGGTAAGGTGTCCATGACCATCAGCCCTGGGCATTTGGTCAGTGCCAGGCACAGCAGTGACATGTTGGACAGGGGTGAATGTCACACTGTCAAACTGTATGGACTGACTAAAATTTGTCCTGGGGAAAGAGAGGTGTGTAGAAGCATCAGAGTGGGCATGCTACACCCAGTGCAACACAAGAAACTCTGGACATTGCCATTTTTCTGCATCCTTTAGGAAAGTCAGGCTGTTGCTGCCTAAACCTTCAGGGAATGCCTGTGAGAATAATGGACAGAAAGTGTTTCACTTTGTGTGTTGTACATGTCAGAAACTTGGGTTTATGTCAGATTATGTCAGATTCTGGTTCCAGACAGGGCCAAGGACACCTTGCAATGGGTGCAGAATCACAGCATGAGATTTTTTCAAAGTCATTGCCTGCTCCGAGGTCTACTGAGAGTTTGAAGGTACCTGGAGATTTTCCAGCAACCAGTCAGCAGCCCTCAGTCTCTTACTGAGCAGATTCCTTCAATTCCAACAGGGATGAGCACAACAGTCTCCCAGATGGAGCTCTCCCTCCCTAAGAAAGGCTGGGCATCTGGAGATGTTGAACAGCGACATCTTCAAGCGTGGAGAAAGTCAGCAAACCAAACACACCCAGCTCTCAACCTTGCAACTTATAAGGCTCCAAGAAAACTTGATCCATCATCTCAGTTGACTACAGATCCTTACCCCAGGCTCACCCCTGTATGTATTGTTCAGGCAGCATTTTCCTGCGTTTAACATGATCCTGTAGACAGGAGCTGTATAAATAAAATGATATTTTATATAAAATTTTCTATAAATAAAATTATAACATTATACAGTCTTTTCTTAAACTTTTCTTTTTGAAGTCATAAGAGTAAGTATTTTTCTATAGGTAAGACAGGACATGTAGAATTGCCAGAGAAGTGGGAGATTCACAGAAGTATGGACAAAAAAGGCTCTTTTAAATTTGATTCAGGAAAGGGTTGTGCATTTTCCATCAGACAGGCTTTAAAGGGACTGGGACATAAAACAAATGCCAAGCCAAATACTGAGAGCAATGTAACCAGTGAAACAATGGGAAAGTTATTTAGCAACATACACAGCCCTGGAACAGCCACGCTGTAAGTTAAGCACGCACACCAAATGTATTTTGGGCTGCTGGTGCCAGAGCACTCAGCTAAATCTCAGAGAACTAAAATTGTACACAACATGCTTACATTTCCCTCTCAACAACAGCTTGTGAGGCAATCCCTGTGAGGGGATATACAGCACTTATTTATTTCAAACAGCCACTTGGGCAAGCCAGCTTGGAGTCTGATCTTAACCAGATGCTCTTCTGCCATCCCACATGCAAGGTGCATTGTGCAGCTTCCACGTGCATCCCTAGAGCAGCATGTCCTGCTCTCCCACTGCCCTGTACTAAGCACTGTCCACTGCCAACCACCCTGTCAAGTAACTTTGTCTGTCTCCTGAACATCGACTCTCACAATTCAGCCGGCACAGGATGATTTCTGTCATTGCAGAAGAGAACCTGTCCTTGCTCCTTCAGAGAGGATGCCCATGCTTGCTGGTAAAATAAGGTTGTTGCCAAATTACACTTCTGCAACAGATGCATTGCCCTTCCCTTTGAGCCAAGTCCTCATTGCACCAGGTTCCCTTCTGAGATGAAATATCCTTGTTGAGGCAGCTGTGGGAGAAGAGGTGCCACAAATCTAGTTAACCTTATCTGATTCACAGATGATACTTGCTCTTGCTTGGACTCTTAGGGATGGTTTAGTTCAAAGCATGCCTGTGCTGATGTAAACTGGATTCAGGGAGGACTTTGAAGGTTGAAATCACAAGGGATGAAGAATCTGGGATAAAGAACCAAGCTGAAAGGCTTGGGTCCTGTAGCATGATGCAAAGGTGGCTGACGCAAGTTGTGTAAAGGCTTTAAAAGCAGCCCACATTTCTTCTTGGACTGTTTCCTTGGAAGTGCTAGATTTCTTTTTTAAGTTCTTGAAGGATCTGCAAGCAGAAGAATGCCAACAAGTGCTCTGATTTTTCTGTCTTTTTTCCCCCGATTGATAAAAATAGCTTTGCTATTTTCTTTCCCGTTTCCCACAGAAGAGCCTTGGGAAGTCTATGTCATCCTGGGTTTGGAGAGCAGTGCAGCATGCAGCATCATCCTCAGCACAGAAGATGCTGAAGGGGCATTTTGCCTCCTTGCAGCTAGCAGAGAATGAAGCACCATGTTTCCTTCAAGGGATACAAGTATTCCTCCTCTTCAGCAGGGCCTTCTCTGCACTTGATACCCAGAGTCTGTTGGCTTCAACAGGCATGTCCTTCACATGACTTGCTGTTTCTGTTTCAGAAAGTAAAGTTTTCAGGATGGTTTTTCAAGGACTGAAGTTTTTTCTTACAGCTCCTACCACAACCACCAAAACTGGTCCTCTAAACACTGGTGAGAAAGAAAGCCATTTAGGTGAAGAAAAGAAATTTACATATATGATCACCATTTTGTCTCACCTAAGAGAAAGGGCATCAAACATCTCTGACAGTTTTTTTATTTACATTTAGAAGTTTTGTTTGTCATGTTCACTCTTTGGAATAGCAGGGCCATGAGCTGAAACATGATATATGGGTACGGGTGTGTGTGTGTGTGAGTGTGAAAAGAGAGGAAGGCATCAAAAACTTCCTGTAAAAAGAGGATTTTTAAACCTTCAATTTCATCCACTCTGAATGTTAGGACAGATTATTAGAAAACTACTTTTCTATTCCGTAGCAATTTTCTGTTTTGTTTGGGTTTGTTTTGTTTTAATGGCTAATAGTTCTGCTTGCCAGCACACAATGAAATCAGCTGGGGTTTGTGCTGTCAAAAACGAAAGGGTTTCCCATTATTCCATTGATTTCATGCTATTATATTAATAAATCATGTGGTTAGCTACCAATGACATGAGCTCAGAGTACACTGAGCAATGCTTCATGCTGTTGCATGCTGAATCTGCTGGGGAAATTTGTCACTGAAAAGGCAAACATGAACCTCTGTTTATTTAAATTTTCTGCATCAAGGTCTTCTCCCAGAGAAGTCACAAGCCTTACTGCAGCTTTGGGGTGCCATTGTAGCATGTGCAAGTCAGCATAACTGCATAATCCTAAATGTTAGAGGGAAATTAGTTCTGCTGAAGCAGGAGAAGAGAATCCTGGACCAGGGTCTTGCCAGATCAGCACACACCTTGGCAGGCATTTACATTTGCTCAGCATTTTGACTCCTGCCCTGCACCCCTGGGAACTGTCTAGCTGGCTTTATTTTAAAAGAAACAGGAAAAAGTCACGCACTCCAAGAGTAATGAAGATGTGTGAGGAGCCAGCTGGTCCCAAAAGATTGATTTTGAACACTGAGTCCGAAGTCATGTTTGGACTTGCCTGGTGCCATTAGACTTGCCTGTATTCAGGAATGGCCTCTGCCATAAACACTTTCATGGCATTTTAATCTTTTCAGCAGCAGGCTGTTAGGGGCACGGTTAGGTGCACACAGCTCTGCCACCACTTGTCATTTACTGAGCCACAACCAGCAACTGCTACAGAGCGTCCACACATCCCAGTCCCCTTTCCTGCCTCTCCCAAAATCCTTCCCTAAGACTTGATTAGAGCTCCATGGTTTTGTTTTGTGCTTCATTTTCTGTTATTGCAGTTATTTTCTCCAGGTTTCTCCACTGAGCCTGTCTACCAGACATATGTAGTGGGAAAAAGATGCAAGAATAAAATTTGTGTAGAGTGTATTCTATGGGCTAAGAGGGAGCTAAAAGACATCAGGAAGCCCAGACTTAAGAGGTGCCAGGAATAGGTGGTGCCTTTGTTCCAATGACAGCAGTTGCCTTAGCCCAGTGTCAGGATCAGTTAATTTGCAGGGATCACCAAAGCAAGGTACTTCAGTGTGTTGGTGTTTGGTACCAGGGGGCTGTGCTGACAACCAGAGGGATCTCCATAGGCTGGGGAATGGGCTGAGAGGTCCCTCATTACTTCAGCAAAGGGAAGTGTAAAGTCCTGCCCTGGGGAACAAGCCCAGACACCAGCAAAGTCTGCGTGGTCTCCAGAGGCGCCTTCCAGGCCCGGACATTGTGTCAGTCTGCGATTATTGCAAAGCTGGAGTAATGATGCTGGTGCAGCTACTACTGTGATCCTGCAAATGTCATTTTATGATGACATTCAGGGAACACCCAGCACGGAGAAAAAGTGCCCTTGCACTTCAGGATTTAGTTCAAGAGCTCACTGAAAGGAATGGCAAAAAGTGTGGCAACCAGGGTATTGCTGCTGCGATTCATGCCTGGAGTGGATTTCCACCTGCCCAGATTCCACATGGATGTGGCACTTGTGGTGGGGTGATGGGCATCAGATTTTGGTGCAACTGAAAGGAGTTAAATTCTTTTGGAGGGGTAACTCAGGACTGGCTTAGCTGAGGCAAAGCAGGGGCCTGGAAATACAACTTCTGAAGGAGGACTGCAGGACTACAGAGGAACAACTGCCCCAGCAGATTGTGAAGAGTTTCCACTATGGCACAACAGATTACTGCTAATCTAAACTAAATCTCCTTTTATACCTGACCAGGGATCATTTAGTGTCTCTGTGGATGGCATTAAATCAATCAGGGCTGTAAAGAGAAATCAAATGTTTTGTCTGTGCCCTTCATTTGCTCAAACATGTTTGGATGACAACTGATGAGGGAGTGAGTTTGTCTCAGGACACTAGACAAACAGACTCATTTTGGAAGATGACATAAAATTTTTTCAGCAGTTCTGAGATACCTGGAGGAAAGGGACACACAAGACAGTTGAGTACAGAAGAAAAGTCCTTACAGGGAGTGTCTTCGGGCGCAATAAATTTATCACAACTTAACAACAAGGAAAACAATTTGAAAACAGCTTGCCTATAGCCTGTGAATTCCTCCTCAGGGAGAAAATCCAGGGCTGCGAAGAGTAATTTAATCCTGTTGAATAACAAGAACTGAAGACTGGAAATCAAAGGCAGAAAAATTCAAATAGAAATGAAGCCTAAGGGGAAAGGAAAACGCAGGAGTTCTCATTGTTCCCTTGTCAAAACCACAGGTGTCCTGTGGGCAGGTAAGGGGGGCATGGATGGAGGAGAAAGGCACCTGGCCAACAACTCGATGTTGCCCTGGGGCACAAGTGCCAGGGCTGGAAGTGTATCAAGTAGGTTGCTCCCTCACCTGGGAGATTGACATTGCTCCATCCCTGCTTCCACACATGCAGACCAACCTCCCCTTCCTCCGGAGGCAGTCACTGACAGTCCCCTGGACCACCCAAAGTGGGGTGGTGAGGCCTGAGAGGACAAGAGGACACCAGTTACCACTGTGGGAAGGCTCATGGCCAGCAGAGGAGCAGGACACAGAGGTGCCAGAAGCTGCCCACCATGCACAGGGCAGTGCCCTGCTGCAGCTCAGCCCTCCTCACCTCTGAGCTGAGCTAAGGACCTGCTCTTGCACCTCCATGGCTGACCCATACCCTGCCCCATGGGCCCAGCATGGTTCTTCCCTGTGTCTGACCCTCTGGTACGACTGTGCCATGAGTGTGAAGTGGCTCCTCACCCCACTCCATGGCGTTGGCTCTTTCAGAAACCAAAAGCCTTGTCCAAAGAGCAAGGACCTCTGTCATTAAGAGATTTGCATTTACACTGCCTGCAGGTAGCCCTCTTACTGACTGGGGTGGGTGAGCTGGATATTGGGTAGGTCCTGCAGGAACCTTGGGCAGTATGGGTGCTTGGACTGTGCAACCCTTCATTAATTAGGAATGTTTCTGTACTGTGTTTTTACACATGGATCTACTCTCATGTGCATCTGGCAAATAGTTTACTCCCGAGAATGTGAAGTAACTTTTGGCTTCAAGACTGGAAGCATGAGTGTCAGTTGTTTAACTCTTTGCTACCACTGTGGATGCTAGATGAGCCTCTGAAAGGCAAGGAACATTCTCCCTTTGCTCCAGCAATAGCTGCAGAGATCAGGTTCTGGTGGAACCCGTGGCTTACTCGGTACTGTTGGAAAGGCTTTTGCATTGTAAATCATTTCAGAACTTTACAAATCACTTCTACTCAAGTCTTTTGCTATTTTGAAGTAGGCAGGACAAGATCCTGGACAAACCATTGACAGGTTTGGCTGCATTTTACTGGCGATGTAGCAGTCATATCTATGTTTGGTTTTTTGGTTTTTTTTTCAGTAGAAGGATTTTTTATTTCTGCAGTCTTTGTTTCTGTTAACTTTGGCTGAAAGACCAGTATCTTAGTGTCACCTAAAAATGCTTTATTACCCTTTTATGTGTTGAAATCAAATTCTTGACATGAAGCTGGATCAGTGTTTGTTAGTATAAATCCCATGACCTCAATCTCCCAGCTCAGGTAGTTTGTCTGTTGCAGAGAAGGATAAGGTTTAAACAGGTAATGTGCACAGGAATTTTTTGTCAGCAGAAAGAATATCACAAATCCTTGCATGTTTGAGATCCTATATGTCCATATATTCAGAGAGACAGCTGGATAATTTTCCTATGTGCGAGGAGATTAGAGCAAAAGAGATGAAATGCTGGGGAGCAGATGGTTTGGATGCCAGTTTTATGTTCCCCTCACAGTCTTTAAAGCAGTGCTGTAAAGAGAACCTGAACGTGAGGTGATTTCAGTGGAGGTGATTTGTAGTATAAATAAAGGCAATCAATCTTTTTGTTATCATTCACATTAGGCACAGAATAAAACCCATTATTTGATTTTGAAGTGTGACCTTTTAGAGTAACAAATGTTCCTGTTTCCAATGCTCACTGCTGAACATTGCGTGCTTTAAGTAACTGATTAGGGTATTTTTTCTGTTCTTCTGTTTCACAAAATAGAATAACTCACTAAAACTGTGTTGTCACCAAATACCTGCCTGGAACATAAAACAGAAATTATGCAAAATGGAGAATAATTCTTTTTTTTTGTCACAAGACCAGATATCAGATGTCCTGTCTGTCAGTGATTATTTCCTTTACCCTTGTGAACTTTCATTCTGTGAGAGTGGCTGCAGAGGAGCAGCCTCTAGAACATGCATGAGAACAGAACAGACATCTTCAAATTCTTGGTCCTACCCACAGAAATTTGGGTGAAGAGACAGAAGGGAGTAGAGACAAACATATTGATTTTCTGCAAACCACCCTTCAACTGCGTTTCTCCAATTTCATCTTTCTCAACAGTGCCCAAAAGGCCTAAAGTCATTCCAACCTGATCTGGTGGTACCCTCTTTAAACTTTGATGTGTGATGAGGTGCCAGGCTGTGGAAAGACATGCCTCCTTAGTCTTCTGTACAGGCAACATCCTTTCTTTTCTTTACCTCCTTCCACACTGTAATGCTGGTTTCTGGTCCCATCACAGATTAGAAAAGCATGCTGCAGCCCATCAGGGGTGCATCTCTGAGGTATTCAGCCTTGCCTGAGTGGCAGCTGAAAGCATCTGCTGCATCTGCTAAGGTTCCGTGGGACTTTACCCTCCAATGGGACAAGATGATGAAGCCTGAAACCCAGCAAGCTTCACTTCTGCTAACAGCAGTGTTTGGCTTGACATCAACACTATTACAAGGTTCCTATTCCAAAGATCTTACAGTGATGCCAAATTTTTACCATTACAGTCTAATATTTTGGGGGTTGATCTGAATCAGCATCCTGCCTGAGGATCATCACTACCATAAGTGCCCATAAGTCCTCGTTCCTCTTTCTCCATTTAGGGAGCAGGTGGAAGGGCACTGAGGGAGCTTTCCTGCTCACCAGCTTTAGCACGGAGCTATGGCTTTTCTCCTCTTTTGTGCACCTCCTACCACATTGCCTTGTCCTTGCCTGACCTCTCTGGCCAGTGTCTGGCTGGCCTTCCCAACCCTTTTGTGCTGCACAAGCAGCTTCCCTCAGGGGAATGTCCATCCCTTCAGTGGGGGAATGGCAGTGGTACAGCTCGGCCTTCAGGGCAGCACACAAGCACTTTTGCTGTGGCTGAGAAAAGACCTCTGAAAGCAGGGCAGTGAGATGTGATGGCTCCTATCCTAACACACCTGCTTTTCCTGAGCGGGCCAGGGTGCTGGATTGCTCCCCTGTTAGTCATTGGCCACTCCCTGGGATGGAAAGTGATGAAGCTGGAGGTTTTGCATTTCTAGCATCTGTGTAAATTTTACAAAATTGTGGCATGACTCCTAGACATTATCCAAATCCAGGATGTGAGTGTGAGCCAAAGCTGGAGCAATCACCTGCAGCTTGACACTAGAGTTGTTATTAAGAATAAGTACATGGTTCAAAAGCTGATCTCTGTAATAAATTGCTTCCTACTTTTCAGGCATGTGAAACTGCTAGCAATTGGACTCAGTATGAAAAATAAGCCAGGTCTGTGTCTTAATTTTACTACATCTTTTACTAAATCTAAAGGGGGAGCCATCCTTTGTTGTGGTTGTTATTTTGTCACCTGTTTATCAAGTTTTTACCTTTGTAGTGATCCAAGTGTCAAAGTTGTGTATCCACAACTTAGAAGAAGAGACCACAACCATAAGAAATTAAGTTGAAAACTGTTAAGTTTCCTAGCTATTTGTTTCATATAGTGTGGGCTCTTCTGCTCTGCAGGTTTTGTGAATTGCTGCACATAAAAGTGTACCAAGATGCATGGGAGGTGACTTATGTTCCCTGTCTTCATCCTCCTGGAGGTGACACAGGCTCCTCTGGCAGCCCAGCAGAAAGGATGTCACGTACCAGTCCTGGGGCAGCCCAGAGGCAGGTGGCAGTACACCATGCCAAGCACACGTGCCCAGCTCCCTGTGAAACAGGGAGTCTGCACAGGGCTTCAGATCCTGGAGCTCAATCCTTCCATACTTTGTAGGGAGTAGGGCTACAAATGTCCTGGGGATGAGGGCCATGGAGCTGGGCACTGTAAGAAAGGGAAGGGCTGAGCCCACAGACCAAGCAGCTCCTCATGGTTGCAGCTTTTATCTGGGTCAAGGGTGCCTGTCTGCTCCTTGGTCACACATGTGTCCTGGAGGCAGGAACAGAACTAGTGAGCACAAATGCAGCCTCAGGAGACCTATGGAAGAGGGCACTGGTGCTCACCCTGTGGTTCACAGTGATTCCTTGGGATCCCTGGGAACAGGATGCTGTGGTTTTGCCCACCTTGGGGCACCCACATTTTTTCTGTGTGTGCACAAGTAGCATGGTGAATAACTGCAAAAGGGAAAACAGGACTATGCAGAATATGAGGTTTCAGGAAAATGTGTTCTTAAACCCTGTGCATGAGAAGCTCCATGAATACAGTGTAGTGCTGATTCTTCTGTTTTGCTGGCCAAGGAAACAACAACAACAAAAAAGGTATACAGTTTTTATATTATTTTATTCACATTGGGGCACCTCTGACACAGGAGACATCTATTGTTCATTGGACAATGATGCCAGATTTGAAAACCAATCCCATTTCTGTGTCTAGAAGGACCATGTTACCTTAGGCCAGTTGTGACCCATACAGACACATTTAGGAACCTCCCAGAAAATCTGAGAAGTGAGTGCTGTAAATATGTAAGATTATAAACAGTTTTGTGGACTTTTCTGGGACTGGACTTGATAGTAAAGCACCAGGTAACAAGTGCTTGCAGAACTGGGAACATTGTCCCCAATACATAGAAAACTACATTTTTAGAAGGATGAAAACCCTCACTTATTTTGGAAAAAAAATTAAGAAACCCAAGTTATTTAAAGGATCTGAAAATAGCTTTGCTTAAGGTAGTTAAAGCAAAGAGATTTTTAGATTTTTTGGGGGTAAATTTTACAAGAAAGTTTCCTCTGGAATTCTTACTGAAGTCATTATCAAAATAATTTAAAAACAAAACAAAACAAAACAAAACAAAAAACCAAACCCCAAAACAAAACCTCTTTTGCTTCAGAAAAACAGAGACAGATCTTGTTTAGTAGATTGCTGAGGTTACAGCCCTTTTGGCACTGGTGTTCTTGGAGGTCTTGGATTAAATCCAGCATTACAATTGTAATTGTAATTGTAAGTTGGAGATTACAATTGTAAATTGGCATTTCACCCCAACTTACAATTCAAAGTGAGAGCTCCGTGTTGGGATGGGTGTGAGCAGGAGCAAAGCTGGGGCACCAAAGTCTGGCTAACAAAAACGTGCAGTCATGATCAGCTGTTCAAGGAACCATTCTGCAGCTGTCAAATTCCTGCACTTGCTAAACATTGTCTGTCAGTGCTATTTATTGGGTTAAATTTCACTTCTGTTGCAATTGTAGTCCTGTCAGGGGAGTGACTGAAGTGGATAATTTGGCCTCTTTTATTTCTTCCTGATTCTCCTCTCAGTTTGCACTTAGGCTTTTCTAACACATCTTTTTCTGCTGCCTCCCTCTGGCATACATTTGCTACTCAGGAAACCACAGGCCAGTTGCTATGAGAAGAATTTTCCTGTCACCCACGAGTGCTGTACAAAGTATGTTTATACAGCATTTTGGAATTTATGCAGTGGTTTGGGAAATGTGTGGGCATCCAGATGATCGTTCTTACGACCGCATATATGGTGCCATGAAAGTATTTTAGTTGCAAGACATGTAACAGATAGTTTAGTTCCTGCTATTCCTAACTGTTATTCTGGACTGGCAAGACATAAATGTGGGATGCCCAGTGATCTCTTTGAAGCTCCAGGACGATATATCCAGTGGCACTTGTCACCTGGCAGGGCTTGGTGGGTCAAACCTTGAATTTGATGACATTCACTCTTCCCACTACTCTGCTGTAAACCAAATGGTGGATGCTCACTGTTTCAGGTGTACCAGTCTTGTAAGGGCTGCTGCAGGGATGGAAAGGGCAGGACTGTGCTGCTGTGACTGACGAGAGGCCAGCACAATGGGGGCATGGTCCAGCATCCTGACTCGTTAAAAAGCATTGTCCCTCCAGCATGCTCACCAACTTCTTCAAATACACTTCATTTTTGCCGTGTGCTCCCAGAGGTGTAATCCCTTGTTAACTGAGAAATGTTTTATTGCTGCTTATTTCTGCCTCTGTTTTCTCCTAATGTGCAGCACGACAGGGAAACACAGTGTGTCAGGAGGGAACAAGTCTCACAAAGGGACATTGAGATGGGTGCTTTTGTACTTGCTGGGCACTTACACCTGCCTTTCTCCTTATGGACTGCAGTGTAGGCACCTGCAGCTCAAAATAGCCAGGCCCTCAGGAACAAAGGCATTGGCTTTTTAAAAACCTGCTTTCTTTAGTTTTTAACAATGTACACAGGTCCTGAATCCTACTTGACTGAAAAACAGCACTGAGCTTTACATCTATCTTACCTAGTTTTTAACTTGCCTCTCCTTGCCTCTCTGCCATTGTCCATGAGAAAACAATTTATTTATTTTGATAACAAAATAAGTTCTGTGAGAGCTGCTGCCTGACAGAAAGCCAGGAGGCCTGTGGGAGATTCGTAATCTAAGGCTTTTTTTTTTTTTTGCTGTTAGTCTGTTATAGCAGGGCACTGCATAGGCAAACCAACCACTTTAGACCAGATGTCACCACTGTTAATTTCATTTGTTGATGCCAAGGGTTTCCCTAATTTACCTGCTTGAATCTTTTTGCATAATTTTTTGCAAGTCTTCTCTAGCCATTTGCTCAGATCATCTTTCAAAGGAGCAGCAAAGGGTTTGGCACTCAGATACCAGACCTCTGTAAGAGACTACGTGGTTGTTAGAAGTTTCATTTTATCTGGCATCCTACTTTTCTTTTATATGTCTGTGAGAAAAAATACCCAAAACTGTCTGGAAAGGCACAACACTGATACCATTTAGAGCAAGGTACGCTGCCCTCTTCCTGACTGTGACTCAGACATTAGGTCTGTACAAAAAAATCTACTGCTATTTTTTTCCTTTTTTATATTTTCTTTTCACTGATATAAAAACCCAAATCGTTGAAAATGGCCATACTGTAGGAGCAGAAAAATTTCCTCTAAGGGTGAAAAGAGAAACAGATGAATTAAGAAAAAAGCAAGGACTCCCTGACCCCGTATTTTCCGTAGTATGCTACAGCAGGAATTAAAATGGATGCTAGCAGATGGGGAATGGAAAAGTTTGCTGCTGCTAACACTGAGGTGGTACTGCTCTACGTAACTGTAAAAGCAAGGACTGTTTCCATTTCACTCTGCACGTTTGTTTTGCTTGCATTTTCCAGACTCATCTCCCAGGCATCTGCACATGCTTGGCCACTGATACATGAAAAATCCAGAAAAGAAGCTTTCTCTGCCCATCTCTCCCTCCCTTTGGTATGTGTCCATCGCAGCAGACACTGCTGTACTTCTGTATGACTAAGAACAACTCTCAGTACTTGAAAAATAAACAAAAATGTCCTTCTAGGCTGGTGTTCACAAGCCTCTGTTCGACAAAATATTTATATGCCTGCTTAAATTTGTCAGTGAAACACTGAAGCATAAGTTTAATGATATCCACATGCTCCGTTCCATTAGGTTTAATGGTCTTTAAGCCCACACTGAGAATCAGATGCACACTGATGGACGTTCAGAAGAGTGTTGGCTGGCCTACAGTCTCATGACTCTGGGAGCTGGGGGTGTCACACTTGCTGGGTAGTTGCTCTTCTTCTGTCAGCAGCAGCGATTCAGAGTCATGACTGTTATCTTGAAAGGACTGGTGGTCATTTCCATCTAGCAAAAGGATGTGCAGAGTGGAATGGACGAGCACTTCCTTTCTGAGACCTGTGTTTGGTGGCTGAATGGCTGGGAGGAGACCTTACTTTTGCTTAAAGAGAGAATAGAGGCAAAGGCATTGCTGGGAAGCTCTCGTCATCTTTCCCAAGAATGTTTCTTGAGAGGATCTGCTGTTCACTGCAAACCTCTCCAGCCCAAAGCCAGGCTGAGAAACATTTCAGGATATCAGAACACATGATCTCAAGCAGGAGTGATTTTGTGTTTGGGGGAAGTTAGAAAGCCCCCAATGCACGGGCAGGGTGGGAGCCCCCAGGGACTGCATCCAGCCATGTCAGTGCACTGCTCTTCTCTGGGGCAGAATAGCAGTCCTCCTGGAGCACTGGTGGACTTACCTATGGAGGCAATGCCATTCTTCAGTAGATTTGCCATTCTTCAGTAGCTGAGGATATGGCCTGAGGGGAAATGGNAAGGAGACTTAACTTTACCAAGTTTTCAATTAAAAAAAAAGAAGGGTGGAAAATAGAGAGATGAGGGGAAATTGCCCACTGGTTACCAATACAAATGGAGAGCCAAAGAAAACAGACTTTACAAGAGGGTTAAGAAGAGGTTGCCATAAAGTTTCTCTTCACCTTTTGACCCGTTATTATGAATCACTCCAAGATAAGACTGAGCAGAGAATTGTCATATGGGAAACTAAGCAAAGGCAGCTCTTCTCCTAAATAAATAAATGCTCTGCCCAAGGGGAATTAGAGACATCTAAGTTGATTTCTCCTTCTCTCACATCCTTTAGTTTTGTGTTTCTGGGCACTGCTTTAGGCACTTGAAGTGCTGGAAAAGTAAGTTGTCTATACAATCATCCCCTCTCTGCCTGGGCTCCAGCAAGCAGCAAGCAGCTCTATGGAAAGAATCCCATGAACTTCTGGGGAGTTTCTAATAAGCCAACTGAAATCCTTGACAGTCTTCTCTTGATGGGTGTGGTAGGATCCATCCCAAGTTCTGCTGCTGATGCTGGGTGGGTGTGCTGCCTGTCACTAGGCAAGCCTCCGAACTAATGATAGCCCGTGCTCATATTTGGGTTTACAGTAGTCAAGCACAGAGTCATGGAAGGCAGAGATATGACTGGCTGCTCTCCACCTCTCACAGGTGGGTTTTGCAGACAGCTATTCTGGTAACAAAGCTAAGCTAATTTTTAGTTGCTGTGGTGTGTATCTGGATATTAAGAACATTGTGACCTGCCGTGAAGCCATGATTGCTGTTGGATACTCCACTGCACAAAGTGGCCCTTGGTACAAAGGCACTGGAAATGTTTTGAGCTTGTCCTGCCTTGCATTTGGATAGGGCCTTACCTGATTCTTTGGACCCTGACACATAAGATAGGATTGGTCTCTTTTGGTACTGAAGAAACCCCTCCCATGAGATCACATGCCTCTCTCTCTCTCTGAAAACTGTAATTTGTCTGCTAACCAAGGGCCCAGTACTCAGCAGCTGTCACTGAGCTTGTCCCAACAGTGCTAGAGCGTGCTGGAGGGATGTGCAGAGCTGAGTGCTGTGAAGCCAAGCCATGAGGAAATGGTGATGTTTGCTACACAGATGTATTTTTGGAACAACACTTCTTTTTAAAGGATCAGTGATAATGGACCAGAACTAAAGAACCAACAAGTAATTCAAGCAGATGGTGTTTCCCCATACTCTCAGTAATTTCTCTAACACAGTGCTTCAGCAGTGCCTGATTGCTGAGGAATGGGTGTCATACAACGATAAGAAATGATCTGGTTTTATTTTTAGTTATGCTCTTTCTTCATACAATGAGTTTAGTTTTATCTGCTCTGACACCATCATTGGACAAATTTCAGTTCATTGAGTTTTATTTGGATTGGAAGAGAAACTTCTGCATTTTCTCCCATCAAAATTGGCATTCATCACCTTGGAAAGAGAGACTGTGTGAATAAAAGCCTAGTAGTGCAAATCTCCCTCTCCCACCACCTGTCCCTTTCAGCTCAGCCCCTTGCAGATAACTCACTGCCTTCCCTCTTGACACCTGACAGCCATCACATGGCCTGGTCCATGTGTTACTGAGTGCCACCACACCACTGAATTTGCCCGTGCATTTAACTCAGCTCTTTCCTTCTGTGTCATCCACTTGGACAGTATCCTCTGTGGGACAAATGACTGGAACACGGCAGCTTTCTTCCTTGGCAGTACTTTGATAAATAAAAAATAATTGTGATAATAATAATAAAACCAGTGCTAGTAACTATGGCAGCAGAAACAGAATAAGCAGGTTGTCAATTTCACTCTTTAGTGGATAGAGATGCTTGGAAAATTAAATCAGATAAGTCCCTTATGAACAGCCAACCCATTAAAAAATTATATGCACAGAAATAAGGTACTTGCCTGTTGCGTCATGGTCATGGTCCTGCAGGTGCTCTTGGAGCATGGCAGACAGAGTGAGGTATCTTTATAGAGTTCCAGGAGAAAAATGTTTAGGATTAATGTCATCACCTTGCAATTCCTGCTGCTATGCACAGGGTAAGTACTGCTGCTCAGCCTGTGCAGAGAGGCCTGTTGATCTGCCATGGAGCTACCTTGCACTGACAGCTGGTCACAGACCTGGACCTGGATGGGGTGCCATAATTAACCCAGGATGCCTTTGTGCACCGAGATGCCAGAACTCCCCCCAGAAGTCCAGGGCGTAGCATTTTAGTAGGATTTAACTGACAGGTGAGAACCTCTGTTTTCAAAACAATTTTGCCAATCTAAAACCAAATGGCAGATAAGCTTTCAAAAAAGAAAAAAAAAAGAAAAAGAAAATCATTGCAAAATTCAGAAGTTTGACCATAAATGCCCCCAAAAGTTTCTTTTTATTGTTCTGATGGGAGGAAAACAAGATACAGGATCCTTCCCAGATCCATAGGGCCAATTTCAACTTCAGCGTGAGGCCATGTCTACCAGCAGATGTTTAATTTATTGCACTGAACTGCTGGAGCATCATGTTTGAGGCGGCTGCTTCTTTGATTGATATGTGAAAGTTAAGAAGAACCCAACCAAAATACCACAAGCCCAAAGGAAACAGATCTTGTTTTGCTGTCAACAGCCTGACAGAGAATGAGGCCCCCTTTTCCCTACAAGCTATCAAAGACTAACTTGATCAAGTCATGTGAGATAAACGGAGATGACACGGTCGTGCTGGGACAGGAAACACGCCTCTAGCAGCAGCAACAGAGTGTGTGTGTGTGTTTGCTAAGGAAAGGGCAAGGGTCTTGTTGTCTCAAGCTGCAGCTTTCTGCTTCAAAAGCCTTTTGTGAGCAAGTGTGAACACGCTGGGTCTTTGCTGTCTCAGCCATTGATTGTGCTGGGAAACTAGGAGCTTCTCTAGAAACAGCAGCTCATGGACTGCAGGGAAAATAACTCTGTTTTGGGTTTTTAATTACTTTTTGTAGTAATAAAGCTGAAAACACCAGTCTGTTTGAGACTTTTAATTAAAACACTCAAGTGAGCCAGAGGTGTTTTCTTAAGTGATAGGCGTCCTTAATAGGACCTCAGGAAGTAGGGTCCTGTCTGTTCTGGGTTCCTAACTGCTCTGGCTGAAGCAGGAGAGTATGTGATAATTATCAGGCTATTCTGGCATTGCAGCTTTTATCCAGCAAAAATTCCATCCTAGACTTAAGATAAGGTTGGTCAATACCGACAGGCTTCTGTTCGGTTTTCAAAAAAATAGAATTTTTGAACAAAAATGTTCTGAAAAGCATTTCCTTGGGTCACGTGCTTTTGCAGTGTGTTCAAATGTGAATAGCACTAAGTTCTTTGCCAGCAAATCCTGGCATTCTGCATTTTTCAATGAAATATCTGGGGAAAAAGTGTTTAAAACTTGCAAACTATAAAGGAGAACCTGCTCCTGCAATCGGATAAACCTACACTGAAGATCTGCTTTCAACATTTTAATGGCAGTTTTTATTTCATGTCCAGATACTGGTTTGAGGGTGAAAATGTTTTGCAAATGTACTTTTGACAGGATAACTCCTAAGGCACTGAGATAAAGGCAAATAACATGAAGACAGAAGATGTGACTTCATTCTGTTTTATGAAAGCATTTTGGCTTTTTCCCAGTCTGGAACAAAAACAGCTTTAGCCTCCCTCATAAGTCTGTCCCATAGCAGTGTCACTTCCTGCCTAGTCAGATAGCACTGTCGACCAGGTGGCTCGTTGTTTTAGCACTTTGGTGGATTCTTGAGAAACTGTGGAATGAACTATGAAAAGGAATAGCACAGCCCATGGAAATCCCCTAGATGACCTTATCTTTCATGTTGTATTCAGTTCATCTCACCCTGGCTGTGATGATTCTGTTTCCAGCCCACCACAGGCATTTTAGTTGATGATGTACAAGTGCCCCAGAGTTTTCCTGCTTTCGGCTCCCTCAAACACACATGGACAAAAGAACTCATTATCTTCCTAGAAAAGATTATATGGCCAGTGGGAATCAGAGTATGTCTGCAACATTTTTTCAGAGCCTCTTGTAGCTATTGGGAAGGACTTCTCGTGGGCTAGAACAAGGGCCTTTCAGTTCCCCCAGGCATGTGTTGAAAGCTGTGTTCAGACTCAAGACAGCATCAGCTACCTTCAAGTGAGAATAAGAACTTTTCATCCTGAATATGCAGGATTAGAGGCATCTATTGGAAAAGAAAAAGCAATTCAGATACTGTTTACTGTTTTCAGGTTACCATTCTTAATGTTGAAGGAGCTTGACCATAGGATGTAGAGCTCTCACATGCAAGGCAGGAGATGGACTTTGTCAAGGAGAAGTCTGCTCCCTTCCCTGAGGTCATGGGAAATGGGGAGACCCACATCGTCCCCACATGAATGTAGACACCTTGGTGAGATGTGGGTGACACCAAGGTGTCTACATTCATGTGGGGACAAGCTGTAGCCTCCAGACTTCTTGCAGGGTGGGAAATCTCAAACATCTCAAAGACTGCTGAATCTTCAACACCTTCATAACCAACTTGGATGCAGAACTAGAAGAAATACTAAATAACCTTGGCAATGACACTAAACTGGGAGAGGATGTTGACTCCCTCCAAGGCAGAGAGGCCCTGTAGAGAGACCTTGACAAACGAGAAGACCGGGCAATCACCATATAAGTGTTGGATTCTGCGCCTGGGGTGGGACAACCCTGGATGTAGGTACAGACTGAGGAATGAGAGGCTGGAGAGCAGTGCTATGGAAAGGGACCTGGGAGTCCTAGTTAGTGGCCAAGTTGAACATGAGCAGCAGTGCCCTGGCAGCCAGGAGGGCCAACCCTGTCCTGGGGGGCATCAGTCACATCATGGCCAGCTGGGCAAGGGAGGGGATTGTCCCACTCTGCTCTGCACTGGGGCAGCCTCACCTCCAGTGCTGGGGGCAGTTCTGGGTGCCACAGTGTAAAAAAAGACATTGAGCTGTTAGAGTGTCCAAAGGAGGGCCATGAGGATGGTGAAGGGCCAGGAGGAACAGCCATATGAGGAGTGGCTGAGGTCACATGGTCTGTTCAGCCTGGAGGAGACTGAGGGGAGACCTCACTGCAGTTACAGCTTCCTGATGAGGGGAAGCAGAGTGGCAGACAATGATCTTTCTCTCTGGCAACCTAAGGGATTTAGTTTAGATATTAGGAGAAAGTTCTTCACCAAGAAGATGGTTGGGCACATGAAGAGGCTCCCCAGGGAACTTGTCACAGCACCAAGCTTGACAAAGTTCAAGAAGCGTTTGGACAAAGCTCTTGGCACATGGTGTGATTCTTGGGTGTCCTGAGGAGAGCCAGGAGTTGGACTTTGATGATTCTTCTGGGTCTTTTCCAACTCAGACTATTCTATGATTGTATGAAACGTCTGCCACAACAAACATTAACCTTTCTCAGCTGTATTTGACTGCTCATGAGATAATTTTTTCAGTCTGTTTTAGGACTGGTGAATTTCCGTAAAATCACAGAAGCTTGCTTCCTTGCATTAACCAACATATGATCTGTAGGCAGATCTGAATTTTAGGATTTATTCTTTCCCTGTTTGAGAGGAAGATGTCTCTACTTAGTCTTCCTTCAAAGACAGAAGGAAAAACAGAGAAAAACACTCTTTTTGTGAATCTTATTACGGTAAAAATATGTTTGTCATGAAAGGAAATGTCCCAAATTTTATGTGTGCTTTGCAGCATACACACTGCAATTCCAGGTAGCCACAGCCTTCTTCTGGAATGAAATTAGGCAATGGCATAATTCATTTCATGCACCACTTTCTTTCATTTCAAGGATTTCATTGTGATTTGCAAATGTCAATTGCTTAAGGCACATAGTTCAAGTAGGTATAATTTATGGTTTTTCATGATATTTATTACCAAGATCATTTAAGTGGAACCCAGGTGTTCTGGGACAGAAACCCTTCCTCCTCAGCAGGCAGCACTCCCTGGCCCTCGGGGAGAGACCATTCTCTTCAAAGTGATTCCCAGGAATTCATTTCCTCAGCCTGTGATTAGGTTTTCTAGCTTTCCTCAGTTCTGAACTGTGGTCTTTTACGTTTATGCAGCTGGGCATACATCTGAGCTCTGGGGGCGTGGATGCACAAATTGACAATCCTGATAAGATTTCTTCTTATGTGTAGAAGTATGGAATGAATAACTGCTTCCCTGTTGACTCCAAGTGGGACATTTTTCAGTCCTTTTTTAGACTGAATGTGAGATGATAAAGAATAAATTTTCATGCCTGAGAGTGAATATTACATCTGCATTTGACTTTGCAAAGTGTTTAGGCTACTTTAATTCTAACCTCCTGGTTTTGCCCATTCGTGAGGGTGGGAATTGTAAAAAGATTCCTGAAGCTTTAAAAGTGACTGAATTGCATTGATTTTGCTCTGGTACATTTTATAATTCTTTTACAGAAGTAGGGTAACTAACTCTTTTAATGCCATAGTTTTCTACATTACTAGTTTTAGTCATCCTTTAAAGTGAATACCCAGCTGTGTTCCAAGCAGTGTCAGTGTAGTTAAGTCCTAGTTTATAAATCTATTATTATTGACAATGTGCATATTTAGCACTTGTCAAGATGAATAGGAAACATCAGAAGTTAGGCTGTATGTATGGTCATCTTTTACTTATCTGTTTGAGTTTCCACGTAGAATCTGGAAAAAATACCACTTTCTATTATTTCACCTCTGTTATGTTGAATGGAGATGGGAAAACATCATCAGTGCTTTGAGTGATGTCTTAGCAAGGGACCAGGGATTATGGAAAAATCAAAAGAAATATGTATTTAATGGATGTATGTAAAAATGTTTTCATTAGTTTTATAGTTTAATTGATTCCCAGGTCTTCTGTCTTTAATAAATGGCTTCATTTCATTGCAATTCCTCTATGAGATCATCTGCATTTGAATCAAAGTACTGAAATATGTTTTGACCAACATGACTATTTTGAGATATATTTACAGAGTACATTGACAGAGGCATGTTCTTAACTTGAGTTTTGGCACTATAACATGTTCATGGAGAGGACAGAAGCAGAAAAGTTTCCACATCATTATTGGCAAGGGGAAGATAGAAGAAAAAAAAGGGCTAGAGTATATTCTCACAATTGAATAATTTCAGGCAGAGCTTTGGGACTTGACTGGCCCTGACTTTTTGTGCTTGGATGTGACTTGGGATCCCTGATCCCCAAAAGAAGCTGTCTGTAGCTGGACCATTGGCTGTATATTGCTACACTGGCTGTGTAGCATAAAATGTTCTTCCTGATGGCAGCCTTGGGGAGAAAAAATAGAGAGATTAGGCCACTTGTCTAAGACAGACTTAGGAAATCGTCAGTAGTTTCAGAACTAGCTAACATCTGTAAAATAAGAGAGAGGGAGAGAGAGATCATCTGCAATGTGATGTGCTGGTCTTGCCTTCAGGAAAGGGTTCAGCCCCAGCAGATAACAATTTGACATGAGTAGCTTTGCAGACTCCTTGTTTTGTTTGTGCTCTCTGACCCTGCACACGGTCTTCTGGACCTGGTCACCTTCCCTGTGCAGCCCAGCCTGGCCCCGATGGGACCCTCCAGTGCCTCATGTTCCTGGTATGAAGTTAGCTGCATCGCAGACTGCTCAGGCTTGTTGATAACCATGTGGAAATAACCAACTGCTACAAGCAGCCTTTGGCACAGCAAGAGCTGCTGTTCAATACTCAAACTAAACCAAAGCAGCTTTCACGGTGAGAAATGCTTAGGGCTCAGCCCTTATCAAACTAGGCTTAAGACGAGTGCAGCAAAGGGCAGAATTATTGGTAGGTGATGAAAAATAGTGCTGTGACACCTTTTTCTCTCTGGCACGGAGCCAGTCAGAGACTAAAGTGGCTTCCAGCACTAATCAGAGGGCTGGCAAATCTCTGCTCACACATCTGCCATCTCCCCTCTCTGTGGCCTGGCTTGGAGTTGCAGCTGCTGCAGCACACCTGCTTCTGGCAGCCATCATCATTTGCCATTTATAAGCAACCTGCAGCCATCCCTTAGCACAGGTTTTCTGCTTTCAACTCAAGACAGAGACTTCAGTCTTCTTCTGTACCAAGGCCTCATGAAGATTTTAGCTGTCTCACCTCCCTTGTACAAGAGGACAATCTGACTGCTGGAGAAAGAGCCACTAGTTCAGTTAAAAAATGCCAGTGGGAACTGGCACACCATATTAGAGGGGGAGCCCCACCATCTGTATTTAGAAAGGACAGGAGAAAATCTCAAAATCCAAAGGTGTTTCACTAATAGGTGCCAAAGTCCCAACTCATTCACACAGTGCCTTAAATCAGTAATTGCTTCCTGTGGGCAGAATGTGTCATATGCAGGTCAGCATTGCTTCACTGAGTTTCAAAGTCCCATATAAGCTCATAGATGGGCAAGCAGAAAAGAAATAATTTGCATGGCAATTTATGTCCTGACAATTCAGGGCTCTAGGAAAAAGTGCTGTGGGAAGATACTTGTCTTCTTGTGTGCTGCTTTCTGTTCACACAGAAAACTGAAATGTAGAGCACTGTGTACAAACACATGCTTGCCAGCATTTGTTTTTCAGAAAGCAACAGATTTCAGTCAGTTTGGTCCATTGCTGAGGCACNTGCTCTTGCCTCTGACTGCAGGCACAGAGAAGCGCTGCCCCAGCAAGCCAAACCACGCACTGGCTGTTTCTCTCTGCCCCGCGCTGCCGAGTCCCTGACCCCAGCGCGCTGGTGCCCGCTGCTCCGCAGCCGACCGGGGAACGCCGCGCGGGCGCGTGGGCGGGCGAGAGAAATGCAACAATCTCACTCCTCAGGTGTACCAGCAATAGTATATCCCACCTGCAGGGAAGAGAAGGAGAAAGAGCTCCTTGGTGCTGTAGTTTTGGAGATATGAACCAGTCAGTAAGCAGGAAGTAGCACGCAGGGCCTCAAGGTCCTGAGGAGACACCGGCAGGGGAGAGGTACAATAATGAACCTGCCTCTGTCACCTCTGCAAGGCGAAGATTTAGGGTAGAGGTGACCATACAAAGAGAGTGTTTTAAGCAATTTGGGGAGCAGAGCTCCCCACGTGTTACAGCCCAGAGCATGGGGAGAGAGGGTAAAAAAGTGGAGGAAGCAGGAGGGGGGCAAGTGGCTTGTGGAGGCAGCTGTCAACCCCAAAAGGACCAGAGCTGGCTGGTCAGCAGGCTTATTAAGCTCACCCCCTAAGGGTGAGCTTTGATTCCATGCTGTTAAAGTCTTAGGATTGGTCAGCAAGTAAAAAGCAGGCCAGAAATGTACAGCTTTATTGACTCTTGTGAAAACACTTATGCAGATCAGTTATCATTCTTTCTTCTTGGAAACATGTTGGACGAGACCTCTTCAATTTAGACGGCATGTCCATCCCTGAGGCATCCTGTGATGGGGAGTATCAGCTCTCTTGGTCTCGTGAGACCAGGGGTTAGCTGTCTTTTGCTGCTTAAAGAGAGCCAAGTCCTATAGCTTGCTTTTTCCTTTCAGCTCTGTACACAAAGAGCAGATACAGATGGGTTCTGACACATCAGTCCCAGCTGTTGCGTGTGATAGGCAGAAGGAAGGGACCAGCAATAATTCTGCCTGCAAGGAGCTTCTATGTAAGAAAATCCTGCTTTTAGAGCACTGGGAATTGTAGTTTTGCTCACTAAAATAAGAAAACTGAGTGGGTTTTTTTTCTTGTGCAAGAAGTGGGAAGGAGAGTGAAGAACATAATTTGTCATGTAGCCCAAAGCTGAGGGTTAAATTGTGATCCTCACAGTATTTCCCACATGTACAATCCTATTGATGGGACAAAACACACGATTATTGCAACAACCATAAAGACTGGATGACTGCACCCAGCCCTCGGGTTGTGTGCTGGATATTGCAGTATTGTCTTCATGGAACGAGATTTAAGTGTCCCAGCCCGGGCCATATAACAGGCTCCCACAGAAAGGCAACATTCAAGAAGAGCAGTTCTACCAGTATGCTAAAGGAAAGGGCATTTTGGGAAACACTTGAGAAAAGTGATCTTGTGTCATAGGAGTCCTCTGATACAACAAAGCCCAATAAAACAGAGGAGGACAGGTACAGCTGTTACTGAATTATTGGAGCTTCTGGTGAATGAAGAGTTTTCATTGCCATTGTTCATCAAGAAAACATTACCCATGATCATATGACATGTTTTAATCAGAAAAGGTCAAATAGGCAGTGTGGCACTAAATTAATTGCAGACAAAGCTGCTGAAAATTTGAGAGGTTCAGCTTGTGCATGGAATACAGTTGAGAAGTTTTCCACTTTCATCTGTTTAATCAAGTATCTACTTGCTCTTTTGAATATCTGTAAAAATATAGCAACACATTCCTCACTGTTTAAAAAAAAAAAAAAAGACCTAATCTATCCCAGAAAGTTTACTTTGGGGATTCTTCAAATGATTTAGAACAAATTGAGCCTATTTCTCGACCGAGATGTTCAGTACTTAACTAGGAAAAGACATTAGGAATAACTTTGCAGCATAATGGACAGTGAAGCTTTGGAACATATTTCCCATGGAGCCCATAGAGTTTCCATCACTTCAGGTCTGTAGGAAAGGATTGGACAAGTGCCAGTCAGGCATTACTTAGCTCTCCCTACCCAAGGGTATGGGAATGGAGTGGACAGTCATCCTGCTTTCCTTCTACAAGGGCAACACATGTTCATCCAGAAACAAATGGGCAGAGGTTTCATGTGTTGTTCTCATCAATGACCTCATTGTTGAAAAGGTCTTGAATAAGCAAGAGGATTATTTTAATGAGTGTAAAGCATAACTTTAAAGTAGCTGAGCTAAGTCAATAAGTATTCTCTAAAAGTTGCTAGAATTCATTCTGTGTGATGGGATCCTTAGGGAAATTTTGCTCACATGCTTGATTAAGCATCATAGATTCTCAATAGGCTTTTGAGTGTGTTCAGTTGAAAATCATGAAGTATGGTGAGGTTAGAAGAGACTTGGGGCCATATTTTATGAAATGAGCCTGAAGTTTATGTAAGTGGCCAACTAATCTGAGCAAGCAATTCATCAGGTTTTTCCTTTGCCTCTTTTCTTTGACCTTATGTGAGGGGGAAAAAAAAGCTGATGTGATCCAGATGGATTAAGCATGCTAGTCAGATTATCCCTGTGGATGCCCTTCATCTGCTCACACTGTTCAGTCAAAAATATCATCTGGCACACCATATCACATTCAAAAAAGCAGGTAAATGTATACAGGTCAACTGTAATTGAATCTTTTTTTCTGAAACAAAAATATGCAGGGTAGGTGACTTTTCAGGTGAACATATTGGTTCAAATATTGGCTGTGATACCTAAAGAAGAAAGTTCTATAATTCTCTATTATTTTAAAATATCTGATATATTAAAAATGACATTTAAAATATTTTATGGGTAGTTTATTTTATTTATCCTCTTCTGTCTTCATCCCTCCAATCAAACATGTCTCTGAAGGCAGCTCTCCTAAAGAAATCTTTTTTTGCAGATTTCATATGGCCCCACATCTCAGATTTTATCTTGTTCTTATCTGGAACAAGATATTTTTTCCTGTATCACCTCTGAGAAATGCTAATTGATGAGAGAGACGTCAGGGTTTTTTTCTCAGTATTTATATTCTTATTTTCCTAGTATTTATACCCACAAATCTTGGTCTTGAGGGCAAGAAACCAGCTGTTGGCCTTTTATGCATTTATACTATTTTAGCTACTGAATTTAATTTTAAAGTGCCAACAGAATAATGTCATAATCTGTACTGAATGAATTGTCTCTTTCAGAAGGGCTGGCTCAGACCATTGAATCTTCCAAATGATGGAAAACTAAGCGCCTCTATAGCTTAGATCATAGTTATAGTATTTTCCACCAGCAAATAAGGTAGTGCAGTTTATACTATACAAAAATTAAAAGAAAAATAAAAATTAAACTATTTGTGCTTGTATTTGAATATCTCTCGCACAACAGATGAAACCACGAGAATGTGAAAATCTCCAAGATTACCAGAAGGCGTGCATTTTTCCCCACTTGATGCCAAATAACATTGCTGGATCTGAGCAGAGAGGTTTGTCTGCTCCTCTGGGAAGGCAGCCTGTCCAGCTCTGCTGGGGCAAAGACCAGTTTGACCCATCCAATCTCCTTTCAGAGAAGAGCCTCCTGGAAATGATGGGGCTTGACCTAAGATTGCATATGTCTGTTCTGCCATTCTTGGCTTGGCATTCATTGAGGACACTGTCAAGAGCAGCTGCTCCAGACTCGATGAGACTCTTGGCAGGCATGCTGAATTGCTGCATGTTTCTGGGGCATAGAAGAAGTCTAACCAAATGCAACAGCTATTATTGAAGTTAATAGCTTTTCCTTCTGTGTAGTCATACAGAACACGTGTCTGTACATCAGGTTTAAGAGTTTAATTCCTCCATTAGCACTGCATGGCTTAAAGATATAAGGCTGAAGGAGATTTTCTGGTCTGGTAAAAATGCATGTGTGGCTTTTCATTAATACCTAAGAGGTTGTGCCAGCAGAAGGCTGTCTAACTCATTGAAAACTCATTGAAACACATAGTTTAATGATATGGATTTGCATCCTTATCATGACCAGTTTTATGATATGGATTTGCTACAGTGCTGTGATCTCTGGGGAGAGTGATCACGGCAGGTTGTAGGAGAACGAATTCATGGGAGTGCTCAGAGTTGAGCATTGGAAGGATCGATCACTGTCTGAGACCTCTGGAGACAGGAAGAGACTGCAAAGCAGAGACATTTGCTCCAGGGAAGTGGCCTGGACAGTAGAGTTGAGCATCATCAGTTAGCAGAGCAATGAACACTTCAGAGTTCAAAAGCTGTGCAGTCCTGAGCAGCATCCAGACCCTCACAAGGATAAGGTGGGGCTGCCAGATCTTAAACATGCGCTTAATTTTAAGAATGTGAACACTCCCACTGACTACGTGGTTAGAGTTGGCTGTGTGCTGCCTGCTGAATTCACAGAATTCACACAGAATCACAGAATGACTACATTGGAAGAGACCTTCAAGATCATCGAGTCCAACCCATGCCCTAACTCCTCAACTAAACCATGGCACTGAGTGCCACATCCAGTCTTTTTTTAAACACATCCAGAGATGGTGACTCCACCACTTCCCTTGGCAGGCCATTCCAGAGCAGGCAGACCAGAGGGGAACAGTGCATGTCCACCACTGCTGCTCACTGGAGAGTGGCATATCTGGCTGTGGCTGGGCTGGCACCAATGCTGTGCACCAGTTGTGCCTCCCTGTCTGCACACACACAAGTTTACAGGAGCGCCGCTGCAACAACACTGTGGTTTAGGTTAAAAAGCAAGCCTGCTGGCAAGCTGAAGAGGTAATCTCCCCTCTCTCTCTCATTTGTCTTTCAGCTGGAGGGAACCATGCCAGTCAGTATGTTGTAGATTATTCAGATCCTGGCAGGAACATTCAAAATGAAAAGGCAAGTGAATAGGGGTGGAAGGGGAAGGCTTTGATTGAAACATACTCTATTCTTTTTATTAGGTGCCAAGAGCTCTTGTGATCTAAGTGAAAGCTGCTATTACTCAAAGCTTTACTCAAGTCCTCCAGACCTTTCTCTACACCTGGCAATAGGATGGTGCAAATTCTATTACCTCACTTATGTACTTGAAATTAGCCATCTAAGCCCAGGTCAGTCCCCTCAAGTCTCCTGGGGAGAAAATGCCTCCTTCAGGTGTAAATATTTCTTCATGCCTTCAAGGCACCTGGATACACATTTTTCTTCAATGGGTATAGAAGAGTGCTTGGGGGAGTAGAGGTTTGGGTGTTTACTGTCTCAGACCCCTGTACTTTTATGTATCAGAAGTTAATAAAACATTTTCCTTACTAAATAGTCGTAGAAAAACCTCAGTAGACATGCTGGATCAGACCCAAATTTCACCTACACAGATGGACTATTACGTGCTTATGTCCAGTGTCAGTGGCTGGAAAGGACACAGGAGCAGGGTGAGAGTTTAGAATACTTTCATTTCACTGTAATTCCTCACTTTATGTCAGCAGGATCCTCAATCTAACCTTTCATCAAGAAGTTAAAAATCAGTAACCCCAAGACAGAAGCTGTTTGCCCCCAATTCTGCTTTCAAGTACCTGTTTCTGATATTAATTCAGAAGGTTCACGAGTAGTTTTGTGTGTACCCTGAAAGAAACTTGCAACTCCAGTGACGGTGCTAAACCATATGCTGCTTTTTACTTCATTTGGCTTTAAAGATTAATTAGCAAATTAAGATAAAAGTTGTATAGTTAAAATGAGAGCAAACTGAAAAAAATAAGTCTTAAAAAAGGGTCCAGCCAGTAATGTTAAATTTACAAGGCTGTTTAAAAAGCCTTAATTCCAGCCATCATGTGCACAGATGCATCCCTACTCAATAATGCTAATTTAAGGGAGACTTGAATTTAATCCCGCATGATCCTGATCCCTGCATTTCCTTCCACGTCACTGAGCAGCTCCATATTCCACTGCTTACACACTGTGAACATTTACCACCTCCATGTGCACTCCATCTTCACGCTGTGTGACCCTGCACTGCTGCTTGAACCTTCCCAATAGCTGCAGTGAGGGGATTTTATTTCCCCCGCCTAGACTTTGTGCTAACACTTTGGGCAGTGTCTCTGCTGCTCTCCCTTGCTTTCTGTGGGTGAGCTCAAGAGCTGGAGAAGGGAGTCAGCAGAGAAGAGAGGCAGCCAGCATCTCGCTGATGGTTGATCTCGTGCTGCTCTGTCTAAAGGGAACTTAGCTGCAAGTCCTGGTAGTGTGACATGTCAGCATCCAAGTCATTCAGATATAAGAATGAACATTATCTTCTTTTTATCTCCAAGAGTCAACACAGGACTGTTTAAGGGTTTTGCTTGCCAGAATTCCCCAGGTTTCGGTACATAGCCAGACATGGACTTTATTTTTACTTCATTTATTGAATGTGCTTCAATAAAAGTACATTCTTCATCTACATTTTTTTTCTTACCTCTTGCCTCCTTTTTTTCCTCATTAAGGTTCTAAAATCTGTTTTATATGGCAGGTCTAGAACTCACATTTCTTGTTGGATGGCATTTCTTCAAGCTAAATGAAGAAATGGTGTTATATTCAAGAGAATCATCTAAAGATAGTTTATCCAGTATAGCAGAGCCTGTCAGCTAACACAGAAGTGGTTGTGTCAGGTTTGCTCACAGAAGTGCTGGAGCAGCACAAGCTAACTCTCCTTTTTTCTGTTATAACTTCCCCTTTGTAAGCTGAAGATGCTTATGTGCAACATAAGTGTATATGTGCCTTATAAACATTCAGACATCTGCTGAGAAAAACAATTGTACTGGAAATTACTATAATATGTTTGAGATTCCCAGTTTTTGTATTATCTAGAAAACTGGAGTCTTCAAAGCAAGGACCTCTGTACAAAGGTGTTGGCCAGCATTCAGAACTGAGTGTCTGGAAAACAGAAGGGGATACCATGAACAGATAATGCCAATGTACTCATTCATTAACCTCTGTTGTATGAAAAACAACAATTCCTTAATTTCACACAGATTTATTCATCTGGAGTTCTTCTCCTCATCTTGTTTAAGTCTTTTTCGCCAAGAATTATAGGGAAAAGACAGAAAATGTAGCAAGTCCAAAAAATCTATCCTGAAACAAAAACAAACTTTTCTTTCCCACATTCCTCATCCCCCCAGAAAATTCAGCTATCCATTACAAAATTAAGTAAACTATCTTCTTCTACTTTTGCTCCTGCAAAAATAAGAAGAGTGTGAGGAGTAGAGAAAGGGTAGAGGGTATCTACATGCAAATGGAGGAGTGGACAAAGAAACTTAGGCCATATGTCTGGAATGAGTTTTTCACTCTTCCAGGGAGAGATGTGTAAAAGAGGCCTTTCCAAGACCAAGAACAGCAGGGTGTTCTCATCTGTGAAGGATCTTCTCCAGTGTGATGTTAGTGCAGAGCAGGGTTCTCTGTGTGTGGGCTGGAGTGCCTTCCCACACCCCAAGTCCCCCAGCAGGATGTGCAGCCAGGCCTCCCAGGCTCTCTGATGGGGCAGGGGATGGTGGCCCTAAGGGCAGTGTGACTTTTGCCACAGTTCCGCCTGAACCCTCTGTGCCTTCTTGGGGGGCCCTCAGGCTCTGCTCCCCAACTCACTCTTCTCTACAGTGAGCAGGACCACAGTTACCTGTCTGGGACATAGGGACACAGGGACAAGGGCATGCCCAAAGGCAATGGTTCCAGGCAAGCACAGAGCTTGGTACTGCTGGAGTGATGCTTCCCATGCATTGCGGCGAGCGTAGGAGCCACCTCGCCAAAGAGCTGAACACAGGCTGCCTTCACATGGAGAGAAACAGGCACAGCTTAACTCCTCCTAGAATAGAAAATGATTGGCTCTGGGAAAATGCACTGTGGACGTCTAAGGCAAGGGGAAACAAAAACAGGTCGAGAAGCCCAGCTTTTCACATCTGTTTCCTAAAACTGTAGCTGGAGTTTGCACACATTGGTCTATGGATTCAGTCCATCCGTTTTCGACCAGCACGGACTCCAAGGGGAGGAAATGTGTTGCAAAAAACCCAGTCCAACATACTTTGCTCATTCAACCACTTCAGATTTTTATGCTATTATTTAAAACTCTAAGCATGGAGGAGCAGGAAACTGAGTGCCACTTCAAGTGCATGAGATCGCAAGAGCAACAGCAAAAACCTCTGGAAACCTTACTGGTGTCTGAAACTAGAGGCATGTTTCTCTGAAATTAACAGGTTTGTCTATAAACAAGGCATCTTTGTTTATATAATCTCTAAAAAATTATTATAAATCTATTTAAATTATATTTAATTGACTCTGTGTAGCTAGGATCTCTCTGTACTTCTCATTTAGAAGCAGTAAGTTGCTCTCTTTGAGCTGCTTATAAACTCCTCTCAAAGAATTGTCCCCTTCACAAGGCATCTGCCTTTGCTGCATGTGTATGTACCACATGAACAAAAACAGCAGTCATGAAATTTACTTGGAGATTGATCGCTTTTCATAAAAACAGCGTAAAAATAAACTGTAAATATTTGTCTTGCTGAAGAAGTTTACATTCTTATTTTTTCAAGTATTAATAAATGGGGTCAAAAGAGGCTATTACATTAACAACTGGCAAGCTGTTTTCTCAATCCCTCATGCTTCCATAACTACAGATCCCATAGAGCAAGGACAGACACAGGGCACTAACAGCCTTTCTTCTCTCAGCTGGGATTTCATGTGCAAATGTGCACCTGTGGATATAACCCTTGTGTAAAGCATATTTTATTTACAGAACTTGCTCAGCCCCCTAAGCAAAGCCAAGGTCTGTACTGGGGCATAATGTGCATGTTTTACATCACATCCCTGTTCTCAATGGACTTGCATGGGATACCCACTCAAGTCAGGGGAAAAAACCTCCACTGACCTCAGCTCAGGTCAGAGCTCTACATTCTGCTGGATATGGTGATACATAACTTCTTGACTTTTCCCTCTCCAAATTTTTATCGTTTTAATTTATTTTTGCATCTTACAAAAGCCAAGTATCTAAACATGTTTGTGCCAGCAATGTTTTTATAAGTACTGCCCATAACGTATTAACATGGCAGAGGACTAAACTGGCCTTTGAAAGACTTGGTCAAAAACCTCTTTTCCACATTTTATCTGTGCTTTGTCTTCACAGGTACTTGCAGATCTGAATTCAGGAAGTGTTTTTTCCATTCGCTCTGTTTTGAAATATGTGGAACAAGCATTCCAGTGAGAATTCAAGCCAAACAGTAGAAATACTGGTCATGGTTTTAATTTTTCAGAGCTTTCACATTCACACCCAAAGGGTGTTGCAGGATGAACTGAGGTCCTTGGGGCTGACAACCTTCTTTAACTTAGGTCTTAAATCTTATACCTCATTGCATAGTTGAAGCAAGAAAAATAAAAAAATCCATAGTGCTGGTGGAGTCACATACCACCACTAGTGATTACTTGCTCTGGAAAAGGAAGCCATGCCTAAGTTAGGCAGCTCACTTGAAAACTATGAATAGTTGTTTTCATATGCATTGCACATGTCTTTACTCTCTGAGAAGTTTCCAGCCATCCTCAGGCAGAAAACACAGCAACAACACTCCCTGAAAAACTGGCAGGAAGGAAACAAGTATTTTGCCAAATAAAAAGGGTAATATGTGCTTGTTATAATTAACAGAAAGAATGCTTCGCAGTTTAGTCCCCTCTGAGTCAACCCCACACTTCAGCTCTTTTAGCTGATAAGTTATATATAATTAGGCCTTGTCTCCCATCACTGAGTAGAATTATCTCATAGATAGTACATGGCTGTCTTCTTTTCTAGTGGGGATTAGCACCATCCTGCCAGTGAACAGAAGTGACCCCTCAAATGCTGCTGAGTCCTCTCATTTGTAAGCAAACACCTCCTACAGAATGCTATTCCAATGGCATTTGTTTTGGAAGTGTCTGCACAGAAATACTTCTGCCTGTCAAAGGGTTAGAGTTTACTGCATTATTATAGCTCTGAATTTGCACAGAAAAGTGGTACTTGGTGATCAGTATTTTCTTATCTTTTGAGGTTTTCACCAACAAAGATACACAATAGATTTATTTATATTGTGTATAATTTGATTTTTTATAATAAATAGAAACCACTTAGACATCTCCATATACAATCTGAAATTCCCTTTTGTTTTGGCCTAAAACAGAGCAGCGAGCAGTGTAAAGAAGTTCTCAGGCCGAGTTAGGAGATCTGAAGCACTGCCCACACATTGCAGGCTGTGAGGATCCTGTGTTGCAGGGTGTTGGGCACCCTGCACACCCCCGTGCGCCGTCCCATCAGCCCAGGCTCTTGGCCAGACCCGCACCCCAAGGCTCCTGCTCTCACAGCCCTGTCGGGACACAGCCGCAGGGAACACCAGCTCATGAATGCAGAAGGTGGCCCGAGGCTCGTGCTGTCCCTCTGCCGTCTGCCGGTCGCTGGCACCCGCGGCCGTGGCGCAGCAGGAGCCAGGGTTTGCAAGCGCAGCCCTGCAGCACGGGAGGGCAGAGAAGGCGCGCAGGGTGCGGAGAGCCCTGGCTGCTCACGCCACTGTCCCCAGCTCCCTGTTCCCATCTGCCGGCAGATGGCACTCATTTGGTGTTTGGCTGCCCACAGCCCCTTCCAGTGCTCCTTCAGAGCGCAGGGAATAAAGGCGGGACACTCGCTGCCCTCCCGCGTGTCACGGGCCGTTTGCTACCTTTCACTCATTTATCTCATAGCAAGGACTATGGTTTCAGCAGGCTCCATACTCCAAGGGAAACTAGAAAAGGTGAGGAACTGATGGAGAGAAGTGTTGTTTTATGGAGAGGACTGCCCAATCACTCTTGTTTTCTGAAGCAGTGGACTTGTTCGGTTTCTGCAAGAAACATCCTGAGTGGAGGGACATTGGTAAGAGCATCTGATCCCCATGAAAAGAAAATTTTAAAACACAAACTGGAAAGTTTTCTGGACCTCCTCACGGAAAACTGAAGAAATGGCACCTTTTACAAAACAAAGTACTGAAGACCTAAATCACCTCAACTCCTTTCCTTCAGCAATTGCTTTACCAGAAGGCACTTTTTGCTATATGCAGCAGTTGGTTGGAGAAGGAGCAGATCATACAGCTATCTGGGACAGCAAACCTTGTATGATGTGTGCTAATCCTTGCCAATATTTTTAGGAGCTACAGGAACTGGCATATAGAAAGGTGCTGGTTAATTGTAGATAGCCCTGAAATAACAGGAGACTTGTGTCCATCCCTACAGTTTACATTTTGCTTCCCCAGTTGTTCCCCTTTTCCATCAGTTCATGCCTCTGCTCCAAGTCGTCAAGATCATTGTAAACTCTTGCCCTGTCTTCCAGTATTTTGAAGAGTTGGCACCAGATTTTAATTTAGTAAGCATGCTCTTTCTTTCATCCTTCTGGTCATTGAGGAAAGCAGTGAATACTGCTGTTCACAGGAGGGGTCTATTTCTGTACCCAGCTTCTAATGCAGTGCTGCACTACTGACAGCTACTCTTTGTATATGGCTTCCAAACCAGTTTTGCAACTGCTTGGTTCCTATTTCCCAAGATGTCTTATAAGAATATCTTGCAAAACACTAGGAGAAAATCTTACAAAGCCATGATGTATTGCCTCTGTGCTTCACCTCCTTCTCAAGACCTGCCATTCGGTCCTTGAAAGGATGAGGAGTGGTTTGAAATTGTCTTTGAGATATCTGTATTAATTGCTCATGTACCCCAATAAGAGATAGAAAAGTGCTTTCCTTCCTTTTTCTTTACTAGACCCCTTCAAAGTTCAGTAAGTTGACCCAAGTCATTGTGGTAATGCTTCAGAATTTTTTTATCTGGACAACCAGCTCTCTTGGTGGTCTATGGATTCCATGCTGTCTATTCCCATCTGCTGCTTTGTTTGTCTGTTAATCACACCCACTTCTCTGCTGTGGGGCTCCCCAGCTGAAGGGCTACCAGCATATTCCATATACTGTGTGCTGGTAGGGAATTACAAGGGAATTACAATTACAATCTTGCAACAGCTAAAGTGGCTTTTTACCAAAAGGAAAAATGTCCATAGATGCTATGAGCAAGCTAGCACTCAGAGCAAGTACATGCAAGCTGACTTCCTCTTTCCCAATAAACCAATCCCATTTTGTCCCACCCTTGAAGACTCCATGCAAGCTGTTGTGTTCTAGAGGGGAGGGATTCAGAAACCCGGGTCTGAGTGCCTTCCAGTCAGGGGAGGCCTCATGTTGAGGTCCCTTGATTTAAACCAGCTCGTCTGGACTTTGACTCCATTTCACACCATCCATCTGAGCATGGTTGAGGGAGTTTGTACACAGGAACCAAGACAGTGCTCATAAATCATATTATTTGCTATGGAAGTACTCAGTAGCTTCAGAGTTGTACAGTTATGAAGGGAGCCTGTGAAGCTGACGCCTAAATAAATAGCCCTCTTAAATATTTCACTCAGTCAGTTCCGTGGGATGGCTCAGGTTCAGCAGTGAGTAGTTTTACAGCCACTTCATAAGAGAGCAGGGAGGAAAACAGTAATTAAACTATCTCCTTTTGGCAGCACAGCCTCTGTCGCTCAAACTAACGAGGATGTTTGGTGCCAGGCAGGAAAGCACATGGGAGCACGGGCTTTGCAGCACTCCCCTGGCATGCCCTGTCTTCAGATACCTTTAAAAGACAGGCTGTACCTGAACTGAATTCAGCCTCACATCTCTCCTGCTGAGCCTGAGCAGGAAGCAGGTGTTGGGGCTACGAAGGAGAGAAAAGTTTCTAACATGCATACACACACTCTTCCAGCTTTCTGGGGAAAAGCTCGGTGCAGCTAGTTTTGGCTGGACTTTCCAATCTCACAATTATTTTATATCATTTAGAAGTTTTTGAGGCTCAGTAATTTGTGTTTATCTCAGAGAGCTGCCAGCGTACGAGAAATCTTGATCAGGTTTCCAAGAGCTGATGTTTCACTGATACCCGTGTAGCC
Organism: Irena cyanogastra; assembly: GCA_013397155.1. Taxonomy (NCBI): domain Eukaryota; kingdom Metazoa; phylum Chordata; class Aves; order Passeriformes; family Irenidae; genus Irena; species Irena cyanogastra. The sequence continues at coordinate 219,683 of VWZV01010930.1, read as the reverse complement.
CCCCAGAGCCTGCCTCCCAATCAGCCACACCCCTGGCCAGTTCTGGCTTACAGCAGTGTTTTGGTGGCTGCACAAACCAGTAGATGTGGAGATGTTGGCCTGGGACACCAGTAAAGGCAAATCACTGCATGGACAGCCACTGGGGCTCTCTAGGGGCACAGGGCACCAGCACTTGGACAGTGTTTGGCTGGAGGGTGTTTGTGTCTGAGCTCTGTGGGGCCCATGCCCGGGACCACAGTCACCATCCATCACAGTCATGCTGACAGCACTCCCACAAGAATTTCCTCTTTGACTTTCCTTAGTTTACTAGTTCTGCCTGGAAGGCTTTTGTCTTCACCCAGAAGTGCACACTGAGCTCAGGTCTGCTCTTTCCACTGGCATAACACCATTTACCAGCAGGGGCTCAGAGCGTGGCTTGCTTTTTGTTTGTGTTAGCAGCCAAGACAGCTCCTCTGGAACTTCAGCGAGGGAACTGAACCACCTTCTGCCACCTCTTCCCTTTCTTTCTCTGATCTGCAGCCAAGCCACAATGCCCAGAAGTCCTAGATTAGATCAGTTTAGGAGATGATGGGAATTCAGAAATAATATATGTGGTGGTTTGCTTTTGTTTCCTTGCCTGAAGATTTTTGAGTCTTCAAGACTGAACTTTACTAGCCTGCATTGGTCTGGATCATCCTTTAATGGAGATCTAGGCCAGAATTCCCTCACTCTCACATGGCCAGAATTCCCTCACATGGAACAGTGTCTTGAGAAAAATAACATTGTATATTGCACTAGTCACTGCTCTTGCTTCTTCCTGTATAATTTTTCACTGTAGAGTTGAAGGACAAATTTGTGGAGGTTAGTTACATTCTTCTAGTCAGCTGAGACCTCTGGTGTTTGTCGTCATTGGCATGAATAAAGTTGGCCAAAAGGAAAACCTTTTTTCTGAGATCTGCACCCAGCAAACCTGCCTAATTTACTGCAACTGGCTTTCCTGCTAAAGCAAAAGACAAAGAAGACAAAGAGGTTTCCAACATTTCAGTAACAAGTTTATCCAAAAAACACCAACTAGGTTTCTTTTATGAGATATTAACTTGTCTGTGGCTAGTCCAGCACCCTCTATCATTGCAACACCCTGGTAAACACCCATGGATCCCAAATGACTCCTGTTTAAATCCACACAGAGTGGGAATACTGGCTTTATTTCTTGGCTCCAGTCACAAGCTACATGGTTTCAGAGACATTTCAGTACCGATATTTGTTTTCAGTTTTGCTGTTGATGTTTTCCTAAGAGTATATATACAGTTAAACTGCCATTAAATGTAATATTTTTCAAGTCTGTCTTGCTCATTACACAGTAAGATACAAGCTGAAACCATATCATCTACGAGAAGGCTGTGTGTCTTCTGGTATTGGGTAGTGCAGCATGCTGAAGATACTTCCATGTTGCCAAAAACAACAGCAAAACTAAGAGACAGTGTGTCACATTTCACCTATAGACTGTTCCAGCATTCTCAAAAGCCTGGAAAATCACAAGAGTGAGCAACCGCAATAGTTAGTTTCATCAATCCTACTGATTTGAACCAGCCTATATGAACCTCTGATAGCTGTGTTTTACAGGCAGGGAAATGAGAAGTGGCCTAAACTCTCTTGAGAGTACACGGTTTGTCTCCCACCTGATCCAGGCCTCTGGCATGAAAACCAGAGCAGGAAGAAGAGGGCACCCCTTCATTTTGCCCTGGTCTGGCCCTACCTGGGAAGTGCTTTTGGACTTTTCCAGTGGAGAATACCATGTGGTGGGCTGAGCGTTCTGATGGTGTTCTCACCTCTGTTCCACAGCCCATATGACTTTTCTCTTTCAGGGCAGATCTTTCAAAGGGCTTCTCATTTCATGGATGGCCATGAATTTTGGCAACATCCATGAACTGCAGAGTCTTCTGCCCTCCTACTCCAAGGCTCTTGTTGCCAGCAATGTTTTTTTTTATTTACAGTGATTTTGCAGCCAAGCAGCAATCCAGTGGATTATTTTTATGACATGGCTACCTGAGTTTTGTCCTTCACAACACAAAGCATCAACAGAAACTGGAGAAATATACCAGGGAAAGTAGGGTCTCCCTGGCTGGGTGACAGCTACTGCTGGCAGAGCAAGTGGTGCAGCCTGCTAAGGAGTCCCAGCCAGGCTCCTGTTTGCAAGAAGCTTCCATGGAAAGCACAAGGTAAGGATGTCCCTACTTAAACTGAACACCCGCTCTGTGATCAGCTGTGAGTTGCCACAGTTTGGCAACCCATGCAAAATCATTAGCATTATTTGGACAAGCTTCAGTTTCCTGCTCTTACTGATTTCCTTCTCAAGTTTTGAGAGACTTCACCAAGAACCTGTCAACCAGGCACAGAAGGTCAAGAAAAGCAGCTTACCACACCCTTGAGAAAAGACAAAGTTGAACAAACTCATGCATAGTTACCAATACATCAAGAAGAGGCATATGTGTTGGAGCTTTTTAAAAGAAAAGTGCTGCAACCCAGATTAGCCAGTTCTTCATTTACTTTCAATCAGAGCTGGAAACCAATTCAGACTAAACATTTTAATTGATGAATATCGTCCCTTCATGCCAGAAATTGCCTGTAAACAGACTATGACTTCTCCAGAAATACATACTATTAGCTGAAAGTTTTCCACAAGTAAACATCTGTCTGTGACTGGCTCACAAGTTCTTCACCACAGATATTTGTTCATGTATCTGAGCTCCAACATTTGAGCTACCCAATTAATTAGCCAAAGTCACGTGGCACTGTGTGTCAGCCCATGCTGACATGTCAGCCAAAGTCACATGGCACTGCGTGTCTCTTCAGCCAATGCTTGTTGAAAATATTGTATTTACGTGATTAATCAGCACTGGCTTGCAGAAAATGCTGTCAAAAACAAAAGCTCACCCCATCAGTGACTGCAATATTAGGAAACATAATGAAATCATAATAGATTTATCATTGACCAATATCTTAGAAGAATTCTTCACTCAACTTTGGTTTCAGCCAAATTTTCCACACTTTTAACCTGTGTTCATAAAGAATTAAGGCTTCTGTAGTCATAGCTGTGTACCTTTGCATATGAATCCCTAATAAGTCTTGAATCCTGTAGCCAGTTTTTCACAGATTTGACAGAGGAGAGATGCAGACATAAATTTCATATTTCAGGGAAAGACATGACCGCTGGAAGAAAGACCGGAGCTGCTGCATTTATTAGTGCCACCAAAAAAGACAAGACTTCAGTATAGCCCTTCCCTTACTAGAAAGAACCCAGAAACTCCAAATTTGAGCCTCAGCAATATGAAGCAAATCAAGTTTCACTGGCACTATTACCAACCAACTCATGGATTATCTTCATTTGCAGCATACAAACTAGGTGCAAACTTGGACTTAATTTAGGAAAGGGAAATATGTTCTGTTTCAGATTTTTTTATTTTTTTGGTAATGCTTCAACCTTTACATAATCTCTTTCAATCTCCTCTGCCAATATCACATGTATTCTCTCATCTATGGGCTTTCAGCAATGCCCCACAAACAGAAGCTGAAGGAGCAGAGATGTGAAACCCCCATGGTCTTGCAGTATGGGTGAGATAAAGCTATGTTTCAGAAATTGTGTTTAAGTGCCAAGCAAAATGCTGACTAATTATCATCTGAGCATCTTTTCCATCCAGCATCTGCTTTAGTGGTAGGAAGTGCAAGATAACCTTTATTTTCAGCCAAAATGGGCTTGTTTTCAATCAGCATGATTGAAATAAGTGATTTTACAGTCTGTAGATAAGAAAGTGCATTATTTCCCTTCACAGGAGCACTGAAACTAAAGGCTGGAGAAAAGATGAAGGACTTTTCAAAATCCTTGTCTGGCTCTGACTTGTCTTGCATCAAAATGCGATGCAATACAGGAAGGAACTCTGTTAAACCCTGTTCAAGTATTTTTGAAAACCTCACCCACATTTTTATAGTGTTAGTTTATATTACTCCAGTTTGCCTAAAAACTTAAAACAGCTTTTTGGTAATTACACAAGTTTCAGGACATCATGACCTATGAAATGAACTATTGAACCTCTTTTGTTGTTAAATATTGCCTTTAAAGATTTTTTAAATTTCATGTTGGAATCTGCTTTCCAAGTTTCCCAGCCTTCTCTAAATATTACCATAGTTTTACCATGCTTATGGTGATAGTAAGGCATACAGTTATTCAAACAGGACCCTTGGCTGGTTTTCTTGAGCTGCTGGAACTGCCAATATGACAGACTGGCATTTCTCTGTTCTTCAAAGTCTATGTTCTGAAAACAAGAGTTGAATTTGGTTTATAGGGTGCAGAACTGTGCTCATTCCAACCCATTAAAGTTAATAGAACAGATAATGATGTAAGTAGAGAAGAACTTGGCCCAGAAACTGTTTCAAGAACGTAGAATCATAGAATCAATAAGATTGGAGAAGATCTTTAAGACATACAAGTCCAACCATCGATCTAGCACCACCAGGATATGCACCATTAAACCATGTCCTTAAGTGCCATATCCATTCATTTCTGAACACTTCCAGGGATGGTGACTCCACCACTTCCCTGTTCCAATGCCATACAACCCTCTTAGAAAAAAAAATTTATCTAATATCCTCCCCTGATGCAACTTGAGGCCATTTCCTCTTGTCCTGTCACTAGTTGCCTCAGTGAAGGGACTGACACACACCTTTCAGGTAGCTGTAGGGAGCAACAAGGTCTTCCCTGAGCTTCCTTTTCTCCAGGCTAAACAGCCCCAGCTCCCTCAGCCACTTCTCATAAGACTTGTGTATGTGACACCCCTCCCCAGCTTTGTTGTCCTGCTCTGGACTCGCTCCAGTGCCTCAGTGAGGGGCCCAGAAGTCGACACAGGAGTTGAGGTGTGGTCTTGGCAGTGCCAAATACAGAGGGACAATCAATGCCCTGGTACTGCTGGCCACACTATTTCTGCCACAGGCCAGGATACCGTTGGCCTTTTGGCCAGCTGGGCACGCACTAGCTCATGGTTAACCATCTGTCAACCAGCACTTCCAGGTCCTTTTCCCCCAGGTGGGTTTCCAGCCGCTCATCCCTCAGCTCAGAATGCTCCATGGGATTGCTGTGACCCAAGTGCAGGACTCAGCTTACTGTATAATTGAACCTCATACAATTGGCCCTGGCTCATTTATCCAGCCTTCCAGACCCTCTGCAGAGACCTCCTACCCTCCAGCAGATGGGCACTGCCACCAGCCTTGGCATGGTCTGTGAATTCACTTAGGGTACACGCAATCCCCTCATCTGGCTCGTCGATGAAAATGCTAAACAGGACTGGCCCCAGCACAGAGCCTTGGGGAGCCCCACTAGTGACTGCCCACCAGCTGGATTTAGCTCCATTCACAAGCAATCTCTGGGCCCAGCTATCCACCCAGAGAAGAATAGATCCCTCTATAACATGAGAAGACAGTCTCTCTGGGAGAATGTTGTGGGAAATGGTGTCAAGCGCTTTACTAAAGTCCAGGTAGACAACAGCCACAGCCTTTCCCTTATCTACTAGATGGGTCACCTGGTCAGAAAAGGAGAGCAGGACCTGCCTTTCACAAACCCATGCTGGCTAGGCCTGATCTCCTGGTTGTCCTGTATTGTTGCATGATGGTCCTTAGGATGATTTGCTCCATGACCTTACCCGGCATCAAGATCAGGCTGACTGGCCTGTAGTTCTCTGGGTCTTTCTTCCAATCCCTCTTATAGATGGGCATCACATTTGCCAGCTTCCAGTCACCTACCTAGTTGACCAGGACTGCTGACAAATGATTGAAAGTGGCTTAGTGAGCTCTTCTGCCAGCTCTCTCAGTACTCTTGGGTGAATCCCATCTGGCCCCATGGACTTGTGCTGGTCTAAGTTGCATAGCAATTCACTGACCATTCCCTCCTGGATAGTGGAAGCTTCATTCTGCTCTCTGTGTCTATCTTGCAGCTCAGGGGGCTGGGTACCTTGAACACAACAGGTCTTATTATTATATGCTGATATTAACACCTGAGGGCAAAAGTATTGCAGCACGTTCAGGACAATGGTTTTAAAAATCTCCAAGCATAAATTGGACCTCCTGTTTCTTCATGACTAAGTAATTATGAGTGGACATTAGTAAAATTACTGTTCGAAAGATTAGCAATTTTATTTTGGAAGTGCTCCTCATTTTAGTATTCCTCTTGGAAAGACACTGGATCAGTTGCATCTGCATTGGAGAATGTATAAATCGAGAAAATCTTAGAGAACTCTGCAGAGACATGTCTCCAGAAGCCCCCAGCAGCAGAATTTGACACCTTCCCTAGAGACATCTTTTTTGTTTTGTTTTTGTTTTCTCTAGGTCCCCTTCCCATTCCCTCCACACCCATGAGGGTATTTGCTTCTGAGTAATTTTGAAAAGTCTGGATTTCAGTTATTAAACGTTCCTGATTTTTATCCTCTGAGAGCTTTGCCAAGGTGCTGGCAGCCTGAAAGCCAGTCATCCAACTTCACTGTTCAGCCTCAGCAAACAACAAGTGACAGAGAGTATTTTCCAGCAATAAGTCTTTGGGAGTCCAAACCTCTCATTGCAGGGAGCCCACTGAGTTTAAAAAGGGCACAAAAGCAGGGAAATTGTGAGGACCAAGACAGCTTTTTGTTGCATGGCATAAAAAGGTGTTGCAGATTGCTCATATCTTGTTCTGTGGTGAATGGGGAAGCAGTGCCTTCCAGTCCAGAGTGTCCCCAGGTGGTCAAGCCAAGGGGCATCTACAAATCTGGTAGTTACTCAGCTCCCCTTGGTCTGAGAGAAGGGCACAGGCAGAACCTGGGCAGAAGGACATGCTCTCACAGCCCCATCCACATGCATTCAGTAGTTCCTGCTACAGGAGTCATCCCTGCACTGCCCTCCCAGCTCCTCCAGGAACCCCAGTGGGGTAGGAAGGGAAAGTCACCTGAAGGACAACCTTCCTGCTTGGAAAGAGAGGGCAGAGGCCAATGGCCCAGCCCCAGCCCTGCTGCTCCTCACCTTCCTTCTTAGCGTGGGGGCCAGGAGCATGCTGAGCCTTCCCCACAGGTCAGGATATACAGTGCAGTGGATTTTGTGGTGAGCTGGATAAGTGGGCTGTACTGGAGTGACTCAGAGAACATGTCATCTGTGGCATGAAAAATTGTGTTTACTGAGAGACACTGCCCAAGACAGCATCCTTCTGGAGAGAACTCACCAGTTTGGAAGGAGACTCGCAGTACACTTAGGATGCCACACAAGAATGTGTAAAGATCCTCTCTGATGTTCATTTAAGCTGTGGCTTTCTACTGAAGTAATGAATGGTCATGCTCTGGGTTTGATTAATTTCCTGGTGCAGGATACGACCACATGCATTATTCTATCCCCTCCTGCTCTTTTGGCAGGTGCTTCACAACCATCTGTTGTCTTAGACCCAGAGGACCCAGAGCCCTTCATCAAAGGACAGCAGTGGGAAGCAGGCAATCATATGCTCTTTTCATGACTCAGACAGCAGCATGATGTCCATCCCACCACAGTTGTTAACAGAACAATCAATAAGGGTTGAAAGAGAATGATGGGATATAAAAGCATCAGCATGACCTTGTCAAGAGCTGGCTGCCTCCAACCAATCTAGTTTCTTCCTCTGAAGGGATAAGCCACCTGGAGAATAAAGGGGAAACAAGCAAAAGTTTCTTGCTCTGAGTTTTTTACTCTCTCCACCCTGATTTCTTTTTGTGAAAAAAGTTAAATAATCTCTGTTGAACCACCATGCACAACCATGTGCAAGGAGCAGTCATCTGTGTGGCATGCTGTCGAATGAAACAAATATCTTTGAAAAGGAAATCCTACGGTCTGATATGTACATTTTTCTATTTTCTATTTAGATCTTGGCATAGAGATAATGCCTGTGAAATTTATTCACAAGACAGACAAGAGCAGACAACAAATCTAAAATTATTTTTATAAAGAGGAGGGATAGTACCAAAATTGCATTAGACTCATTTTTATTTTTGATTGTGTGTAGCTATTTGACCTTTCTCTATTCCATTCTTGCCTGGATGAATGCTTTCCTCTTTGTATTTGTGCCTTTCAATTCTGCTCCATAACACTTTCTCTTTCACAAGTTCCCTGTATAACTTAAAGCAGAGAATGAAAAGAAATCCACTTGATTTGTGGCAAATGAGGTTTTGGATCAATATGAGTGAAGATGGTGATGGAGGGATGGTGGGATCTTGTCTACTGGAAGCTCTGAAGAGCAGATGTGATGAACATCTGTCAGGCTCGATCTCCCAGGGCTGAATCAGTCCCACATTCCACTGGTAAACATTAAGAGAACAGCTGTGGATCCAGCAGTTGCAGCAAGGACATTTGTCTCTTGAAGTTGCAGAGCTATTGACTGTATTATAAAATCAACAGCTGGATTTTATTGAAAAAAAGACAATATTTCCCATCTCTCCCTGCACAGAGGCAAACAAATCATGCTGCATCTGTGCTTTGATCAAAGAGAAAAACTTCTGCTATTTAAGCATGATTGTATTAATTTAGAAATTCTTCACAGGTATGTTCACAGGTATACATGGCTCTAGATATGTTTCTAGTTGACATTTCAAGATAAATTAATAAAAGTGGACATTTTGCACACCCCACTGACCTTCTTAGGACAGCTGTAGAGTTGGAGCAAATCAGCTTACACAGCGTTTTCACTGGCTGAACTATTCATGCCAAAGCTTGTGCTAGGCTTCCTAGCAGTGGAGGAAAATTCAAAGTGGTTGCCACAAGAGGGAGGGGCAGGTCTGGAGCCATGAGACCTTATTCCTGTTACAGGAAAGAAAAAGGGAAGGAGAACAAATGGCAAGCAATTATCCCCAAGTCTGTTACATTCCCATCCCTCCTGTCACATCCCTTCAGAGGTGGCAGACCCAACACTGAAAAAAATGCACAATGGAGCCTTGACCACTTGGCTGCTGTCTTCACTTGGCTGCTGCTCCCCATTACTTGTGTCCAGAGCCTGACTTGCCCCACTTTCTTTTTTGGTGAATTATGAATTATCACAATTAAATCCTACTGGAACATTTGTATGATCAGTGTCCAACTGCAGGCTACAGTGCCAAGTGCTGGCTCTCTGAAAGTTCCCAATGGGACACCAAAAAGAAATGCTGCAAATAGCATGATTCTCTGTGTGTGATGCCTGGGCTGAGTAGCTTCCAAATGCTGTATCCAGTCTGAAGGAAAGGTGTTTCTGCGTTGGGCTGTCAGTGTCCTCAAATTGGAAATTGTGGAACAGCAGGTTTTGGCGACTCGTGTCCTGAGGAGTGGCAAGAGCTCTGCCATGCAGGACAGACACCATAGCTTTAACATAACTGTAGAAACTAATAATTCTTTTATTTCCTGATGAGGAAAAGTCTGCTTGTCCAAATGCTTGTGGTGGCTCAGAAGAGATTAATACAACTCACTCTCATTTTACTGCTCTTAATGGTAAACCATTCTCATGCTGCTGGGACTGGTGGAGTATAAAACCCCACAGAACTGAATCATTACAGCAACACAAATAAGGCTGTGAAGACCATTTTTCATCTATTTCATTAAGTTTGTAGCACAAGAAAGCAGCCTTTACATATATAAATCCCTGTGTTCTTACAATTAACGAAAGTTTCATTTATTTTGTGGGCATTTATGGCCATAATACTCCTTTATTATTAATCTTGCCCTGTTCGCCAGCAAAATATCCAAGTTTTTTTTTTAAAAATGAAAGCAAACTGGCTGAAGGAAAGCACATCAGGCCAATCTCACCTGTTAAAAATAAGGTTTCATTAGAGCTTGAATGTCTCAAATACTATGCAATCCATTTTGATATCTGAAGATGGTTGTTCATTAATTCAGAGCTAAGTTTTTCAAGTTTCTAGAAAACTTGGCAGAACACTGAAATACTCTAATTTAATGGCATTTCTTTCCTGGTCTGCCAGCTTGAAATTTAAAGAGGATGGCGTCTCCATGGCTGTGCCTACGGGTGACTGGGTGTCTCAAGGGACTTGCCAGCAGATGATACAAAATCCACATGTCTGGAACTCAGCTCATCACTGAAGCTGGAGTTATGGGAGGACCTTTCAGTAGCTGTCACTAGCTGCAGGAGCACCAAAGATGTTGAAACGAGGGTTTGCAGGAAATCGTGTGGGATTTGGCCATCTTCCATTCACGGTAAGCTAAGCTATGGGGAAGGTGCTAATTACTGTTTATGCAGCCTCTTGGCAAACCTGGCAGCCTGCTGTGAACCAGTCCTGCAAGCCGACAGCTCCTGATAGAGGCAGGGTAAGCCCAGCTTGAGTCAGGCACAGCGTTCCCTCCCTTTGAGACCACACTGGTGCCTCTGCTCCTGCCTGGCCAGGTGGTGATTGCTGTGCACTGCTTGTCACCCGCTGCTTTGGGTTTTGGAGCCCCCCATGCTTGTCGGCCTTAGTCTCAGCCTTTTCAAGCTAAGACCAGCAGGGACATCTGGAGGAAAAGCTGTACCCTGGGGGCCCTAGGTAGGGGAGCATATTGCAGAGCTTTCTTCTGAAACAACCATCATCTGCCCTTTCGCTCCGTGGTCCTTTGCATATGGACTGCAGGGGCTTATTGCCAAAAGGAAGGCACGTCTCATATCCACCACAGCTGCATGCTTCTCCTCCATTATGCTTCTGGTATCAGCAAATGGAAAGGTTTAGAGAGAGATGGCTGTGGTTGACCCAACACACAAGCCAGCTTATTTTAGAGGGCTGCTATTAACTCTGTGGTTCAACACTGGCGGCCAGGAAAGGAGACAAAAAAATGAAGAGGATTACTTCCAAGTGAATTCCCAGGAGTGCATTCAATTAGAGATGTTGTTTTTTGACCTTTCACAGGCTTCATTAAAGCCCCTATCACTTTTCCAGAAAAAACAATTTTGGAAACAGATGGGAGTAAATGAAAAATTTATTCTTGCAATGCCACACAGCCCAAAATGAGCAGTCTTGAGTGATCTCTGCTGAGTACCAGTGTTCAATTAAAAGGATGCTTATGAAGTCTTCATACTGTGAAACACAAATACTTGCCTACAACCTACTGGGAGCTGCCTCATGAGAGAAAAAATATGCACTCTATTAACTCAGCTGGTATGAAGCTTAGCATGTAGGCTATAAAGTGACCTAGAAAGGAGAGTTTATGGACACTGGTATTAATCACTATGTGATGACACAAAGTGAGAGAAAACAGGAAAAAATTATTCCTTAGAAACAGCTTTAAAATACAAAGGAAAATTCCAAGAAAAAGTGGGAAATAGGTTTGGGAAAGACCTGAAAATTTATTTCAAAGGCCTAAAATCTGAGAAGTTCTGGGGGGAAAAGACAGTTGTCAGATCAGTAGTGGAGGCTGGTATTCAGAAGAGCTCCTATTACTTACAAAACTGAAATACTCCTTAGTAGGAACATGTGATCCTGTGTTGGTTTTTAGCCCGTGTACGACTTTGTTTAAATCCCCGTTGGATCTAGCCTTGAGGGCCTTCTGTTATCCGGAAGAGTGGTTTGCCAGCTCGGAGAGCTGGAATGCTTTTTTGGAAGCATTCTACATCCCACCTGTGCAATCCTGGCTGTTGTGGCTGTCACACATTGACAGCTGGGCAGTGCCCCTCAGTGTATGTCACGACAAGCTGTCCCCACTGAAAATGACTGCAGCCCATTTCTACATCTTCATTTCAAGACAAATATAACTAAACACTTTAGACCAGAGAATAAATTTAGATTAGGTTCCTTTAACCAATTTTATCTCTATTCCTATCATATGCTTAATACCCTGTTTGTGTAACAAGCTGTGGCAGAAATAATTATGGTAATTTGAACCAGCTCTCCTGACAAACTTTCTCTCAGATATTTGAAATGTGAGAGAGTGAAAATGCTTACAGTCTTTTGCATTTCAGCTAACTACTGAAGAGCTTTTGGATATTAGAGCAGGAACAAAATGCAGTTCTCCTTGTGGAAATCAGTGTAATCAGACTGATATAAACCCAGATGATCTGCAGTCAGTGCTCACTGAGCAAGCTCAGAAGCTCAGCTCTCTGAAAACATATGAACCAATTTCCTTGTAATCTGCTGCTTGCTTCATTTCTCTGCAAATATTCTTTTGGAGACATTAGTGCCCATATGATGGAAGGCACAGCCAACATTATGACTAAACAGCTTCATCTGGAATGAGAATAACTGTGGTTATTTTATTATGCCAGCCGCAGTCTGTTTCTGTTGGGTGAGATGTGTTTACTGGTTCTGACATGACCAACATTACTTCACTAAAACTCTTGACATTTTCAGCTGTTTATATTTCTAAATGTCTGCTCTAAATAAATAAATAAGCCCAAACCATGTCTTCCTATGGAAAAAGATAATTCTTAAAGAATGCATTTTTAAGGATCTTCACTTTATTTAATGTGTGAACACTTGAAAATCATTCCCTGACTGATGACTTTGTGTACTTTACAAATACTTCTTAAGTAAATTTTAGTGAAGACAAGAGAAAAGGGTTTAGATTTGATCCTAGCACCTTCTTTTACTAGTTATATGAAGCCAGTCACACCAAATGGACACACACTCAGCTCTGTGTAAAAACATCCGCTTCTTACTGAAGGGCAATGACAGGAAAGAGGGAGGGAGGAATATTTGAACCTGCTTGTGGACACTGACAAAGTCAAGCAAAGCTTTTAAGCCTGTAATAATTTCCTGCTGCTTCTCAATATCTCCCTGTAAACTATGCTTAAAAGGAAGAAAACAGCAATAACAACAAAAGTTTATAATTGACACCATCAGTGAAATCTGCTCCTCTGGAGATGCCACGGGCATGTACTCCCTTCCTCAGCTCTGCAAGCGCTCAGCCACTTTCTGCCTCTCTTATCTGACCACTTGATGCTTGCAAGGGCTGCTCAGGCATAAGGTGTGCTACAGCCGGAGGTGCTCTGTGTTGCATCTCAAACTAAATCCACAGAATCATACAATGGTTTGGGTTGGAAGAAACCTTAGTGATCAGCTAGTTTCAGCTCCCCTGCCTTGGGCAGGGGCATCTTCCACTAGGCCAGGTTGCTCAGAGCCTCGTCTAACTTGACCTTGAACACTTCCAGGGAAGGGGCATCCACAACCTTTCTGGGCAACCTGCTCCAGTGCCTCACCACCCTCACAGTAAAGAATTCTCAAGATCTTCCTCAACCACTGTGTCTCTGGTTCCATGAGTTTACCCCAAGGAGAAAAGTCTATGTCTGTGTAGAGCAGACCTAGAAGACCCTTGTTGTCCTCAATGGATCTATCCAGAATCTTGACACTTCTCTTCAAAACTTTTTCCAGCATGTTCCTCGTTAGGCCTTTGTGTGCCAGAAACCATCCAGCAGACAGGAAATATGAAGAGAATCATTAAAAGATGTACCCAAGGCCTTAGAGGAAAGCCAGGTCAGCATTAAAATTTACACAACCAAGCAACTTCCTACTCCATCCCCATTTCTTTTCAGAGCAATATGAGTTGCAGTATAAGAAGGGACACCAGTCACTACAGATCAAGAAAAGGAAGTTGCTTGCTGGTAGATGAAATTAGCATTTGAAACTGTGAGAAGATGGAACGAAGAAACATGAATTGTCTCTGGTGAGATCAAAGCCCTCTCAGCTGCAGTGGGTTCCCAATGAAGTAGGCAATGTAGCCTTGCCCACAGCTGAAGCTGCTTGCAGTGATGGTCACTTCTGCAGGCTTTAGAAACCACTGGCCCAGTCTTCTCCTCCAGGAAAGCATGTGTAGATAGCAGAGATGCAGAGCAATTTAAAGAAACACTGTAAAAAGATGACTAAAACATTTATTCTGTGCATCTAACCATTCAGCCTCTTCTGTTTACCTTAACCAGGACTTTGGGGAAAGACATAAAAATGGGGATTTATGGCTGCATTAAGTCCAACAGTGTATCAGTGAGCAGCATAAAGTCAGTAACACTTCATACCAGTGTTCCCTTCCTTCAAATGCTTCTTCCCTGTGATCCAGAAGCTTTGGGATAATCACTGCATTTCAATTTTTCAAAGAAATTACAGGTTGCATGAAAATGATATTATACTTTTTATTACTCTGGTACTGCTTGCTGTTGATTCACTTAGTAACTCTTGTCTTGTGCTGAAAGAGATGGAATTAGCACAAATATGGTGTTGTTAAGGTTCAGCATTTGGCAAACTAAGGTGGTTTGTTGCTAGGAGAGCAATTTCTACCAGCACATTTTTAAAGCAAAAATTAATGTTTTACCCTTCATATGTTCATATCCAATGTCATGTGTCTCTAGTAATCCACTTCTTTCCTTGCAGCAAAATTTTCCACTCCCAGAGTCCAAACTTTCCTGTCTGCTTGGGAGCTATGAGAATATAGCATACAGGAAAAAATGATGCTCATCCAGAAACAAGCCATTCTTCAGTGTTAAGGCTGGATATTGATTGTCTTCATGCTGAAACATCTCTGCAAAACCCAGCATCCTTTGTTAGTGAGGAACCCAAGCCTCATGTCTCTGATCCAGGAGTGCCTTCCTGGGATAACTATTGGCCCATAATTGAATGTGTCCAACAAAAAATACAACAAAAAATGTGAGGAGAACTGGAAGAAGTTGTGTTTCTCTCCTGTGGGCCATTTGGAAAGCAAACATGAAAAATTAACAGGTCAAGTCCGAGTATGCTCTCCAGAACTGAGATCAGTGAATCTGCTGACAGGACATGATGAAGGCAGAAAAGTGCTTTTTGTGTACCAGCTATGCTGAGAAGAAAACAGGTCAAACAGACATACCCCCGTGTGGATTTATCTCGGAAGCCAGAGATCTGGTTCCAGTGCTGCCACCAAAGGCCATGTGGTCATGCAGCACTGAGAGAGTGTGAGTTCTGCAGCAGGCACCTTAGGCAGTGCTCTGTGATAAATGACTGACACTAGCAGGCAAAGCTAGTCACTCAAATGCTTTCAGAAACAAGCCCTGCTGACAGATAACAATATACCTGTCAGCAAACTAACAGCAGGGAAAAACCATCTCCCATAACAGCCATGCAATAATGCCCAGGCAGCATACAGCCTTCAGAGCTGAGCTGTTCCTTGGCCATGGTGGGTGGGGGTGCAGAGCATCTCACTGAGCTGGGCTTCAGCTGGCAGATTGCTGGGGCTGGCTTTTTTCCCCTGCACACCCCTGCTCCAGAGCACCTCAGCTGATAGCAGATTTAAACTGGAGGCAGCCTACTTCTGCCCCTCAAAGTGTGTCCCCCATCTGTTTCACTGGGACTAATAACAAGACAGCAGTTCAGATGGACAACTGCTAAAAAGCTGCTTGTTGGAGCTGGCAAAACCAGGGCCCAGGGGTTTGGTCCAACTCTGCCCTGCATGTGCCACTGCTGTGTGAGCAAAGAACAAACTTATGGTTTTAACATGAGGACAGAGGGTGCTTTACCCACCAAAGTGGAACAGGGCAGGCATGGAAAAGCCTTGTTACCAGAAGTGTGTTCTGTTCCCGGTCTGTGGGATGGCTGGCACCTTCAAACTGAGGCACCAGCCCAGGGATCCTTCCACACAAGCCTAAAGGGCATCAACAGGACACACCAGAAACAGGCACCCTATCAATTGCACAAGTTCTGCATGGGGCAGGAGCAGAATCCTGTCTGCCTTGTACTGCCAGGCTCGTGTTAATAAGTGTCTTGCCAAGTGACACAGCTGGTTAAGCTGCTTTACACACTCCCTCTTCTCCTATACTCCTAGTTTGTCTCTGTTCTTTGAAGTCCAGGGGGCTTGAACAGCATTAACTGTCAGCATGCACCTGTCAGCTCAGCTGGCACTTTTCATCTCAAAGCCTCCAGAGAAACCTCCTTGCTCTGAAACTGTGGGAGCTTATAATGCAAAAATCTTGCCTGGGCCTCAGACCCTACAGGGATATTTTCATTACGCTGTTATGTTTCCAGAAGGAAAAATAAAAATTAGGCACATGCACAAGCCTGATTTAGCCTGGTAGACATGCTGAAGGTCTCTGAAGATCTGTGTCAAGCAGTGACCTCTCAGTGCATCTGCCATCATTACGGTTGAGTTCAGTGTACCTGAGCAAAATAACCATCAACAGGTCTCAGCACTGAGATTGCCAGGGCCTGATTGAACAAAGAAATTTGTAGAGTCCCTTAAAATGTTGTCTTGCCCAGCAAAATACAGCAGTAGGCCATTGGGACAGGAGCAGAACTAGCATTTCCCAGACTAAAACCAGCAACATGCACACCAGCCCATCATGAAAGCTGTGGGTGCTTTGTAGCCTCTGATGGCAGAGGAGACCCTTGTGCTCAGCTCTGCCTACCAAGCTGTGCCTCAGCACTGCCCTAGCTGCTTTCCCGAGGGCTTTTGATGCAAGGCAACCCCAAACTTGACACAGACCTGCTTCTCATTTTGCCAACCCAGAGCTGAGTAAAGCCTAGCTTGGCAGTTGATCCTGCATGTGAAATTACCTTTTCTGCTCTGATAACCTGCTTCAAGCAGAATTAAAATTTTTCTTTTCTGTGAGGAATTCTTACTTCTAAAAATCATCTCAAGGCAAGCAAAACCCATGAGGGAATGGGCTTGATGTATATGTATGTACATTGATATCAACACGCAGTCATGTATGCCTTCGTAGTTGGCAGCCTTTCTCTGAGACCGCATCCAGAATGTCACAAGTTTTGTGAAAGGAAGTTGGCTCCATTTTGCTGAGACATCTTTTTTTTCTGTCCTGAAGTGGCAGAGTTTGAGGCTCTGACACAGCAGAGCACTTAATCACTTCCCTGACTTGAAGTACTCTTGTAATGGCTTCGCTGAGCTGAAACAGTTTTCTGCACTTGGGAAAGCTCCTGGCCTTCCTTGGGCTGCTGCTTGCTTAACAGCACGAGTCTCCTGTGCTATGGAGCTGTGCCTGTGTTATTCAGTCAGATTGAAAAATGAACGCAATTTAAAAATCTGCTCAGACTGACATCTCCTGTTTGGCTGACCTGGCTCTGCAGACACGGCCACTGGCCACGGTACAGCAGCGCCCAGCTGCCACTGCATTCCCTGAGCTGGGGCTGTGCTGGGAGGGGAGTGCACAGGGCAGGGAGGGAGATGGCATCTGGTACCAGTAGGAAAGAGTGTAGGGGAAATTTGGCATTATGGGGAGGCAGGGGAAGGGAAAGCCATATGGACCTCTGCAGGAGGATGAGGTGGTGCCTGGAGCCAATGAGGAGAGCAGTAGAAGAAAGTCACAAATGAGACGCTGTGGGAGAAGAGAGAGGGAGAGGAAGAGGGAGGTCGGTTTGACAGGCAATATAAATGCCCCTTATTTTCCTATCCAATTACTGGCTGCTTCTACAGTCCAAAATTAACTACTGTAGTCCATAACAATTACAGGCCTCATTAAAGCCATGGAAGAATGAGCTGTCAGACTGAAGAGCTGTCAAGCCCTTTCGTCTAAGGAATAGAATCAGGGTCTGGGCTGGTGCAAGCCACACCACAGGCAGCCTCAGCCAACAGGCAGAGATTTGCTCTGGAAGCAGGCTTGGGGTGTGTATTGGAAAGGCAAAGCCAGGGGGATTTGTGCCCATGTGGGTGGCAGCTTGAGTCTGACAAGCTACTGTGCTAGCAAGTTTGGGAACAGCTGAGTTGGAAGGCACTTCTACTACTCCTGCCTCTTTGGGAAATGGGGCTGTCATACCTCCCTAGGGGTCCATGATGGGGTCATGTCAGATATCCTCCATCTCTAGAACTGGTTCTTGCCCTAAAGAAAACTCTCCTCCAAGTGACTTCCTTCAGTCACATCAACTGGACAGTGTTGCTGGCTGGGCCATGCAATGCAATGCCCTTCAGGTGCATTCTTTCATCCATTCGTTCATTCATTCAGATGTGTTTCAGCCTACAAGAATATAGATTTTATGTGCCTTGGGGTGTGGAGGGGGAGGCAGGACTGATCACATATGCTATGCCAAGGCTAGCTGCCATGTACAAATACATGGTTCTGCATCTTGGCACCAACACGGTTGCTTCAGCCCCATGGCCTGTGCCTGGCAGATAAGAAGTTCAACAGCAGATACTCAACACTGTATCTCTGATCACCCATGGTGCAAAGGTCTCCTTGCAACCAGATTGCAAGTCACCAGATCCATCTCCTCCATTTGGCCTGTTTGTATTTCCTCTTTTCTGGGAGAGGGAATGAGATTTGAAGACTATTTAATGCTTAAAAAAATCCATGCAACCATGTTCTACTTAGCAGAGAGGTTTTACATGGAAAATGTGTTGTTTTTTCCATTATGTTAACTTCTCACAGCTCTGCCTGACAGTGGTAGCTCCTTGCTTTCAAGCTACTGATGAGCCTCAGCATCTGTTCTTCTGGGCATCCAGACCATTAGCAGATTCTTAAAAGCAAAAGCCATGACATACTCTTTTTAGAAATGACTGGATGTCTTCCAGGGTTGGAGTCAATTAGTGAAACAGGCCCTCAATGTATTGCAGTTATAATGTTGCAAGAAGAGTAGGTTAACAGCTTGTCCATTCACTCTAACGCTACTCTGCCTTCTGTTCTAACTCCACCAGCAGAATTCCCCCAGGCACTGGGAAGGGGTTGGAGAAGTCAGACTTTCTAGTCAAGTTGAAAAAATAGTTCTGGGTAGTGCTGACAGCCTAGATGCTCTTTAGACCTGCATTAGAACAAGGTCTTCTGACTTGGAAAACAAATCAAACTTTTAACAAGGCAAAACTGCAAACAAAATCTCTGCATAAAATCCTGATGGCATTTTCCAGCCAGTAAAACTAGAACCTTACACTTTAGAGCTGGAAAGGAAAGTATTCAACAGCTGTATGGGAATGAAGCCAAAGTTTTGTGACAAAGATTGTCACTCCTTCACTGTCCTGCCCAGTTTTACCCATGGAGCTCTTTGACAGTATTGCTTTTAGTCTTTAGTGAATCTCACACAGAAAGAGCACACCTTATCCACTGCTATTAATATCCAGGCAGGCAGGAGAGTCCACACTGAGAGATTATCTTTTGCTAATCTTCTCCAAATGAAGTCTCAGAATTTCTCCTGGACAGCAGAATTGAAGGTTTTACTAAGTAATGCACAGAGCTCTGCACTTTCATCACTGCTGAGGTGTTGTTGGACATGTTATTTTTCATATTACTGCCAAGGCTGGGAAAGAGACAGTATGATGCCTAAATGTGAGAAGCAGCTTTCAGTGACTGCAAGGTTTTCACTTCATTACTTGCTGTAGCAGTTTTGACCATTCATCCTGGGCCATAGTCACTTCAGGGGTACAAGAAACTGGAAACTGTGTGACAGGAATGGAGACATAACACCAAAGTTTATCAGAGTCTGCTTCCCATCCCTGTCCAGATCCCTCTTGAGAAAGTCAAGGAAAGAGAGAAGGCAAGGCGACATGAGTCTGTGTAAATCTCGTGGTCACTGCTGGTGCAGTGTCAGTGTGCACGGGCATAAGCCAGGCAAGCCCTACCTCAACGTGCCTCAAAATGGGAAGTGGACAATAATTCAAAGCACTTCTCAGTGTATGTATCTCTTGGCCTGGATGCAAGTCTATTAATCAAGCTCCATTTTGATCTTTTTTCCCTTTTCATCAAGTTGGTCTTCCAAAGACATTTTGTCTCTTTCCATTTTCCCTCTTTTAATGATGCAAGTGACAACAGCACTAAGATGGATGTGTTTACAGCCTAGAGCTGGGCTGGTGTCTCCAATTTCTCTGTGCTGCAGACAATTGCATGACTTCACCCACTGGTCACACAGCAGAAGGCCAAGGGGCTGCCAGCCAGCAATGTCCAGCAGCGTGCAGGAGTGGCTGTTCCCAGTTCACTGGCACCTGAAGAGATGAAATGCAGCAAGGGATAGAGAGGCAGCACACCTCTGGCAAGAGGAAAACCATAGGGAGCAGGCTGGGGATGGACTGTGCCTGTGTGTGTCTCCACCACCCAGTTCATGTGTCTGAAGAGACTGAGCAGGCTCAGATGCATGTGGGTGAATTTGCACCATAACTGGCTAGCCACAGTCTGGCACATGTGTACACCCACAGAGTGTGTCACACCCTGCCCCAGGGCACTTCAGTGTGGAGTTAAGTCTTGCTCATGGTCTCTGCAGGACAGCCCTATCAACTATTTCTGATGTCTGAGGCAAAGGGAGGGAAACAAGCCCCCTTCTGAACAGACCACTGTGGGCCCAGCTCAGTGAGCATCAGTATCACAGCCTTGCTTTCTCCAGGTTTGAAATTCAGACGTGGCAGAAGGGTAACCCCACTTGTTTTACAGACTGTTCCATTGCAACTCTGGAGAAAGGTGAAATGCCCATCTTCATTTTAACTTCATAAATTCTCTGCTGCTACATGGGCTGAGGACACTGACAGTACCTGACCTTGGATTCTGCTTTCCTGAGGCATATGATGAATTTCTGGCTTCTGGCTTTACCTGCTGAAGGTCTGAAATTTGCTGTGAGGTGTTGCACAGTACGCTGTGGCTGCCAGCATTCAGTATGTGGGGTCTGCCACCCATCCCAGCACACACGGCCCAGCCCTGGTCACCAGCCAGACACAAAGACAGGACCCAGAAGCCCAGGTTTCTCCTGACCCAACATTGCTTTATTGTCCCAGACAACACCAGAGGTGGGTTTCACTGTTTCAGAGTCCTTCAGAGATTTATCAAGGCAAATCATGCTGACTATTGCCATCTGAATTTGGGAAAAAGAAGATGATTTCACAAAAGGGTGCTGTTTTTCTCCCACCTCTTTCTTTAGAAATGTCCTCTAAAGCAATTTCACATTTCAAGTAGTTTAGGAATGCTCAGATTTCATCTCTGTTTTCAGACTCTTCTGCCACACTGAGGGAATACAGTGAAGGTTGGTTTGGAATGAGCCAAATTTCAGACAACTGAGGTGGAGATTTTTGCTGCCTCCAATAGATTTTCCCATCCCCAATTTCCCCATGGCAGTTTCCCTATTTCCCCACGCTGACCTACATATTTCTAAGAAAATCTTCTCTATGAGGCATGATCCTGAAACAATTTTTTTACTTGGCTTTTTCCTGGTGATTTAGTGATCAGATATGTGGACTGGTTGCATGTTTCACCACCTTCATTTAGTATGAATTGTCACTTCAGGAGCACACAAGTCAGGAACTGGTCCCATAACTAACTTTCTGAATCTTTTTCTCTTCCTGAAAGAGAGTTGGAACTCTTGCAGTGCCCACTTCTTGGACAGTCCCAGGCCAAATGCACATTTTAATGGATGTCATACACAAATGCAGAAGACAAACCATATCATATAATCAAATGGCTCAACATGTACTCTTTCCAATACTAGTTTTAATGCTGAACGTGGTGTGTGAAAATATAGAACAACCACAGAGAGCAGAAACCAAAACTCCCTGCAGACGTGTGC
The DNA here is from genome assembly GCA_013397155.1 of Irena cyanogastra. NCBI lineage: Eukaryota > Metazoa > Chordata > Aves > Passeriformes > Irenidae > Irena > Irena cyanogastra. The sequence continues at coordinate 198,285 of VWZV01010930.1, read as the reverse complement.
TAGTCAAAAGGCCAAATCTGAGATGCAGCTTTGAACACCCTTCTCTCTCAGCTTCTGTTACAAGAACAATACTTTAAATAATAAGACAAACACCTGTGATTTCACTTGATAAACTCCATCATTTGTCCTGGGGATTTAAAGTGGTCACACCTTGCATGGTAGAAGGAGGTTCTGACAGGTATTATGAAAGAGTTTTTTTCCTACTCTGTTGTTTCCTTACAGAAAAGCTGCTGCAAATGGGTAATAAAGGAAAACTGAAACTTTGCACAAGTGGGTGAAAAAATAAATGGAAGGGAAAGAGGTGCCTGGAGTCAAAGAGCTACAGGGCTGCTTGGCTATTCATAGATCTTTCCTCCACCATTGTGCAGAACCATCAGCTCCACCCCTGAGAGCAGCTAAAAGTGTTTATAAGCCATTTTGGTACTAGGGAACACAGAACTCTCACACAGAAGAGGTCAAATCCCAGCACGAGAATCTTTGATAGCACACTGTGATTAAAGTAAGCATCTGTATTAAAATGCACCTAATTCCAAATTGTTGTACATGTCAACAAATTATAGACACCCTGCTGATGATGTCTCTCCAGTGCCCCTGTAACAAATTGTAACTTGTAATTCAAAAGAAAACTGTCATCTCCTATCTGATCTCCTCCAAGTTTTCTTTTCATATCCAGAGCATAAAATGGGAATTATTTAAATCTGAGAGAGCTGAGGTTCTTTTTTTTTTGTGCACTTTCTCATCTTTGCTTTAGATACCCAAATCATAATTGCTTTGCAAATTGAGCTTTTTGCATAATTAAAATAAGTGGGACCCATAACATCATGAGCTAAACAATGCTGTTTCTAGTGGCAGTGCCACAAAAGAATGAGAGGTGATGATCAATATTTTTGCCTAAGGTTTAGGCAAAACAACAGTCCTAGCAGTAAAGCACTTGACTGCTGTGTCTTCACATCCTGTGATTACAACCTTTCCCAGAGACCTTTGCATGGAAAGGTTGGGTGTCCACACCCCAGCCTCTGCTTTTGGGGAAGGGGCTGATTGGTCTGAAGTGGAGTATGTTTGCCCCAGAGATTTTGGGGAAGGGGGAGACAGCCACCTTCACCTTGGCTGAGCCAGGCATGTCCAAAGCAATTGATGGCAACCTTCATGCTGCAATGGCTGCCCTGTTTCTGGTACTCAGGTCACCTTGCTCAAGGCAATCCTATGTATCTCTGTGCTTGTGGTGCTCTGTTATAGAATCATCATTCAATCATAGCACGCCCTGAGTTGGAAGGGACCCACAAGGATCACTTATTGAGTCCAACTCCTGGCCCTGCATAGGACAACCCCAAAAATCATATTCCTGAGAGCTTCTTGAACAGCTTCTTGAACTCTGTCAGGTTTGGTGCTATAACCATCTCCCTGGGACCCTATTCCAGTGCCCAGCCACCTTCTGGGTGAAGAAACTTTTCCTAACCTCCCGTGACAGAGTTTCATATCATTCCCTCAGGTCTTACAGCTGGTGGCCAGAGTGAAGGAGCCCTGCCCCCCTTCCCCTTGTGAGGAAGCTGGTATGAGTTGATCCTTCAATCTTGTCTTCTCTAGGCTGAATAAACCAAGGTCTATGTAGATGTTCCCATGGAAATCTAATTTCCTGACTTAGGAGAACAAAAATGGAAGCCAGACTTAAACTTTTCTGAAATTTACTCCATTGTTATATTTAGTTCTGCATTAGCTTTGTAAAAACTCAGCTGAATCTGCAATTATACCCCACGGCCCCTCCAAGGACAAGAAACCAGACCAGAATCTTAAACTATCCTTTGAAATTTCTGCCTTCATCAAGGGTTTGGCAGAGCTAGGTCTGGCTTGTGAAATGTACCAATCTCCTAGTGTAGGACCTCATTTGTTACCACCTTCTCCTCTAGGACTGTGAAAGATTTAAAATGATCAGGGAAGTCCATCAATTTATTTTTTTCCCCCCAGCATTAATTTCCTGTTCTTTTTTCATGTGAAAAGTTACCTGAACAAAGCACAGTGAATGATTCGCCTCATATGCCTTCCCACATTATTGTAAAATATAATCAGATCAGAAGCTATTCAGGATGGATTAATACCAAGCAAAAATAACGTTTACTGTGGAGAGCATCCAATAGAAATTTCCTTTTTCTCACCACAATTTTATATGGGATTAAAATCACATTCATCAGCATTTTTGCAAATATTTTTCACTGACATTGCAACTGATGTTTTCTCTTACTATTTTAAACAGCTTGATCAATTACCAAGCACAGTAAGTTTCCAGTAATTCCATCTGTGTTGTAAGAAGGAAGGTGTTTTATTAAGGTTTGGAGATTTCTGTTTACCACAGACATATGTTCAACACAGCCCTTCCAAGAGTTTTGGAGCCACAGTTGTTAATTTTATTCTTCCTTGGAAAGATGCCTGGTCATAACTGAGGTTCTTTTGCTTGTTGCACTGTTGTTCCATGTAAGGACTAACACTGCTTGTACAGATTTGTGAAAAATGAAAGTTTGGAAAGAAATGGAAGGAGAGCGAAGTGGTGAGCAGGAGCAGGGTATGCAATGCAAGGAAGAAAGCTCAGCTACTTTTTTTATGCAAAAATGTGCTTGTCCTTCCTCTGTAGATCTTGTTTCTAAGCATCTGAAGTAGTCATTTTGGGACTGTTGCTTCTCAGTGGCTACATGGGTAAAACGTGAATGTGTGTGACATTATTTCCACTTACCAGCAGCAGCAGCAGCAGGCAAGTGCCTGGTTTCACTTCTGCTGTCCAGATGGAGGGGTGGGAGCCAGGTTCACCCTCCACCTCTGAGCATCAGACTATCTGGTTAAGGCAGACAGCTACAGTGGGCCTCTGAAGGTGTCCAGCTGCCCTCCTGTCTTCTAGATTGCGTAAGATGATACTCACAGTTGGGTCAGGATTCAGGATAACTTCAGTGTGAGATCAAGTTTATGACGGCAGGTTTGAATGCATGCTGGGCTTCTGGCTTCCCACCACATTCTCCTGGATGTTGAAATATTTATGGGGAAAACAATCTTATGAGCTGAAAGAAAGAGATAATGAGCTACAAAACTGCTGATTGCCATAAAGACTCATCCTCCTCTGGTGGACTTGAGTTTCTCCTACTTAGTTGAAGAGATAATCTTTCTGGAATGGAAATGACTGCAGTCCAGTATTTCACTTGTTTGATGAAATGGAAATAAACACCTCGCAGCCAGTAGCTCTTTCCAAGACTCATTCTGTAATTATTGTCCTTTCCAGTTCAGAAGGGTGAAGTCTCATGACACAAACTGGGTGAGATTTTCTTTAAATCTCCAATCTATACTTGCTTCCCAAGCCACAATACTTTCCAAATTTTACGTGTTATCCCCTACTTTTTCCTTTTCTTTTTCTTTTTCATCTTCTTTTTTTCTTTCCTTTTTCCATTTCTCTTTTTTCTTCTTTTCACAGTGGCAATAAAATGCTCCTTTGATTGATAGCAGAACTCAGACTCCATCAAGATTCAAGCCACAAATTCCCTGTGGCAGCCAAAACCACTGAGTAAGGGAGCCCAGCTTGGAAGGATTTAGGGGAGAGTGGTTCTGGGAACTCAGATTTGGGATGCCTGGAAGATGCTGGGAATGTAATGCAGCTCACTTTAGGGCTTTCAAGATGTCATGAATTGTACTTCAGAGGAGGCAAGCAGCTGGAACATCATTGATTCTGGTAGGCAGGTGGATAAAACCAATGGCATTGTTTTACGTATCATTCTGACATGCAATCCTAAAGCTAAGCAATCCCATTTGAGGATCGGTTCAGAAAGTCTTTCATATCATTAAAACCAACCAGGTCACTACTTTTCCCTAAAAACCAAGGATGTTTCCCTGGCAGCTTTACCATGGTTTTGCTAGCTGCCAGACCATTCCACACCCATTTTCTCTGCAATTATACAGTGGCAGCCAGTGTGAGCAGAGAAGCCCCCATCTTTACAGCGAGCAAACATGTGGGTCACATCTGAAAAGAACAGGATGCAACACCTGTCTTTTAAGAGCCGTTGATGTTGTCAGAAGCAAACTGGGACAAAGTGGGGCTGTTGAAGACCGTGAGTACCTCCAGCTGTCTCTGCTGACACAGCTACTGGAAGGAAGACAAGTTCCTGTGGCTCTAGGGCAATACTTCACTCACATATATCTTCTGCATGGGGTGGGAGGCCACATGGGTGGTGGGTGAGGGTCCTTTTGAAGCTGGCCTTTGTGGGAGCAGCAGCACCAGCCTGGCCACCAGAGCCATGCTGTGGGCAAATCCCTGTGTCTAGCCTTCCCCACATCTTGACAGGGAGCTGCCACTGCACAGAGTCCTCACACCCCTGTACGGCTTGGTGCAGAAAGAAAAGCTGGGGAATAGTTGGAACATCTCTGGCATCCCAAGGATTTCCTTTCTAGCATTTGAAATGGCATTCCCTTTTGAAAGATTTGTTATTTGAGAAAAAAAGAAACCACATTTGGAAACATTTTTAAAAGATCAAAATCAAAATAAAGATTTGGAAAATAGAGAATCCGGTCACTCAGTGTGAAATGTTCATTTCCTTTGAAATTGTTATGTATAATTTTTCTTTTCTTCCAGGACTTCAACATTTCTTCTTTCCTGGTCAGAAAAGAATGTCAGATCCTGACAGTCCTTATAGGGCTGGAGGAGCCTCTCCCACCCAGCCCTTGTGTGCACACATCATTCATATCAGGAACAGGCCCTTGGACCATAAACCAGTTGAGCAATTTGCTTCCAAAAGGAAACCACCACCAGAGTAGAAAAAGATGCTGAGAACAAAAGTTATTGTTTAATGTCTTAAAGAAAATCAGTGCTGAAAATGGCTTCCACTATATTCCATTTCCTACTGCTTTGTCATTTGAAAACAAAGATTCTACTGTCTCTCTTGTCCACAAGCTTGACCTAAAGCTTATCTTTCTCTCAGCTATGTGCCACCTGAATTCCATCAATTTTACACTTCCTCTCTGACTTTGCTTGTTGGGGCCACAGAGCAGGGACACGTTTGTTAGCCACTTTCCAAAGCACAGCAGGCTCCTGCTCCCTGATGCAGGCACTATACCAGTACAGATAATAAACAAAGGGGAACACGCCAACCCATACAAGAGTTATAACTTTGAAGTTTTCTCTCTCTGTTTTTCTCATTGCAATTTTAATGGAGTTATTTAGAAGTTAATATATTTCACCCTTGCTGCTCACTAAATATTCTCAACTCAGCAGAGATGTAGAGCTGCTGAATACACTTAAAGCAAAGAGAAATTGATTGCCAAACAGATGCAGAACATTATTACTAATTTCTTGGTTTTCATCATTCCTCTCCAGTCAAGAAAAAAAAAATTAAATTACTGAAGTCTGAAACTGGTAACAAACCTTATGGCATTTGGATTCTGAAATAAAAGAGAAAGCCTGTGTCTGCAATCATCCAGCAATTTGTCCTTTAGCCTAAATATGCTTGTTGTCCTTGGCATTAATTTTAAGACATCTCTATTTCAATAGTGATCCTCTGACAAGTAGGGATTTCTAAGGTATTGGTGGTGCCCTCTCTCTGACCCTGTGGAGGCAACAGTCTGGGATATCTCTTGGTTTCACTGATCAGGCTATTGGCAAATACAGGCTTAATTACCCTGCCTTTATTCTCATTGTGCATCTGATACACCAAACATGTTGAAGCCATGACTAATATTTTGGTCCTGCCATAGTGCAGGTTTCCCAGTGATGCTCCCTGAGTGCTAGGGGTGCTGCCAGGAATAACTTTGGCTTTGCAGACCCCATGCATTCACCTTCACTCCCTTGCCTAAATATAGGTGCCTAAGGAGAGGCACCCTGTGGGGCTGGGGGGTAAAACATCAGACCTACAGGTGACCCACAGCTTCCCATGACCATGTCTAGGGACCACTCAAGATACACTTCTGCATTTTAGGGAGAGGCCTGTGTTTAGGCATCTGCCTCTAGGAAGCAGCAGGCACCAACACTCAGGTGTTTGCCTAGAGCTACATCCTTCCCCCACTTCAGGGTTAGATGAGTCTTTCCACAAAACCTGTCAATTTCTTTTCTTTGACTGCACAGGAAATCCACCCAGCTGTGCTGCAGGTGCTGGAGACCCCCTGTCTAGGAGAAACACCAGAGAGATGAACACTGAGGGGTTCTTCATGGTTGTGTGGCAAAATTCTTTGGAACTATTGACTTCTTTGCAAGGAAATGTTTTATCCATTTAAGGTGGGGAGAAGAGAGGGAAATTATTTTGTTTGTTCTAAAATAAATATCAGGTGGACAAATTTATTTAACACTGACTAGCATGCATTTCTTTCCCATTTTAGTTTCGAAGTCTGCTAAAAACCTCGTGACTGCACATTCATTCCTCACAGTGATGTTAAAGGCAAGCAGTGCCACAGGCTGAAATCTCACCCAGCCAAAAATGGTGGAAGGTCTCCTATGAACATCAGTAAGGGCAAGATTTTACCCCTAATTTTTGTGGTCAAAATATTTCCACGGACTCTAGCTCCCCAGCATATGATTGTTGGCTGGACTAGATCAGGCACCACAGTGAAAATTCAGACAAATTGCTCTGAGATCTTAAAGTGAGGCAGAAATACCCTCAAAGATCACATGCTTGCACAGGGATGCTACAAAGGGATTTTAAAGCAGTAGAGCAGTAAAAAGCTGCAGGAGGCTCTCAGGAGTAGCAGTGGTTCTGGAGGAGGTCAGAGGAGGGCAAGGTGAAGACATTTCTCTGAACTGCATGAGACTGCAGCTTGAAACTCGGTGAAAGTTCGGGGCTGTGCTGCCTTTATCCAAACCAGATTTCCTAGATTCAATCTCTGTGTGCAGGATTATTTTTTAGTTATTATTTCCTAGCTTTCCTGTTGCTGTATGTAATCGTTCCAAGGAATGCTCAGCTATTTTCAAAACTCTGTGCTTAATAACCAAGGTAGATTTTTGAGGAGGCCATGACTTTGTCTGCACCAGCATGCAGTGCAGCACAGTTGGAATAGGTCTGGGGGTGGGTCAGTGCTGAGGACCCACCTCACATCACTCAGCTCTCCTCCAGCCTGGTTCAGATACCCATGAAGATGTGGCACATGCTCCCAGGACTCCCAGGGACCCTTCTCAGTCGCATTTCACCTGCCAGTGTGAGTTCCCTGAGGCCAGTCTGCAGTACAAATCTTTGCAGGTTGTGCGTGAGGAAAGCAGATACCTCAAAAACACACTCCTGCTGCAACTGAACGCTGGCATCAGCACAGCCCCAGGTTTCTGTAATGCAGGGACAGCAGAGTAACTTCCCTCTTTGCCCCCATTACAGCAGATGGAATCACAGTGCTCCCAGGCACAGCCATGCTGCTCAGGAAGTGTCAGTGGCACCAGAACTGAAATGAGCCTGCAGGGCTGGATGTGGCTGCTATTAGAATGTTGACTATATTCAGCTCCAACTATTTTTTCCACAAGCCACAGCAAACCATGCTGATCCAACCCATCCGAAACATCTGTGAGTACAGAAACTAGTGTGTAGGAAGTGATTAACAATTAGTTAAACATTAAGCTGTCATTGTTAAGAAAGGGAGAGGGAGAAAGCTCCTTTCCAGTAACCTCTCCCAAATCGGTGCTAACCAGCTGAGCTAAAAAGACAACAGCTCAGTTTGCACTCAGATACTGAGAGCCACCTGCCAGGATGCTTGCAGTCCATCCAGCCTGGAAAAACATATATCACCTAATCTCTGGACTGAGCTTGAAGAGAGTCAGTAGTTCAGGCTGATTTTAATTGTAATTTATATGACTATTCCTGCTTGGAGGAGCAGGCACCAAAGAGGGAAGAAACTGCAGCCCGCTCCTCTCTTTGATCACTGAGCCATCTCTACCCCTACAGAGATGACAGATGCAGTTAGTTCAGTGGAAGATGGAGCTGTCATGCAAAAGCACAGTGATGCCCAAATGCAGCACTGTCAGCTCTTAGGGACAAGTTTGCCATCTTTGAGGACAATTCTTGCAGTGCTTGATGTTCTGCTTGCCCTCTAACTTCTGAAATCAAAGTAGCAGAAGTGTATCAGACATATTCCATCTCTTGAGCCCAGCTTTTGCAATCTCGTGGGAAACATTGTGAGAGCAAAATGCTCCAATTCAAGAATGTAAATGAAGAGAACTCTGAATTTGTTGTTTTAAAAATGTTTAATTTACACAAATATCTTTGGGGTGAGAAGTAGACTAACTCTTGGTGATTTTGTGTGAGTTGCAATATTTAAATAGCACACTCTAAGGCAAAGGGCTATCTAAGCTCTTCTCTCTTTCCAATCTCTCTTCCAAATTAAGTCAGTTCTTCATATGTGCTTGCAGTCTCTTTGTCCAGGAGTGGATTCTCATCCCTGAAAAGAGTTCAGAATCTTTATCTTGAATGACTTGAAACCTATTTCAGGATCCATAAAGACATAGGTCCTCCATTTAAGTTGGAAATTTCTTAAATACGAATGTTTCATGTTCTGATCTTACAAATGCCCATAAAATCACGGGATATGCCGAGTTGGAAGGGAGCTATCAGGATCACCAACTCCTGGCCCTGTGCATGACACCCCAAGAGTCACACCCTGTGCCTGAGGGCATTGTCCAAACGCTTCTCGAACTCTGTCAGGCTTGGTGCTGTCACTGCTTCCCTGGGGAGCCTGTTCCAGTGCCCAATCGCCCTCTGAGTGAAAAAACCTTTTTCCTGATACCTGTCCTAAACCTCCTCTGACTCAGCTTCACGCTGTTTCCTCAAGTCCTCTCACTGGTCACGAGAGTGAAGAGATCAGTACCTGCCCTTCTGCTTCCCCTCGTGAGGATGTCGAAGACCACAATGAGGTCTCAGTTTTTGTCTCCTCCAGACTGAACAAACCAAGCGACCTTATCCACTCCTCATATGGCTTCCTCCTTTCCCTTCTTGAAAACAGGGACAATGTTCGCCAGCTTCCAGTCAGCTGGAACCTCTCTTCCCAAGACCACACAGAAATCACCTGTGCAAATTGCTCTTGTGTGTAAGTGTTTCAGATGGTTTACCTATAAAGATATTTTTACCAACGGTCAGCAAAATGCTGGTTATACTTACATAAACCTTGTGGTTTATCAACAACGCTTGGCTGCAACTACAAGCAGTAAGAAAGTGGAAAGAATTGTAATATTTCTGCTATCAGTCAGACCCCTGAAGAGCAAAGAGCATCATGAAGAAGAAAAATACAATGGAAATGAAATTAACCATACTTTGCTGAAATTGCAATCTGTAGCTGCAGATGGAAAGACTATGATACATTACTAGAAATGGCCAAGCTTTCCAGGTTCATTGCAGTCAACCCTTCAGCAGATTTGTAACTTCAGTCTTGTTTCCTGAAATGCAGCACGTCACTGCTCCAGGCTTCTGATCAGAGTAAAGCCATTGTCCTGCTGGCTGGTGGCAACAGTCCCCCCAGGCCTCCAGGATCCTGCAGGCAGCTGACCCCAAGCCCATGCAAGTGTTTCCTGAGCAGCACCATGACCGTAAGTGCAAAGTATGTGAAGAAGGAATCACAGATGTAAACAGTCAGCTCAGCTTGATGGAGGAATACAAACATTTTCCTTTGGCTCTCACTGACTTCATAAAGCCAGCATTTCACCACCTCTCTGAATTTCTGCATCAATTTTGTGTCTTGCAATGCTGGATACAGCTCCACTATAAGCAGGGACTCTGTACAGTCAGGCAGCTCAGTATATGACACACTTGCAAGGCAGCATGAGGCCTCACAAGGCAGAGCTTTGAGGGCAACCTAGAGGGGTGGTGCAGGTCCCTTAAGTCCCAGAAAACTCATGGCTAGTGTTTTGTGCACCAGTTACATGGATGTGTAGGAAATGTCCATGACAGCACCATAGACTTTGGTCTTGTGCTAGACAGGGAACAGGTGCCTGCCCAGAAATGTCTTGGTGTAGGGCTGGGAGGTGAATTCAGCTGTGTGAATCAGATAAACAGCAGTTTCCTCTACATTCATCCCTTCAAGTGTTAGTAGTTAGCAGGTTACAGATTCACTGGGGTTTGTGGTTCAAGGTATTTTAGCTATTTTTTAAAATTGGTTTTTGCATCCCCCCTGTTGCTCTTCTCCTTAGCTCATGATGGGAGACAAAGCCCAAGTACTGAGGCTGAAAGCTGTTTACTCTGATCCAAATTTTGCTCTCAGGCCTGCCAGGATAAAATTAGTGACTAATTTAAGCATGAGCAAAATCAGAACTGTTCTCTTGTCCTTTCTGTCCAAGGGCAGCAGAGAAGGCCAGCAGCTCCCTGGGCTGTGTGAGCAGAAGCAGATTAAAGGAAGTGTCTGCTTTTTCCACTCAGCACTGAACAGACCACGTGCAGAATACCACGTGGAATTTTGAAATTTCCAATGCTAGGAACACGTCAATAAGCTGGAGAAATTTCAGTGGAAGGCCACTAGTATGGTTGGGACTAAAGCACTTGTCTTGTGAGTAGAAGCTGAGGGAGCTGGTTTGCTCAGCCTGCAGAAGAGAGTTTCAGTGAGACCTGAGAGCAGTCCCACATACCTTCTTCTATACAATCAATTTTTGAAGGAAGGTATGGGTGACCAGGTCAGCTAGGGGACAGCTGTGGTCTGTGACATCAGTCTTACGGTCCCCAGCCATCTGACTTCCCTCCATGCTCATGCCATTCCATCACTGGACATCATTAAGGGACCTGGCCTGGAAGAGTGCTTGAGTCTAGTTAGCTCTCAGCAAGGAACATGTTTCTCACCCCTGCTCTGAAGCAAACATCACATTTCAAAAGCGTTCAAATAACTCAGCATTTCCTTGACAGAAGATGTGAAATTCAGAACAAGTCTTTGTAAACACTGGATTCATAGTGAGACTTAATAGAGATGGAGGTGCTGTGGCTCTTTTGGTGATTGTTGCACTCCACAGATTTCTAAAGGGCTTGTTATAGTACCTTGAAGTGCCAAACAGGGTATTTAATGTGGGTCTGCATTTCAACAGACTTCTAGTTTCAGCATTGTATTTGTAAAATGGAAAATGAACTACAGTTGTAGAAACTACTTACTACAGCAAACTTACCTGTGACTTACAGGAGGCAAGGGAGGTCTGGACCTGGAATAGGATGTCTCAGTCACAGAGGAAAGTGATTTGGCCTGAAAAGCACAGCATTAGAGCTGCCCCATACCACCACTGTGTGCTGTACTGGCAGTACAGAGCAGACACGAACTCATCCTGGCCAGCCATGGTCCGGCTGTAACGTAGATACCCACCTCAGAACGTTCTGGCTCTGTCAGGGCTTTGCACTTTCCACTCTTGGCACTTTCTCCTACTTCATGTATTTGGGAGGACTATTTAAAACATGGATGAGGGAGTAGTGTTCTGGCAGTGGCATTAGCAGGAGCTGTGTACTTTGGAAAGCCTTCTCAGCACAGGCTAAACCACTGAAACCCCAAACCATGCTGGACGACTTTTCATTTCTTGATGGATTTTTATCCCTGTCCCCAACATCTTGGAAATGTCAAGGCTTCGGAATGTAAAATTATTTTTCGGTGTAAGATATTAAGGACCTTTGCAATGTTCTTTAGGTTAAAAAAATCCTTATGCCTCAGTGCTTTGAAAGGTTTATTGGTGGGGGATGGGGTGGAAAGAGCAAATATCGGCATATGAATTATGTGTAGATTATAAAAAGAGGAAATATAAATTGGGTTAAATAATTTTTCTTATCTCTAGCTCACTGCACTTTTGTGCTCTTTCCAGCTCAGCAGGACTTTTAGCTAGCTCAGATGTTGCCTCAGAGACCCATAAAAGTTCTACAGCCCAGAAAAAGCCCCATAAAATAAGTAAAACCTCCCAGTGTGAAGTTCTGCCTCCCTCCCTCAGCAATTAACTCTTCTTCCTCCCACTTTCATAGAAGTTGGCTTTCCACACACTGGATGCCAAGTTTTCTGCTACTTCTTTTTCACACCGACCTCAAGAGAAGGACAATGGATTATTAACCATCCTGTTCTTGGACTGTGCTGTGCTCTTCTCATCTCCAAATCTTTCCTGGGACAGCTGCAGTCTGCTATGGGCCTGTCCCAATTTTATTGGCCATTGAAGGACACTAAAATCTCTTTGCTGTTTCTCCTCTGGGACTATGTCTTAACCATACCTAAATACCTTCCTCTTTCTTATTACCATCTGTGCTACCATCTTAGAGAGAAACTCTCTGGCCACTGGAAGCAAAGTTCTGGTGAAGGTCTTGGCATTTGGGAGCTGTTTTGCCTTGTGTCAGGCACACAGAGAAGTTATAGTAAAACAAAGTCCATTAGTTTCAGGTAACTCCCACATCTCCCTGTGACCCAACCCCAGCACTGGCCTAGCTCACATCTCTCCTTCTTTGTTAATGGCAGACCTCCAAAAGGTCTCTTTTAAAACCCACATTCACCTTCTTAATTTGTTTTGTGCCCCTTTTATTTTCTGGAGGATGAGAAAGCATTTTTACCCTCCATTTCCTTTTTCTGCAGCTGTAGATTATAGTTACTTACTGTCTGAGCATGTTTGCTCAGGAACTCTGGAAGCACAGTGCAGTCTGTTTCCAAGACCATTTGCAAGTGGAAAATATCAAACGTTGGTAATGGTGCCAACATTTATTATATGGAGTTTCCCCTGTAGCTGGTTCATATGAAGTATTAATCATACAGCATTGAAAAAAGCATGTGATTGATTGACTGGCTGTTTTCAGGAACAGTAGAGTCTGTTCTGTAGCTGGCTCCCAGCCCCTTGACAGCTGGCTAGCTTCTGCTAGCTTCATAGGGACAAACTGGGTAAGCAAATTCATGTGTCTGAATGTGGCTACTTAAGCTCTGTACAAAAAGTTGACAGCTCTGGAATACAAGTCTAAGCAAGCAGGACATATTCAGATGTGGATGCACCATTCCTTTAATGCTTCCTGGAATTCAAGGGTTGGGTTAAGCTGTCCATGTCAACATAGACATCAGCTAGACCATCCACACATCAAGGGAGCCAAAGGTAAACCTAGCATTGCTTTGTTGGCTTCTCTGTGGGTCCATTTCCCACCTAAGTGCAAGAATTGCAATTCGTCTGAGAGTTGACTGTTTCTGTCAAACCATGCCTGTATGTTCTGGTGTGCATTATATCCCATTAGATCTATTCAGATCTTGAAGGAGAACCACTTCCCAGTTCAACATCATAAAACACAAAGCAACAGAGCAGTAGCCAAATAAACATTTCTCATAAAATAGGGAAACACAGCAATAGTATGCATGTAGAGAAAGCCACATAAGCTGTGTGACTAAAACAGATGCCTAGAATCAGTCAGGAAGAGGGGAAATGGCAAACAGACTCTTACGTGGCACTGTACATTCTTTTTAAAATATTAATTTCTCTTTAGTCACTTCCAGCCTCAAAGTAATGACCCTCTCAGGTGAAGCTCAACAGAGGCATCTCCACTGACCCACAGCGCGAGTTTGTGATCACAGCTGCTCTGCTCTCCTGCCAGTACATGGGGGCAGAAACTACAATGTGAGACCAAACAAAAGCATTCAATTTATTGCATCTGTAAACAGTTAGTTGTCCAATTTTATATAGCAATTTAAATTCAAGATCTCTAAACGTTCTGCAGAGGCCGACAACTGAAATGTAAGTATAACTTGTCCTCAGTTCAGTACTGAGTCAACTAGCTACTAATTAATGCCCCTTTTTTTAAATAGGAAACCTCAGCTTTTCAGAAGGCAGATTTTGCATTTTCAAGAAGTGAAAAGGTCTTCTGCTGCAATATAGGGAAGGAGGTGGGGAATTAATCATCTGGTCTGAAGCCTCCAGCTCCAGACTGTCTCCTTGCAGCTGTTGGCAGCTGGCTAACCCACACCCTGATGACCCAAATGAAGGAGGAAGTTGCGATTCCAGCTGTTAGCTGAGACCCTGAAAAGGACTACAGACCCAGTGTAGTAGTGTGTGAAATGTGCACAGCCTGTATCAAAGTGTCTTTTTACAAAGTTTTTTCAGGCTCAGTGACAACAACAGAAACAAAAGCTTGTGGAAAAGATGCAAGATTGAAAGCAAGACCCCATACTGAGGGTCTTTTCCTATGACTGGGCTTCCTAAACAATGCACAAGTCTCTACGGAGCAGTGAAACTTGGAGAAACCCATGACCAAATTTTGTCCCACGCTGAGAGATCCCCAAGATATCTGAAGTCCAGTCCTGTGAAGCATCAGGAGTCAGTGAGGATTCCAGAGTAACTTTAATACTTCTCTAATTGCATGGAGCAACATTAAGACAAGGATAATATTTGTCAGGGAGTTCTCTTGTAGAGGAAAACCCTCAGAGATTGTTCCATTGACATTCTTGCAATCTCCTTTCCTGTTATTCTCTGGCAGAGTGAGAACCGAGAGGATCAAAGCAGCATTGGTTTGGTGTACTGCTATTGAATGAAATGTGAAGTGTTTAACATAAGAAGACCTCAGGTTTAGTTGCATCCAAGGGATGAACAAGGGTGACTTGGCATAGTCAGCAAAACCCCAGAGGACACCGAGCCATCATACCCATTCTTGCCTCTTTTTCTGTTTGGAAAACAAAAGTGTTGGTTTTGATGTGGTTGGTGGAAGATAACAGCTATAAAAAAATGAATGCCCACCATGGAGAAGCATGCTCACCTCCACAATAATGGAGCCAACAACCAAAGCCTTGAAGGGAGAGAGGCAAATTAGGCAATCTCACTTGTTTTACACAACAGCTATAAAAATCTCAACATTTTATGTGGTGCAGATATTAATCCACACCACAACATTTTTACCTCCCAAGTGACATATTACAGGAGTATCTCAACAAAATGTTTTGCACAAGCCTGAAGCTCTTCAGAGCTGCGACCTCTCAGGTGAACGGAATGTTTGTAAAAATGAAAATTTGGATGACGAGAAAGGAAATCTGCAGTTATACACCAAGATGACAGTAACACCCCCCAGCACAGAGAAACTAGACACCTGTCTTCAGCAGCTTGCTTTTGCTAAACAGCAAAGATGCCTGAACCAAGAACGTTTCCATTGGCAGACTGTGGTCTGTCTCTTTGCAAAGGAGGCCAAGGCCTGGGAATCTCAGAAGTCTGAGGGATCACAAAAAGTGCATCACATTTTGATCACTCAGCTTAATTAGCTTCAAGCTGTTTGGAGTAACTGGCAGTACCAACAGACAGTCTCCTGAGAGTGCTGTAAAAGGTGAACCAGTAAGAGATTTCCAAATGTCTTCAGAATTTTCCCAGTTGTAATCATCATAATTCTTCTAATACCTACTTAATCCACTTGTTAGAAACATCAGCATATCACCAGAACTCACTAAGAATTTGCTATATACCATGTGTTGTTCATATTATAGCCTCCAGTGCCATACATTTTTCTCCTCAGATGCAACTCAAACAACCCTTATAAAACATTTTGTCCCTATATCTTACATGCTGTCTCTTTGAAACAATTCCGTTTTCAGTACAGGTTAATCAAATGTCTTGTGATATATTGATTGATGTATAAAATACTATAATATACTACATAAGAAACATAAGAATTCACTAACTGTATGAAAGAAAGACATGTCAGTTACTCTGAGCAACACGGGTTTTTTTTCTGGTCTCTGAACCTTTGGTGTTTTAAGCAGATTTCTCAGCACACAATCCCAGAATAATTTTCAGAAGAAAATTTCAAAAGGAAGAAACCCAAGCAGTTTTCTTTGTAATAAAAGATCTTAAAGCATATTTCTAGTAGGGCAGCTGAAAATCCAGAAAAAGAATATAACCTTAAAATGTAAAATAAGAGCTGCAGCAGCAGTAAAGGGAACTGGGAAATGGTTGGTCAGCCCTGACCTAACCTAGACCATTTCTGTGCAAAAAGCAAGCAGTAAAACCAGGAATCACCAGCCTTCCCATCAGAGAAAGATTCCCCATAATCTTGAAAGTCATTCCATGTTTGTTGGCAAGATCAGTTTTGAGCCTTTGCAGACTGAGGACCAGCAGAGTGCCTGGGAGGAGAGCAAAGGGGCTGCAGCATCACCGTGGATGATGTGTGCAGGAGCCAGGCTGATGCAGTACAGTGGACAAGACCATCAGTGTGCAGTTTCGCAAGGTAAAGTTTCAGAGCAGAAGAGTACCAAAAAATGAAAAGTAGATGTAATAATAACCCATAATGCTGCTTGAAATGAATGGACAAATCCTCACTCTGGTTGGTTACTTCTCTGTTTTGTTTAGGTTGCACTGCCTAAAGCTGTTGTTGACAGTAGTATTAATTTTCTAGGTTTTGTTTTTTTCTCACATTTAGGGAGAGGAAATTGTAATATACTCAGAGCTTGGAACAATATTCTCTTGTTTATTCACTGCTGATTAGCAGCATAAACTAAACAGACCTCAGCTGACTTGTATTTACATACTCTGCTCTTTCAGTAGAGAACAAAAAATTACACAGTGTATCTGCTCTGGGCAGCCTCTCCCATGTATGCTCTTGCCTTTAGGCAGGTTTGGGCCTTCACCCTGCCCTTCCCTGGGGAAAGGATTCCCAGTATCTGCCCACAGATGTCTGTCGGGATGCCAGGTGTGGCTGTGCCAGACGGCCTCTGCCTTTCTCAAGGTTGCCCCAACCACAGAGCAGGGCAACTGCAACACTCTGAGGAGCCATTTTGAGCAGCCCCTTCCCTCCCCTCCAAAGCTGATCTACGAATCCTGACCTTTCAAGGCTACCCAAAATGATCCTTATCACCCAGTGTGATGGCACTCGTAGTCTGTGAGAAGGTGACTCACTGGTGACTGACTCCAGCTCATGAGCTTGCCCCAAGCACTCACAGGCGGCACAAGAGGAGAGGTTTTGCAGCCTGGACCAGGCAAGACAGGGGCCAGCATGAAGAAAAAAAAGTTGGGTGAGGTGGAGGAGCAGAGAAGATCTGACCCACAGGCCCTCTCCTGTATTTTATTGCCTCTGTTTCATTCCCTCATGATGCTACTGACCAGAGGGAAGGAGGAAATGATGCCACTTTGTTTTGGAGTTTGTGGCATTAATATCTCTCTTAGAAGAGAAACGTGTGGGCAAGGCAGGTTAAACATCTGCTAGCAGGCTTTGAGTGGGATAATACAGATCATGCCCATGGGTGCCAGGGAGGAACAACAACCTCTGAGTGAAATGGTAAAATATTTTTGGATATACCTTAGATCATACTTTCAAGACATAGTATTTCAAGAAAGATACACAGTTCCAAAAAAGAATCTCCAATTACCAAAGGAAGAAAGTAAATTAAAGGGAAAAATAGAGGTAAATGATGGAGAATCAACAAAAGCTTCTGCAATTTTATCAGCAGTTTAAACATACGCAGCCCATATTTTTAATGATGAAGAAGACCTTCACATAACAAAGACCTTCAGAAGGATAGAAGTGTGGAAAACAATTAGGTGGGCAGAAACACTATTGCTATCACATTCAAGAAGACTTTGAAAGCCTCCTGGAAACAGTCAGTAATGTTTTTATTCCTACTGCAAGATAAACTGGTTCTTGTTACTCACAGTACTCCTGAGAAAATCACAGTGCCTGCAAACTTAGGAAAATTATCACCAGTGAAAGCCCAGCAGGACCACACAGTGGTTTTGTACTTGTTTCAATTTAAAACCTTCCAAAGCTTCAGAAAGAGCAGGCTGCAAGTTTTGTATTGTGAGGGACGTACTCTTCCTGAAGATTCTCTCTAAGACCTGAGAATAGACTTTGCTGCTCCTGAACCAAAACTATGCCTTCATTAAAAGAATTTTCTCACAATGTGTGTGAAATTATGAATGAATACAGAATAGAATCACAGAATATGCTGAGTTGGAAGGGATCCATCAAGATCATCGAATCCAGCTCCTGGTCCTGCACAGGACACCCCCAAGAGTCACACCCTGTGCCTGAGAGCATTGTACAAACACTTCTTGAACTCTGTCAGGTTGATGCTGTGACCACTGCCCTGGGGAGCCTGTTCCAGTGCCCAAACACCCTCTGGGTGAAAAATATTTTCCCTGATATCCAACCTAAACCTCCACTCCTCTGCCCCTCCACTCATCCCCCGCGGCATGGACCTGCCATAAGTCCTGGCAAAACAGTGTCTCTCTCCTGCCATCCAGAAGCTTTCTGCAAAACCATGAGGGTATTGCCCACAGTCATGCGTGGCCTGATCCTCAGGCTCAGGTGAGAGCTTCCACAAGCCACATCTGGAACGCAGGTGCAGGAACTACTTTCTATAAGAAACCAAGGTCAGAAATTCTTCATGGGAGTCTAGGAGACCACATCCCGTCCCTGCTTTTGCCTTCATGGCCTCCCTCACTTCCCCACAAATAATCATGCTTTATCTTGGACCCAGCTTGCAACTTCCATTTTTGAACAGGAATACTTCTAATGTAAAAAAGGCTGGGAGACGTTTGACTTTTCAGTCTGGAGAAGAGAAAGCACAGTGGAATCATATCCCTGATGTGATGGAGCCGGGTTCTTCTCAGCAGTACCCAGTCACAGACAGAACTCAATGGGCACAAACTCAAATACAGAAAAATCCATTTAAACAAAAGAAAAATTCTTTTTATTGTGGGATGGTGGTTAAACACTGACCCAGGTTGCAGAGAAACTGTGGAATTTAGATCATTAGAGATCTTTAAAATGCAAGAGGACATGGTCTTGCTATAGCTAACCTGGTTTTCAGCAGGATTGGACTAGTTGTTTCTCAATGGTCCCTTCCCACCTCAGCCATTCTGTGAATTTATTATTATTTTTGTCCAATAAATAAATCCACTGTGGAAAATGTGTGAAGACTGAACTTTGTTTTTGTGAAATTTTGTTTCTTTTTTTGTCTGGCTGCATAATATAGTAGTTGGTATCATTCATAGACTTGTATTCTCCAGGTTGGAAGAATCTTTGAAAATCAGATCCAACACACTTGAACCTCAAAAAGCAAGGCCAGCATCAAAGTTGGATCAGGTTACTCATGGCCCTGTCCAGGCCAGTCATGAGTACCTTCAGGGATGGAGTTTTCCCTATCTCTCTGGGCTGCTGTCCCTGTACTTGGTAAGTCTGATGATACACACATTTTCTTAATATTTCTTGGGATTTCTCATGTTGCAGTCTGCATCCATTGCCCTTCAGCCTTTCAGTGTGTGTATCATTCACAAAAGTGTGGGTCCATCTTCTCTATCATTCCACTAGGCCATTTGAGATATCAAATCACTGCCAGCCAAGCCTTCCCTTCCCAAGTCTGAACAAACCCAGTGCACAGCCTTCCCCTGTATGTCCTGTGCCCTAACCATCATGGTCATCCTCTCACTGATGTCCTCCAGCTGGCCTTATTTAGGAGGGCAGAAGATACTCCACGTGCAGGCTCTCCTCTGCTGAAGAGAGAAGTACATCCTGAGCCCACTGGCTGTGTCCTTGCTCATGCAGCTCAGTCTGTGCCTCAGCTTCACTAACACAAATATGTGCTTCCTTGGCATGTGGCATGTGGAGGTTCTCCAGCTCTTCTGCTGGTCAGCCATGTTTGGAGCTGGGTGACACTGGCACTGGCAACACAACTGGCCCTGAGGAGTTATGGCAACTGATGGTACCTGAGAAGCTGGCTCCCAAGCTGTTGCCTTTGACACTTGACTCGCCAGTGTTGACACTAGGATTTTTGCACTCAGCTACAATTCCGGTGTTATTCTCTCCGAGTGCTCATTCTCACCAGGCTCATACATTTCACTGACTGGTGTGATGCAGTTGGCAGAGTGATGTGGCAGAAGTCCTGTGGGAGTGCTTCCTACTTTATGGGACACACAAGCATGATGAGAAAGAGAGCAGCACTACAAGGCATGGCTTTGTTTTCAAATGTTAACAGCTAAGGGCCCTCAGGCAGCCTGGCAGGGCTCTTTGGGTGGGACTTTAAACATTCATAGATGCCAGTTTTGCCTTAGGAAGCAGAGCTGGGCTACTGCCATATTGACCTCATTCCCTTCTGCATTTACCTCTTTCTCTTCTGCCAGAGAAGACAGCTCTTCACTTGACTAACATCTATCTGCCTGGTAAGAAAAGAGGACATGGGTTCTGCAGACAGAAAACTGTATAGCTCCTCATAGAGAGGAACTGCAAAGATCATTTCACATTGCTCAGAGGGTTGGGTTACCTCCCACAAAGGCCTTCTATTATCTTTCCAAGTGATACTCAGTGCTTCCTTCATCACCAAAGAGTTTCTCTGTTCACATGCTGCGTCCCCACGCAGGGCTTTGGCTGCCCCTGAGAGCCCTTGGCGTTTGTCACATGTTGGTAATTGTTCCTGCTGCCTTTGAGGCAGAAATCCCAATTCTCTCAAAAATATGGTACAGTGATCAGAGATTTGCATCTGGAACTGACCAGGCCAGACAATGCTTTGAGCAGCTTGCTTGTCTTTTCCTCCCCACCCCGTCCTCTGTTGTGTTTTTATCCCTTTCTTTTCAGCTCTGTACAATTCCCCACTAGGCAGGGCCCTGGCATCCCTCCACCCCTGAGAGACTTGGACCGGAGGCAATGCAGGCCCAAGCTGTGTGAATTTTCTCTCTGTGGGGATCCTTCTTCTCCTCCATCCTGTTCCCTCAAGGTCACTTAGACAAGAAAGCAGGAGTGGTGCAACATCCCTCAGAGGCTCTGAAGGGACATGGCATTCTCTGAGCTGGCGCCAAGAGCTTGAAAACCAGATGCAGATGTGATGTTGCCAGTAAGAGGGGCATGGGAGGAGAGCTGAGAGAGGAAAAGGCCCATTCTCTCCCGTCAGCAGTACCCAAAGTCATATGACACTCCCTGATTTGCAGGGCAGCCACAAAGCTGTACAGCTACTTCAGTTGAGAGGCAGTTTATCTCCCAAGCGGGTGTGCTGCTTCTCCTACGCTGGCATGGCAGGACCAGCGAGTCATGGGGACAGCAGGGAAGTAGGGAAGGAAAGGGGAGGGTTCAGGACACTGATAGGGCCTTGGACAGAGGATCTGGACTCGGACATGGCTTTCCTGACCCACACGGCTTTTAGTCACCTCTCTAATCCCACCACCTCTTAGATGAGCAAAGAGCAAGATCAGCATCATCTCTTCAAGAAACTACCTAGTATTAGGATAATGTTTACCCTATGCATGAGGCAAAGGATGCAAATGTGTCAATCAGATCACCTCGTACAGCACAGAGGACTTATCCAGACCTCAAAGTGAAGGCAACAGACTGCATACCATTGTACTTCAATGTGTTTCCCTGCTGTGCCCTACTGCTGACTCTGCCCTGGCTGCTTTAGCCTCAGAGAAGATTTACACTGGAGGAGAAGAGTGCACAATGCTCTCCACCCCTACCCCAGCACTGCCCAGTTCCTCCTCAGCTGAGGCTGCAGAAAAACACACTATCTCAGATCTTCACCCCTAGTGACAACTCTGAATGGGACTGTCCCACCTCAAAGGTACTTCCATCAAGGAATCAAGGAACCATGTCTCTTCAGATGAACAAATCAGAATTTACCTGTGTTCTCTGAAGGTATAACACAGCTCTTCTGCAAAGCTGCTCTCTGGACAGCCATCCCAGCCTGTATTGCCACAAGGACCAACATGTGGGACTTTTCATTTCCCTTTGCTGAACTTCATGCTTTTCCTGACATCTCATTTCTCCGGCACATAGAAGTCCCTCTTTTGAGCAGCTCTGAGCACATAAACCACTCTCAAGCCTCAGTTAGTATCAGTGGCAAGCTTGCTGATGGTGCACTCCATCCCACTGTCCAGATCATGAGACCATACTGGACCCAGTACTGGCCCCTGGGGGTGGCACTTGCAACCAGCTGTCATTTAGACTTTGCGCTATTTTTGATCACGACCTTTTGAGCCTCACAACATAGTTAATTTCACATCCACCCTAAAGACCAACTCTCCAAGACGTATTCCACCAGTTTCGCTACAAGCAGAGAGTGGGAGACCATGCCAAGTGTTTTACAGAAGCCAATGATATTCCCTTTTCTCCCCTGTGCATGGCAGCAGACATTTCAACAAAGACAACGATCAGGCTGGTCAGGCATGGTTTGTCCTTGGCAACTCCACACTAGCTGCTACTCATCTTCTAAAGAGAACAACACATTCACATGCTCCCAGTCCCTCACAAAAAGTTAACACTTGGTTCTGTCCCAAGGAGGACTTTTTGAAAGCTAACAATTTATCACTTAGGTTACTTGACACAGATGAGCAGAAAGGATGGAATAGAAATTTAACCATGTATCATAGGTTTATTAGGGAAAAAAGTTATACTTCAAGACCATATATTTGGCACTGTACTGAAGCAAAAATACGTGAGCAAAATTAAAATGTTAAAACCCAAATCACCATGAAAAAGAAAATGCCCTTTTAATCACTTTAATTCCCTTTTTTGCCCCCATACAATTTAAAATAACTACAGGAAGCAACTCAAGAGGTGTTAGACCTACGCGACACGTAAGCTGGAACAAGAGTGAAAGATGGACCAGAGATTGGATCTGTCCCCCAGGTTACTGCTACTCTCCCAGGCTGCCAGAACAGGTGAGTCTTACTAACATGAGCAAAGGTTGTTGAGATGTTACCACGAAACATTATTGCAAGCTTAAAAATAATCATTACGCCTTTCATTCATGTCACTTTCTGCTTTCTGTTCTGCTTGGAAGAGATGTTGGTAGTATTTAAAAAGAAGTGTGTGCCAATTTGTCCCCATGGTCAAATGAGCTTCCTGCTAGTTGACTCCTGTATTGGTGGCTTGGGCTTCTTTTTGGAGAGAAAATAAGTTAAAAGCAGTTTCTAATTTCCAAATGACTCATCCCATGCCTCTGCACAGTAACATGAAAGATACTGACACGGAATAAATAACATACAAAATAGGATGAGAATGGATTGAAGGAAAGTTGCACTAAAACTTTTAAATAGTAAAGGATATAAAGCTTAACTGATGCTGATGAACTGCTGTGTATGTGTTTTTTCTGGATTATACAGTGCCACTCTACATGGATAGAGGAGTAGAAACCCCTCAAATGTCCAGTCCAAAGGTTGCCAAGGAAGTGGGACACAGGTCTTGATCAATAATTCAAATGTTACATCAACAGTACTCACAAGAAGAATACAGCTCTTTCCTCAGTTAATATATTGTGCATAGCGATATTTCAAAGAATTGAGAGCACCTTTTACATAAAAATTCCAAACATATTTATCTAGTGAACATGAAGATCTCAGCATCTCTAAGAAGCATTTCTGCAGATGTACAGTACTGTATTTATATAGATATAGATACAGATATATCTCAAAGTGAATTTACACTGTGACCAGGTGATTAGTCCAGCAGTGGATCAACCCACAGGGTATGTCTTCAGGAGAATATACTGCCTCTGGTGGGTGGCCAGTTACATGGCATGATTGCATAGGGGAGCCCCATCGGGCAGCAAAAGACAGTTTAGCATCCCATTAAGCAAGCACAGCATGCTTAGGTCGTTCCTGTAAGATATAATAAACTTCAGAATTTTCATGGCTAATACAGTTCTAATTTTCACAGGTTGCACACATTGCAACCTTCTTTTTGTGCCTTAAAGACACAGAAGAGG
This sequence comes from Irena cyanogastra, assembly GCA_013397155.1. Taxonomy (NCBI): domain Eukaryota; kingdom Metazoa; phylum Chordata; class Aves; order Passeriformes; family Irenidae; genus Irena; species Irena cyanogastra. The sequence continues at coordinate 174,720 of VWZV01010930.1, read as the reverse complement.
AAGGAAAGAAGGAAACTTATATCCTATCCCTGCTTCCAAGCAGAAATCAAGTAGCACCACAGATTTAGGCTGGTAAAGGGTGTCCATGTTTGTCTTCACGAGGGTTTCTTGAGCAGCTGGTCTTCATTGGTTTGCCCAATTTATCTTTATTTTTTTCCCTTTTCCAAAACAGCTGCTCACAGTCCTCTGGTAGAAATAATTTGAAAAGCGTGGTCTATCTAAGACAGGAAAGCAGACTGCTACCATTTCCCTGGGATGGGCACACCACACTCATACCATCCCACGTAGTAGTAGGGTGTTGTGTATCCAATGCGTCCAAATGATACAGGCTCCTGGCGGTACTGGCGGTAATACCCTGTCGGGAGAAAAACACCCACTTCTATTCCAGAACACAGACACAGCAATTCAACAAAAGTAGCAGATGCAGTGATAGTCAATCCCACAGCGCAAACGAAAATTTATGAACTGTGTGGCAGGGAGTTGTATCAGAAGGGCATTGGCTAGCCCTGGTATTAGGCCGAGATCTTTCTTGAATGATCTAACTCTGGTCCTTCATATTTCTTGTAGTTTTGATTGGTTTTGCTGCTCAAAATCTCTTTAACTATTGTGTAATGCTGTGGTCTGCCAAAGAGTCTCTGCATTTCACTCCAAAAGGTAGGCATATTTCAGCTGTGTTTATGAAGTTTTTAAGTCAGGTTAAATATATGAAGGACTCTGAGGCAAAAAAATACCATCAAATCACATTATCTCACAGGGCTTAAGAGACTATCAGCAAAAGTCAGATTTTCACAAAACAAAAAGGTATCATTTCATGCAGTAAATACTGAGTTAAGCCCTCTCTTCCCCTTTTAATTCATCTGCAGAAAGAATGTGCCTGCTTAAAGCATTAGAAGAGGTGCAGCATTCTTGTCTGCATAGCTCGTGCATTGGAACATCTGAAACATAGCTTGTGCCAATAATAAAACTTCTGTGTGCTCTCTATCTCTTAGACCTAGTATATACACATCTGGATTAATCATCTGTCTTCTGAGCTAAGAAGTGCAGTACTTCACCGTGATATATAAATATCAATGACTATTTCAGTTTCTTCCTGGTAACGCCACCATGCAAAGAATATCAACACATAATTTAACATGGAAACCACTAAAGCTAACTGAATAATTTAAACCAAAAGACTTACTGAAAAGATTGCCTGACTTTCGTGATTGGTTTCATTTTGTGAAGCAACCTGTCTTCTATCTGGTTATGTGAGGTGAGCAATTTGCTCAGAGGAACTCCTTCAAGGTAAGAATTTTCCATCTGAGACAGGTATCTACCAGGCCAGAATAAAAGTGCTGACCTAAGTCACTAGACATATTCCTTTGTGTTTTGCATTGAATGAACTAATAGAAATCATTCACAAAATCTGTATTTGCAAAGATGTAGCTGGTCCCTTCAGGTAGATGGAAGAGGTTTTGCATCTTGATTCAATGAAGCAGGTCCTATCAATCAGAGAAAGGTTTCACTGACTCATACAATTATTTTTTGTTTAGTTTTTGCATTTTGTCACTGCATAGTATTTGCATCATATGCTCCTCTCTTTCTGTCTCTGTCTCTCTGCACCCACAAGTCCTCTGGGACTTGCATAATCTGTTCTCAGCTACTGCATCAGCTGGACTCCTCGGAGAGCTGCCAGCAGCTGTGGACAGAGCTCCACTCTGCGCTCTGCTCCTTACCCCTTAACCCCACAGACGGGATAAGAGGCTCCTGGCCAGCGTCCCACCCCCCCACTGCTGTACCTCGGATCGTGGGCAGGGCTTCAATGTACGACTGAGGTCCCGTTCTTCCATCCAGGTGTGAATCCACAAATTGGCAGTGGTCCTCACCCCTTCCCCAGCTATCCCCAATGCTGTAGAAGGTATCTGAAGAGTGATACAGACAGATCACTTAACTCAGCAATACTTACATTTGGGATACCTTCTTCACCAGGAAAGTAGGTGTGGAAGAAAGTTGCAGTGACACACACAGTATTACCAATGAACAGTGACCAGAAAGAGGGAGAATGCTACCTTCACAGTATGGAAGCAGAAATTATGGAAAATAAATTGGTTACAGCTCAGTAAGGAGTAGTCCCCATTTTGCAAGTCCATGGGCAGTGTACCACAGGTGACAGGAGGAGAGAATTTCAACTGGATTAGTTGAAATATATCATGTGAAAGTAAAAAACTCTCCATATGTCAATACCATTAGTTTGACTTCAGTCTCAAATGAAAATTAAAAACCGTGGAGCTCTTTCTCAAACAGACAGGGCTCTTTATCTCTTGTTATTCAAACACTGTATTGAAACTATACCAAGGCACTACAATAGCCATTAGCATAGTCTGAAAGGCCATCAAGATGATCCCATTACCCCAGCTAAATAATATGGAAAGTTTTTTTCATTCTCTCAGGCAATGCACCTGTGTAAGAGCTACTGCTAATTCTTCTGGAGAGAAGGACTCTCACATAGTGGTCACACAATTCCCACACATATGAAATGAAGAAAACCAGAAGATGAAGAGACAAATAATTGTGTAGCAGGAAATGAATCTTGGTGCCTACCTTTCAGGTCATCACTGAGGTAAATTTTGTACCTTAAGGAGTTGCAAAGAACCACTCCTACAAACTTGCGGTACCAAGTTCGTTTCACATACTGCTTGCCAGCGCAGTCTGAGTAGGTGGGGTCATATTTAAAAGTGAATGGGATCCAGATAGGCTCACCACCTTGGAGAAAAGAATAAATTCCACATTAGGGATAGACTTTAACACTTCAGTCCAAGCTTTGCAGACTTTAACATCTAATAATATGTTTCAGAAGACATGCTGCAACAGATTAATGCATTACTTTTTTATATTCAGAAATAGTACTTCAAGAAAAAATACTATTAAAATCAAAGTTAGATACTTTATTAAATCCCTCCTAGGCAGTAGACAAAAATAATTGTTAAAATGATTAAAATATGATTTCATGTACTGAACCACAGCTTTAAGTAAGCAGTCTTAATTGTTTCAGTAGGACTTCTTCTCTACCTAGTATTACACAGTTTCTCTTCTTAACACAGTCTGATCTTAGGTTTGACAATGACTTGCATTTTAAGATTATAAAACATAACCCTTTTACAGAAGAACAGATGTTAACAACTCTGTGGTGAGCAACAGCCTGTGAAGTCTCTTCTTGCTATTTGGTTTAAAAGATAATATAAAAAATGTACTTTTCTGGTTTTTTTTCACAGATTATATCAAAACAGATTAGTTTCCAATAATAGACAAGTGAGACCTTTCCTGGGGAACTCTGTTCAGAGCATTGCTGCAGATAAGACTGTTTACTTATACTGCAAAAGAATAAATATTCCTACCGGCTTACCTAAATATTTGCTTTATACTACCAAGACAATATAATTTATTTTGAAATTGTTCTTGTATTAATGTATACAGAATGATACAAAAAGCTTCCAACGTGATAATTGGTATTTTTCCCTCTAGCTACAGCCCGAAGCTCTGTTTTTACTCTCCTGTTTCTAGGTGGTTTACAAATGAGATTTGAAGTTTCTTCTGTTAGTCATTCTTCCTTCCTGGCACATGGACCAAATCCTGCAAACACCTGCTGATCGGCAATCCTCCGAGACTTCCAAGGACACAAAGAAACCAGACTAACAAGCGCAATAAAACCAAGAAAGAAGGGATATACTGGACAATGTTTTCATGAAAAGCATAGCAAAAAATCCAGAACCAACCATTTTAACACATTAGGAAAGCTGATGGAGCCATGAGGTCTTTTTTCCTGCCTCTCTTCTAAGAGCATGTACTGGCTGAGGTTACACTACCGATGTTCATGTCAGCAAGGTTAGTCCCAGCACCAGGAAATCGGATCTGATTATGCGCTGAACTATCTTATTGCAAATTTGGAAATACCGAGCAATCTAAACAGCTTTGTGGTGTGTTATTCAGGTCAGTAACAAATCCTCAAATTTTTTAGCATTTATAAGGGGATGATGATTTGTACAGATGAGCACCAGAACTAGAGAGAGAGAAACCTGATCCTGCTATTCAAGCTATGCTTAGGCAACTGAAGGACACAGATACTGAAGTAACATAGTTTACTGCTTTTTACCAAACAATTAAAGCTGTTGTACCAGAGAAAAAGATGGGTCAAAATCAAGTGTTTATTTGAACATATCTTTACAAGGTTTCTTTTCAGAAAATAAAACAAGAGGTTCTAAGACAAAAAATGTTACTGCTTAAAACTGTACCTAAAACTGCATGTTTAAGTGTTTCTAATTCCTATATTCTAACTGTTTTGCACAGGCTTTATGCACTTCATGAATGAAACAACAGAGTAAGACTTACCAGGTGGCCTAACAATGAGGAGAGGATTGTCTAGAAGAAAGAAACACACAGAAAATTTAGTATTTTGTTCCAAACTTTGTTTTCTAACAAGAAACATACGGAGTCACTGATTGAACATTTTCAATAAGGTGCTTCATGCTATGATGGCATTCTTTACTGAATATTCCCATCAGCTCAAACCTTACACTTGCATTAGAAGAGCACTCTGAATTAGGAACTTCTTTCTCTTATGACCTATTCCATCACTGTAACAATACCACCTGGCCATGCATTTACCAATTGGTTTTTGTACTTGTGCCGGCTGCAAACCACCTTTGGCCATGACAAATGAAAGATCAGTGCTGCAAACAAAACTTTAAATTTGGGGTATGAAATGTGTTAAATAAAGTTCACAAGGGAGCTGATTTTGGATGGGAAAACTAGGCATTCAGGCCCATATGCTGGCAGCAGGAAAACGATCTGCAAGATACAGCACAGAATCATGGAATTGTTTGGGTTGGAAAAAGGCCTTTAAGTTCAGTGAGTCCACTGCCAACCCATCTTTGCCAAGTCCTCCACTAAACCATGTCCCTCAGTGCCACATCTACACGTTTTTTAAATACCTTCAGGGATGGGGACTCCACCACTTCCCTGGGCAGCCTGTTTCAAAGCTTGACAATCCTTCTCTGGAATTGTTCCAGCATCTCAAAGTCTTCCTTGTAGTGAGGGGCCCAAAACTGAACACTGGACATGAGGTGCAACCTCACCAGTGCCAAGTATAGGGCACAATCACTGCCCTGGTTCTGCTGGCCACACTATCGCTGATACAGGCCAAGATGCCATTGACCTTCTCAGGCATGCGGGGCAATGTCAAATATTATGCTTGGATTAATACTTGAGCCTCTTATTCATTTAATGAAAATCTGAATATGTTATCCAGGACCATTGAGTTATTTCACATTTCTGTGTCCCTTCTGTGATGATTTACTTCCACGGTTCTTAGTGGAGCTTCTGAAGAGAGCACTACAGAGTGAAGTAAAATGAGCAAAGGCAGAGACTGTGTAAACCCCGTGCCATTGAAAGGGCAAAATTTGCAAGCAACAAGGAGACCATTCACTCAAGTAAAGACTGAAAAATTTGTTCTTTACTATTCAGTGGAGTCACTGGCCTCTGGCTCAATGGAAGTAGAAGAAGAAACAGGCAAAAATAAGCTCATTTAACCTACTATTTTTAGAAGGGGGTGTTGCCCTTGAATGTACTATTAGCCTTGTGAAAGAGCAGCATGTCTTGTCAAAAAAATAAGAACAAAACTAACTTTGCCTCTCTGATGGAACTATTGTTTTCTGTATTTCTCCCAGAGACAACTGCTTCCAACTGTTTAGCTGTCCATAATCAGGAAACTGATTTACTAAATGTTTGGTCAATCTATCAAAGACCTTAAACTTTACATTGCTTCTGTATTGTTGAACATTAGTAGCCTTTTATATTTGAAATTCAGCTTCCTGTTCCCCTGCAGCTGACTTTAACATCACTTACATTTTCATAGTGTCATTAGGAGTACATATTATTTTCCTAGCTTAACTGAAAACAAATAATTAAAGTTAAAAAAACCCCAACATAATATGAAAGCAGCAAGTCCAGAATAATCACTGTTATTGGCATGCTGGTTCCAGTCATTGCCCTGCCACATCTGTTATTATGAGTTTTGAGATGAAAATAAAAAGCAAACAATACCAGATTCTGTGATAAATGAGACTGAAGAGCTAACAGGCCCATAACCAAAGGGATTCTTTGCTTGGACTTTAAAATAATACCTGAAACAAGAAGAGAGGGGAAATAATATTGAAACAGATTTCACTGCAATGGCTGAATTATAAATAATAGTAAAACAGGGTAAGAACCAAAGCAGAAGAATTCCACTGAGTATCCTTTGCATTAAATGGAGTTGGATACTGAGCCAGAGTATGAGCTGGCTGTTACAGACAAATGTCTCCTTTTTGCAATTGCTCCCATGCATATTTTTGGAACATTTATTTATGTATCATCTCCCTTCCAAAAACCACATACAACGACATCCACTTTCTATGAAACAACTAATAGCAAAAGACTAAAAGAAAAAGTTGCAAGGAAATCAAATTCTGATCTCAGGAACAGTTTTGAACCAGATAAACTCTTAGAGAAGCAGTGGTGTAAAGTGCAAACTGAAACTGCATCAGATTTACATGAGATCAGAAGCTAAGTTTGACCTTTCTGTAAAAACTCCAGCAGCATTAAGATCACGATACTCAAGTAAAAGAAGAAAGCATCACATGATGTCTTCTTGATTCCTCCAAAGTATTTAAATCACATGCTTAACTCAAAGCACATGAATCACCACTAGAACTCCATTCTTTGTTCAATAGAAGCAAATTTATCCTTACCCTTAGAGAAGAATACATGTAAGTATATTTCTAGTTCATTTCCAGTTCATTTCCAAATACAATGATTTTTGTTGATGCCCACCCTGACATTTTTCCCCAGATTAATGTTTTCTTCTTTTCCTTTTATATTTGTATTAGTCCAACAGAAACCAACTAGAATGGAAGATTACTTAAAAATTTCCAGCACAGCATTTTTTAAATTTCTGAGTTTAGGTTTTCCTTTCTTGCCTGCTTGCTCAATTTCATTCTTGTAAATAAATTAATAAAAAATTTAAAATTACTGTGCCTCTGTAATATCCACGTAGCATTTGGATCTTGATTTAGCCTCTCATCCAAAAGCAGACATGTCCAAAAGCTCTACACACATAACAGGGCAAGTGATTACTTGCACGGATGGCTGCCACGAAGCTCTGGATTACCTCCCACGACAGTGTCGCACCTGAATGGCAGGCCTGATGCATCACAGCTGGTCAAAGGGAGTCTACTCCATCAAAAACATCAGGCTGCTCTTCCTGGTGAAGCTCTCCCCATCCTGCACAAAAACCTGCCAGTGCTGCTTAATTTGCACGGGCCACACTGAGCTGAGACACGATGCTCATGCTTTACCAGGCGGCAGGGGAAATTCAACACAATCCTGTTGCAAAGACTTCGGTGGTTTTAGTCTGCCACTTGCTATTTACCATGGGCACTTTCCAGTACCATCAGCTGTACGTGCTCCTCTCAGACTTAACCACATAGCAGGGCCTGTAGGTCACTCCTGAAAGGGCCCTCTCTGGCCTAAGCACAGCTAAGCACACATGAAACTATTCACAATGATAAACAGAGGGGACATGGTTGAACCAGCCCTTTGGCAAAACAGATTTTTTTTTTTTTAATAAAAGGAATATCTTTTGTCAAGTAAAGTGAACTTCTTTGCCTTAAAATCAAACTGATCTTTATGAAAAGGTAGGAAAGATGTGCAAATCCTTCTTCTTTTGCCCAAGGGTTGTAGTCACATGAACACTGGCTTTTGCCAAGAAGCAAGGTGATTATCTCCAGGGTATGGGCCAGGGCATCTTGTCTATTCCTTAAAAATTGCAGGTACGTTGTCTAGGTGAAATCAATGTGGAAGCTACCAGACTTGAAATATTCTGTGCTTCATCCATGGCACCAGATTTACCTTGTATCTTCATTGGACTTGGAGCATATGTATGGTCAGACCCTCTGTGGGACATGTTCCCATGTCTGCATGAGGGACATGTCCCCTGTCCCTGCTGTGTCCTGCAGCTGATACCAGAAAACTACTCCACTATTGCTTTCTGCAGCCAGTTCTGCCTTCAATTAATGAGTATACTACGCTCACAAACAACTCATGGGGTATTTTTTAAAAGACACATATGCTGTGGCAAAAAGAAAACATGATAAATAGCAGAATTCAACAAGGCTGTGCTTTTTGCTCATGCCCAGCACAATCCTTTTGCTGGCAGAAAAAATTGCCCCTGTTTTTAACTATTGACCCAGACTTTTTGTATAAAAGAGCGTTTAGCATGTCTGGGGAAAGAGGAGAGGGAAGGCAAAAAGCCTCCCATGTGCTTCTCCACTTCTGGCCACCCAAGTTGCTCTCATGGGGCACCTGCATTCATCCACACCTCCTTCACTAGCACTTTTGTTACCTGAATTGGGACAGGGTGAGCAGCACAAGCCTGTCCATAGGGATGGGACACAAGGCAGCAATTCCTCACTGTGGCTCCCAAAAGAGCTGCAATACCACACCAAGCTTAACTGACTTAGCTCAGTGTTTGCTGTAGCTGCTTCAGAAGAGCAGTAGAAAAATGTTTTCCAGCTTACACCTTTCCCATATTGTTTCAAAGCATAGTGGAAAGTATGGATGCCTGACTTCCCACTGCCTCCAGAGAAGTATAATCAGATACCACCTTTCAACACAGTGGCACTGAGTAACCCTTTAAATACACTTAATACACGTGTATTAATGGTAGCCTCAAAGCATCCCCATCAGACATATGAGTGCCATAATCCCCCTCGAAATCCCAGGAGAGAGCAGCCCAAGAACCTTGTGCACCTCTTTGAGTGGGGAAAAACACCCAGATTTGTAGCCAGTGCATAATGCAGGAACTGAGTACCTGTGTAATCGGGACAACAGTGCATTCAGCTGTCCTGTTACACACATAGAAGCCCATCATGGGCATATGATGGTTCTTGTTGCCTGCCTGACTATCCAAAAAAAAACAGTGATGAAGCCATGAGTACATTTTTCTTTGCTAAATTGCAAAATTGATTCCTAAGCCTTTATAGACAGAAGAAAGCTCTAGTTGTACCAGACAGAGAGCCAGATCTCATGATTTGCTGACCTGTGATTCAAACACAGACAATGCTACGACTGCTATATTAAGAAGGTCAACAAAATAATGCAGTTGGGATATATTTCTTTCTCAGACATGACAAATAAAAAAAGAAATTGCCAAAGCCATTCTAGGTCCAGGAATCTGACATTTTCATTAGTCAGAATCCTTCAGCTGATGAATTTGCCAGGAAATCTCAAATCAGTATAACTCGACTGGTTTTCATCACATAAATACATGAACAAAATTTGCAATATATAATTTGATTTATGCTTTGCTTAGGGAGAACTGTATGAATTGTTACCATTAGCCACAGAAGAATCACAACATATGCAGTACCATTTGTTATTGATTTTTGATACAGACAAGAAAAAGGCTTTTCCTTCTAAGAATACACTTCCTTTGAGATTTTATATACCAATTCTAGTGATACGTCAAGAAAGGACATAATGGACTGTAACAGGGCATTGAATATATAACATTTTTTTTCATTTAGGTTACATGACTAATCGTTCAACATATCTGTCATTTAGAGCAAAATTATTCTTTGATTTAATTCAAGGTGTCTCTATTCTGTTGGAATTAAATAGCTGGCACTCAGCCCAAAGTGAGATAATCACTCAGCATGATAACTAGGGAAGCAGCTTTTTAAAAAAAAAATAGTTAGCTGCAAATTCCTTTTTCCAGACTTTCCAAAGGCATGCCTGCATGGATCGTCATCCCTGCACTCTGTTCAGTGGCAGGCTGAGATGGCAGGATGCACTCCCACAGCAAGGGCTAAAATCCTCTTCCTACAACTTCACCATTCCTCCATAAGAAAAACACGTAAATCAGTGCCTGCAGGTTCACAGGCTAATGCAAAGTTTCTCCCTCCATCTAAAATCGCCCACCACTACACCCCTCATCAATATTTACAACTAATTTTATATTAAGACCTTAGAGCCCAGCTGGCAGTGGAGCTTCCTACAGGGCTGGTGTGAGGTAGGTATTTACCACACAGGTCTACCACTTACACAGGACAGTGGTTTCATGGACATCTCTTAGCTCTTTTGTGTGGCCCTGGTGGCACAAAGCAGCCACCTGTGGTTAATACTGCTTGTTGGACATACCATGGTTTGTTTTAATGGAGCTATAGAAAGAAAAAAGAAAATTTTGGTGCATCTGGCCCCTGAAACAGAAGATCCAGACTCTGTTTGCAGTTGTAAGCCCTGAGTAAATGTTTAAGAACCTCCTATGAAATACTCTGTACAACACTGGATTGGTAGCAGGCACTGTGGGACCAAAATATCTGCAGATGGAACAAAACCCAAGCGAGCAGATAGAAAGATTTCATGAGACATGGAGATATGGGGGTGAAGGACAGTGTTTCAAATCATGAGACTATCTAGCTACTCCCATCAGGCACTGACACAGCACTCCTGAAAAAGGCAGGAAAAAAATCTAACCATGCTCAGGAAGGGGACTGAAATGTTTATGGCAAGGATTGTAATGTCTCTGACTGCAGAAGACTGGATTTAATGGTTGAGCAGATGCTGCCCAGCCCTTTGCATCATCTTCTGTGACAGCTGAGAATTAAAGTTAAGGAAGGGATCTTGTCAAAACTACTGGTTTAAAGATTTAATACGGTTTAAAGTAATTTTAGTGTTTACAATCACATATCACAAGGAAGCAGATCCTGTACCAACTGAAGCTGACCAGAGTTTCACTAATGGAAAAACTTCCACTTCTCAAATGGAGGTCAGACCAGGCCTCAGAAGAAAATTTATGACATGGATTAAACATAGATTTCTGTTTTGTTTGTAAAACCTAAATAACAGGCAGATGTTTTCCAGGATATGTTGACAGCTTGAAATCTTCTCTGGTGCTGACTTCAGCCAAGATGCCAACCTGCTTCTCACACACTGTGCATGCTGCAAAATTGCACCACCCATAGCCCCTTGTGGGATGCCCAGTAGCCAAGAGCATCTGTTTACAGTAAATGACTTAATCAGACATTTCTCACAAAATGCTCTAACAATGCAGACGCAAAATTTTTAGACTAACTTCAGCTCTCATGCTGTATTTTCTTAGGCATGGTATCTTTTTCTAGTGGTTAGAGAGTTATTTTTAAGACAAAAGGTATGCAATCATTTCAGTCTGTGGGTTTGGAGAATGTAAATGAGAATGGCTGATATATAAAATTTCTCTATTATAAAGATCCTTCGTTCTCCACCACAGACCCCACATGAAGCCTTTATTGCCTTCACAGAGCATACAAGAGGGGCCAATGGATTATACCATCTTCAGGAAGATGCTGGTGAAACATTATGTTTAAATAAATGGCACTTGCTTGAACCTCCCTATCATGAAACAGAACCTCAATTCGACAAGACAGTCACTAGGTTCATGGAGATGCATGAATCTACAGCCTTTCTGTTCCTATAAAACTCCATTCAAATACAGACAAATTGTGACCTTCTGAAGCCTGGAGTTAATGTACATCTCAGACATGTTGGCAGCTCAACTCCCACCAATTTCCCTGCACACGGACAGCGGCTGCAGAACTCCTGTGAGCTTTCACTGCAACCACTGATTCTGGTGTTCTGGAGCCCTTCAGGTGTTGGGTATGAGAAGCAGAGAGTTATCCCTGGCCTTCAACACTGTCCTTTGGGCATCAGGAGAGGGAGATGTGACTGAATGACTGAAGAGGTGAGGAGCTTCTGCTGGAAGGTGGAAATGGCACAGAAGCAAGAAATGGAGGGCTGCAGCCAGGAGAAGCTAGTGTGTAAAGGCAAAGTCTCCCTGGCCTGCATGGGAGACAAAGTAAGAGTGGAGGAATGAATACTGGTGAAGGGGAAAAGGGCTGGGCATACAGATGAGTCTGGGATGTGGAGGCAGGAATGCGTTCTAGCAGCAAGAGGAGAGTTGTTTAGGAAAAGGGAGTCCTCAAGTCACAAGGATGCAGTCACGAAGGCAGAATGGTCTGCATTACATAGAGCTCCCATCACTATCTAGGAACAGGAGATCTCAAACCTCTTCCATCTTGCTGTAACAGGTAAAACCCACAGAGAGCTGTGTCACATATCACCCTGTATACATCTGTAACAACAATGTTTTCTAAGAAGAGTGCTAGCAGATGCAGAATATACCACTGAAGCTCTCCCCTGTGAAGTAGTTTTGCTTTAACACACCATAAACCAGCCTCAAAGATTGTCACTAAGGTCTAGATTACCAATCTTCTGAATAAGTGGCTTTATTTTAGCTCTTGGATACGTAAGAAAATGCCTCATGAAGTATGTGATTGACAGTACTGTATGCAGAACAGGAGAGGACAAGATGGACCACGTTTTCCTGTAACATCTTAACTCTGTGGGTGCTCTGAATGTGCTTATCTTGCTTCTCCATAATTAGCATTCCCCTGCTAGTTTTCCAGGTCTTTGACACTGCAGGTGTCCTCTGCTGAACACGGCCCTTGTGCAACTGCGTAAGGAACTGCTGCTGAAGTTGCTCAGGTTCTGGCTCTCCCAAGGAGATGTCATGTCCTCAGAACTCTTTGGCTGGAGGGAAGTCTCTGTGGAGGAGAGAGGGGAGCACACCCCCTTCTTTAAACATACTGTGATTTCTTGGTGCTTGGATATTTCCTGGGCAGCAGGAGCAGCTGCAGAGGCAAACCTGTGTGAGTCTATGCTGAAGTCCGGAGAAGTGTCATGATGTGGTCAGAAAAATATGTGTCATCATATGCCCCCCAACTGGTTACACTGAACTGGCTTTTCATAATTTATTTATCATATTTTATCATTTTGTCTATTATTTTGTCTATTTTAGATGAAGGCCATGCTCAAACAATTCTGTTTTCTAGGTTGAGGTTCTCAATCAACTACTTCTAATGCTCAGAACCTTCCTTTTGTCTATGAATTGTCTTGGAAAGAAAAGATACTTTGGCTGACGCTGCTTCTTTCTTCTGTGTTGTCCTAGCACAACCCCTGTGTGCCTGTCCAAGCAGTCAATCCTCAGATCTGCAGCTCATCATCAAGTAAGGCATGCCAATTCCAGCCCACAATCTCAGTGCATCCCTCCACTGTGTGAGCAACACCTTCCACCAGTGCCTAAGAGACTGCAGACAGCAGCATGTGAAGGGCTCCCAAGGGAGCACCAAATGAATTTCAGGCTCAGAATTTGAGAGAAAAGTATGTGAGACATTGAGCATCTCTCTAAAGGAGTAATTTGAATGTGGTCCCTCTGTAGCTGGTTACTTTCCCCCCATTCTCCACAAATTATTCCAGTATCATGTGAGGCATACATTCTTGTTCTGCCACTTCAGTCAGATTTTTTGTAAGATAAATACCTAAAGCTCCTGCTAAACTGACTTCTGAGCAATTGCCACAGCCTCACTTTATACCACCAAGCCTTCTCTTCCAGCACTATTTATGTGAACAGAAAGCAAAAACAGACCAGTGGGCAGCACTTCCCCAGCAGCCTTTAGGCATCAAATCTTGGCCACACACATGTTGGAATGACTCACATCACATCAAGTCACATCATGGGTATATTTTAGTATAATTTAGTATACTTCCCCCACCGCCAATGCTTGATTCAGTTATCCAAAAGATTAGAAAATGCATTTTAAAACAAGATTTTCTTTGTTACTGATATGTGTTTTCATACATACAAACATATATACATGTACATACACACTGCCATCTGCTCCAAAGATATCAGGTTGCTGTTGTGCAGTTTACAGAACAAACTGCTGTCCAAACAGAATGAGTAAAATCTAAATCAGATGTAAACATTTATACTAAGACCAAGAAAAACAACTGACAATTCTCAAAATTTATTTTATTTCCTTAAGAGAACTGAAAAGGAGTGGATCAAATCCTTACCGTGTGTTGGGCTTCAGGTTCTCAATTGGCAAGTGAGTAGACCCTGCAGTCCTGGTTGACCACTTATTCTTTAAAAAGTCATCATAGGATGCACTGTAAACCAGATAGCCTGTAAACGGGAAAGAGAAATAGTTGTGAGGATTCTAGTTAAATTTTAAATAAATGATATCTCTAGGTGTCACGGTAAATTTTAAAGATTAAAAGGAGTTGAAACATCTTTGAATACAAAGGTGATTCCATGCCTAACTCTCCTGGAAAATCCTGGCCTATAAGAATTTCCTACCATTAGCTAACAATGACGGAGCATTACATCAGAAGACAGCATCCAGTTGTGAATTCTGATTTAAAAAAACAGTGAAGGCAAAAAGATGACAGAGGTAACCCATTCACTGTTTTAAGTGATACATTGACTGTGCAGACAGTAGTACAAATGGCCATTTAGGAAAACCTTCCCCTTCTCCACTCTCCCAACAGGAGAAAAACCCTCAGAAGAGTACCTGTTACCATGTCTCCTTGAGCAGGTTTGGCCCAGTCTACAATGACAAAGGAGTGACAGCCTTCAACTGCCACAACTGTGATGTTGTGAGGGGCTTTCAAAGGACGTTGATCTTTCTCTCTGAAGTCATTGGGAATGATTTCATCAAGGCTCTCCACTTGGAAATGCTCCAGGGCCTCTGTCAAGGAGCAGGGGGCTGCTGGGTCCTTATTGAGATAGGTCACATAAGGGGCTAGAAAAGACAGAGAAGGGTGGCATTTAGTTAGCAGTTTGAGGTATCCTAGGGTAGCACATAGGCTGGCAATTTCCTAAAGAGAGTCAAGTTTTGTGGTGCATTTTAAAATTCCTCACCTTCCAGTCCAGAGACTGCTGCCAACAAAGCATGGCTTACAGCGAAACTGATTGATGAGGAGGGGGAATGGGATGCCAACATTCAGGTTTACCTACCCCACCCTCACAACTGTACCAAATTATGCAACGATGGAAGGACTGTCTTTGCTACAAGAGGCAGAAGAGAGCAGCCTGACTGCAGCACCCTACACACGCTACCTCCAGCTGCTCTGGAAGGTGGGATGAAAAAGTCACCCAAATTTTGCCTTTCCGACATGGGAACAGATCCCTGCCAGGGCCTTCAATCATCTAAGACTTTACAGGTCTAACTAAGGTTGGTTTTTACACAAACATCCTGAAGCTGGAGCAAACAACAAAAGAAACGTGAAGAGTAATTCCAAGGTGAAGTCCAACCAGTTTAAAGGGATTGTTGTGGTCCCCTGGGTACTAAGGGACCAGGAGCCATGAGTCTCTACCTTCCAGGCATGTGCTCCCAACCTGTAACTTCTATTTTTAAAGGCTTTACTGACTGGAATTGCACTTTAGTTCAGGAAAAGATTAAACCATCTTTTTATTGCCTTAAAAGTCACCGTAACATTCAAAGAAAGGACTATAAAACTTGCTTTGGAAATGTTTATTCAGTTGCAATAATACAATTCATTGAAATGGTAATATTATTTCCCTAGTGCCTTGAAATGTTCATAAACCAACGTTTCTTGGTTTATCTTATTGGATTTCATGCCCTAAAGGAATTTTTTCCAGATCTTGCAATGAAGTTAATTTTAGCCTCTCCAGCTAAATGAATCAAGAAGCACTGTCAGTGAGAGAGCCGAATAGAAACATCATGAAATTGTTTGGACAGGGAAACTGAAGATGCACTGGAAAAAGTTTTGGCATATATAAAAACAAATCTTTTACTCCAGCAGCAGAGTTCCACTCTAAGCCACATGAAGCTTGTGGATATTGGAAAGGAAGCCAAGACACGTCAAAGATGATTCTCCATCTCCTGAACTCTTTTCTGAAATGCCAGGTGAGTCAGCAGCTGACCTGACCTCAGTTCAAGTGCCAGAAATAAGTAAAGGGCTGCAGCGGGTGTCACCGGTCTGGGGTAGAGGCTGGAATGCAGTTCCCTACAATCTCCAAATCCCTCTTTTCTGATCCCCAGCTGCTTCTCTGATAAAGAAGCAGAGCAGCTCTGAAGTCAGTGCTGCAACACCAACCTAGACACTTGAATGGCTCTTGTAAACAGGGGACATTGCCCATGTAATGGGGATTCCTTCATCAAATGCCTTCTACATTAAAATACCAAAGTCATATTTATCTCTATTGGACTTATTTTTTGGAAAGTTCATATCCAAAATACCACTCATGCCTTGACTTTGAAACACATTTTGACATGCTTGTGCAAGGTGGATGAAATCACTGGGGTTGAACAGGTCAGTGGAAAAGAATCAGGTCCCCCAGAGGAAGACTCACATCTATGTGGAGACTTGCCCTGCTGAAACTACTGGTATGAAGTTAGATGCAGTTAAGCTGAGCTAAGCACTGGTATAGACACTCTTGCTCTCTTACTAACTTCAGCTAGACCAAATACAATGCAGAACACAGAACAGAGCACTTACTCTGAAAGAGTACAAAGAGATTTTTACTGCTTCAACAAAATCACTGTGGGCCTATACATAGACATGCAAGCATTGAAGCAAGGAAAAAAGTACTGCTGTACAGGTTTCCAAGGTGGCAATCCTTCAAAGGACCACACACACGTATACTGGATGTGTTTGTGCAATGGTCTCAGCTTAAGGGCTGGCCTTGCTGGAACAAGAATTCTTTGCAGCACAAGTAATAAGCTACATAAGCCAAAGGGCATCCTTACCAGTGAAGCGTTTCTTCCCAGCAATATCATACTCTGACACAGGGCCAGTGCCAACAACACTGGTCTCTGGATAGACAGCCTCCAATTCTGTGGTCGTAGAAGCAGTGGTAGTGGTGACAGTGGTGGTAGTTGGTGGCAAAGTGCTCTCAAAAAACTCGTAGTCTTCAGAAGAAACATAAGACAAAAATGTTAGCATGCTTCATCTAATTTTGGCTTAACTATGAAAAGGGAAACAATTCTGTCACCAGCTACAGTCCCAAAGAAGTGCTACATACCCTGCCCTGGCCACTGCACACTCCTTACAGAACTGTATGTCGAGGTCAAACTTCAGCCTTGCAATGGTTTCTACCAAACTGATGGACAGGGAGAACAGTCTTTGCCCCAGAATACTCCTGTCATTGCTGATTTAGACCTCACTCACACAGTTAAACAGGATGAAAATTAACAAATGTATTTGTACAGCAATATCCTGTATGTGCATCTGCCACCTTCTCTCACAAATCCCAAGAGAGGATGGCACAGTAATTGAATCCCTGGTCAAAGCCCTCAGATGCCAAAGGAAGTAGAGAAGGGAGAGAAAAAAAATGGCTTTCTAAGAAAACTCTGTGTTGCAATTCTAAAGCCCTAGAGGTGGCTCATGCTGCTCTCAAACCCTCCTGCGATGGGAAGTGCAGAGTCCAGTGTTCTCCATTCGCGGTCCCTGCAGGGCCATGAAGGAAGGCAAACTGTCCCACACGAATCTCATTATGTTCAGTCCTATTAAACTCAGTGCTCTTTGAAAAGCTGCTGTGCTACCTGACTGGCACACAAAATGAAAGGAAGGTAGCATTTGGCATCTCTGCCATGACCTCATGCAGGCTGGGGAACTCAGCTCATGTCTTTGAATGTTTTGTGCTTAAACTGCTAAAGCGTATGTTTTCTGCAGGTGACCTGTACCTAAGGGGAGGCCTGGCAGAAGACCTGTGCACTGAGGATATTCTGCATCCATGGAGATGTAAGGAATATGTCATGTATGTCTTGTGCAGTTTCTAATATCCCCTCCTCCCCACATTCTAAATGTCAGTTTCAGTATGAAGTGATCGGAATTAAAAGTAAAAATGTCTATTCCACTCAGCTGCTGCACTCTCTTTTTAAATGTTTTTTTTGTTGTTGGTTAGACTTAAGATCCCAGCACTGCAACCACAAATAAAAAAAAAAAACCTTTCATTGTTCTAGAGCCATATATTCTACTAAAAAACTTTTTGTTTAACTGAGGTCTGTACTTATCCACTTCCATATATGGGGGCAGCAGCAGGAATTTGAGGACTAAAAGGGATAGAACATCAGATGTCACTGATGGCAGAAAGTGAATTGAAGTTCCACTAATTGAGAATTTGCATTCCCTATGCAAACTTACAATTAAATGCTGTGACTTGATGCATCCTCTTCAGCTAAGTTCTGTATGTCCTTGATTATAATATCAAGATGGCATGAATATAACTCTAAAAAAAAATCCCTCTTTTCCTTTCATCTGATTTCAAATCTCTTTAATTTAAATTCCACATGAATTAAGCAGATTAGTTACTTTATATGTAGGTGATCTTATTCAGTATGAGCATGCCTAATTGTCTAAATGCAGACTACACAGTAAAGAAACAACTCGCTAAGGTATTTCAATTGTTCAGGGCTTGAACATTATTTGGATTTTGTATTTTACAGGAGGTAACTGACTGGACTGGAGTTAGAAGTTGTATCAGAGAAAGCAAATCTAGGATTGAAGCAGCGTCTGTATGACACAGCTCTGAAAAGTAATTTATTTCCTCAATAGGTTCCTGTTAGATTGCAGGACTGATAGAAAGGGACTTTTATGTCCAGAAACAGATGGGTTTGGACCTTTTCTCTTCACATGTGATGCAGAACCATTTTCCAGCTCACCATCACTTGCTTAAGCTCCCATTTACCAATCTGCCTCCTTGAACCCAGTTTCAAAGAAAGAAGACAGAGAAAAAAAGCAACATGCCACTGGCAATAGACTGCTACAGTTAAACCATACCATCATCATATATTACATAAGCTTCTGGAGTTGCTGTCACATCTGAATCCAGTCCTGAGAATGTATCTATTGACAGAGAAAGAAAAAAAAAATACTATAAGAATTCAATAAAAGAATTCTGGAATCAAGTTTAATATAAAAATATTTAGCCAGTCGAATTGTAAAGAAAAAGATAACTTCCTGGTTTCCAAATAATGCAGTAACAGTCTACCCTGCACAGTGAGAATAACAGATGAGAAGCTAAGTGCAGTAGACAGGAGTTTTTCTGGGGAAAAAACGGGTTCAGGGCTGCTACATAAAATTAAGAGTAATCACCTTCCAGAAGCTCTGCCACAGGCCTCTGCTGCTCTGGAGCAAAGGTAGGCTGCCAGCAGCTACATAATGATCACATCTGGATTTGACAATATTTTATAGTCTCAGAAGCAGGAAATGTGAAAACATTATATGCCAAAAAAACCAACCAAGCAATTAAATATTTCTACCCAAATATTTTTGTGGAGGTATAAAAACAAACAGCCCACAGAGCCATGACATTTATAGACCATGTCATTGGTCTTGCAAGGAATGCAGCCCAAAAGGAATGGATTTGTAGAATGAAGTAATTAGTGCTGGAATTTCTGGGGTTTTACTCTGCACTAGCTCTACTCTGATCCTATGGAATGGCTGCCCATTACAGGTTGGGCCACACAGGTGTAATCCTGAAGCACTGCTCTGCATTAGTTTCATCCAGCATGAATTCAGTACAGGAAGTCAGAGCTAGATTGCTCCAGGATGCAAATGAAAGCATAGCAAGGACAGATGATTATGAGGTGCACATCAAAAACACTCTACTGATCCACCCCAAAACCCAACACAGATGCACCCATGGACTTCTCAGCTGACTATTCCTTGATATTATCTCATTATCTCTGCAGGACATGAATCCAGCACCAGACACATCAACCATCAAGTACCTCATCTGTTGAATCCCAAAGGCTTTCCTGCACACTCTGAGGAAAGCATTTCTCCACATTATTCAGGGAAGCCAAAGAGTACACAAAGCTCAGCATGGTCATAAAAAGCCATGCAAACAAAGCAAAAGCACTGTGCTGTAACCCGCTGCAGGTACCATCAGAAGTCTCCAGTGCAATGCTGGGGCTGGGGAGTGGCCAGCATGTGAACAAAGACAAGAGAAAGACAGCTTTGACCTCCAGACACTCCACATACATTGGTCACGTTCCTGTAACACTCAAGACGGAAGCAATAGGGTTATTTTTACCAAACCAGAACTGCAAACAGTGTAAAGTTTCAACTGCCAATGTTAAATAGTTTACAAATATAAACTGAATGATACATTTTAATTTTGCTGATTTTTTTTTAGAACTAAAAATTACTGTATAACTGCATTTTTTCTCCTAAAATAATTTTCTTCTAAATACACTGTGTGATTTTAATGCCAAAATAAGCTTTAAAACACAGGAAATGGGTTTATTCTTGTCAGACTTTCATATATTAGAATCTGACATTTCCTTATGATAGACTTCTGCAGCCAGTCTTCAGGAGATGATCCCCTTGGAAGTCACTTGACTTCTCTGAGGGTAGTCAGTCACAAAGTAGATTCTTTGCTGAATTCTGCAGATCCACCCACAACTGGCCGACATCAACCAGCATCTATAATATATGCACTTACCTTTGACTGCCTACATCCAAGCAATCGAAAGTATCAGATATGCAGAAATTTGAAATCTTTCATGGGCAGATTTCAACTCATCCATGCTTATTAGCTAGTAAGTCTTTGGCATACCTACAGTCCAGCAAAGCCAAATTTCATTTTCTATTTTTGTACTCAATTTCAGTGTCTGTGCTTGTTTAGTGTTAGCTGTGTCATGGTGACACAGACCAACAGACCTCTCATTTTATTATTTTCTATACATACTCTAGCTGCAGTTCTTCACCTTGCTCCACCACCCTTTGCTGAAGTTGTTGAGTAAACTCTGCCTGTAACAAATGGGGCCAAATCTTCCTATGACCACTTTTAGCATTTGTAAGTACAGTCTTGTTGTCTTACTTGTCTTACAAATTCCATCACTTGATTTTATCACATGTAATGCATGTTAAGTCTCCACCCATTTTTTCCTTTGTGAGTTCATGAATAAAGTTTAGTTGATTTCACTTACAAATCACGCTTGTGTGGACAAACTCCTCCTTGAAAGTTAAAGACTGCTGAATCTAGTGAAAAGCTGATAATAAATTCTGCTGGATCAAGAAAAAGTCCTGCCAGAGATAAAATAATTTGCCAAAGCTTAAGTTGAACATTTGGAGCTGGGTTTTGGCACTTGCAGACTCTGTCTGTTTGTGAATAAAGCACTTAGCAACAAATATCAAGCTTTGGCAGAAAAAGTATTTCACTAAACAATGTGGAGTAATTTCTAGACTCAGATTAAAGGGAAAGACAAGATAAAAATATAATTTAATACAGTTTGGAAATGGTCAAGTGAAAATTGCATTGTTTTGACAATTCAAGTAGTAGTTGTTTACCCCTGTTGATATACACAGTCCCCTTGTTAAACAATAACAGCCATCATTAAATAAATACCACAAAGATATTTTCTTTTCTAGCAAGTTCCTTTGTGGAACAGACAGGCTGTTTTGCTGTGTTTATCTAATCCTGAAACAGGTCACTAGGATTTAAAAAAACTGAAAAAAAGACCTCTTCAGCAAATCGTTCATAATTCCCAGGTAGGGACTACTATTGCTCAAGCTATAAGGTAAGAAGCCTTAAGAACCAGGTAAGACGCAGAAATGCAGCATTGTGTCCTTTCAGTCTTCCACTGTGAGGCATTTGCAGACATACTGTCAAAATGCCAGGCAGTTGATGAGTTACTTAAAGGCCATTCTCATTGAAAACACAGCCTGAATAAAAACTTAGTTTTCATTTGTGCCCCTATCAGGTTCAAAGATTCAGCAAGCCTAACTGGTAGAAGGCAGAAAGCCCAAGCAGAAGTTTTTAAATGTTCAGAAAATCACATGAAAATTTCCCAGCCCACAACTCTGCTAAATGTAACACCACAAAGGATTTTGTTGCTCAGCTTCTGGAGCCTACTTTCAGTTTAACCCCAGATATATGTCATGAACTTTTACTGTTCTTACAATGTGTATTCTCAGAAGAGTTCCTCCAGATACCAAGGAGCACAAGCCAAAAAAGAGGAAACATTACAGAATATAATCAACATTTAAGATGAGCAAAAGGAGCTGGGGCGTGTGGGAGGGATTAAAACTACCAAAAATCATGGTTCCCTTCAGGCAACTTTGAAAGTATGAGAGTGACTACATATAACAATATTTGTAACACTTTTGTAAGTACAATTAAGAACTATGAACTTTCCATAGGGAAAAGCAAAACTCTTCATATTAATATTCAATGATGATTTTTACATAAATATGTGTTTGTGTACACATCTATGCATAACTACACATCCAAGCACACTTCTATAACTGCACACTGTCAAATGTGGCTAATTGCTAATAAATACTAACACTATAACTCATTGTAATTTCACCTGAACAAGGAACTGACATCTCTGACTCATTAACTATCATGGACTGCTGGCAAGGGAATTTTGTTTTCTGCTTCTGAGATCTTTCCCCAGGATGCCATCCTTAGACACACTGTGAGTTGCTGGAGCCACACCTTTCTGTATCACTGCCCTTCTCAAAGTGATAGTTCAGCTTCCTAGGCCATGGTTTCATGACCTACTTGTAAATCTCCTTTGACTTAAGAGATACAGGTGTATGGGAGAATGGTAAAGGGGCTTGACTGCCCATTAAAACTGGCTGCTGCAGCTGTCAGATGTCTGACTGCCAACATGCTGGTGAAGTTATGGCTGTGCTACTGCCCATTAGGAAACTGAGTTGAGGATTACCTAGAAATGGGAAGGGTAAGGGCTACCATAGTGCTCTCTGACGTGTTTTGGCAAAATAAGCAGCTAACTCAGTTGCAATGCAACATCCAGGTGCTGAAAGCATAAAACATGATAGGGAGCAGGCTCACCACCCAAAGACTCTAGTGCATTTATATGCGTTTACATTGGATTTCAGTTTGGTACCACAACCTAAGCTTGTATAACTGCAACAGGGAAAATGACACACACTGACACTGCTCCGTATCTTCAGATATTAAAGAAATGAGTGCACAACTCTCTGCCTTATCTGTGAGGAACCTGCGTTGCCTTTCACCAGCTCCATCTACGCCGTGCTGCATTCCTGCTAGACAATCTGTCTCCAAGGGCTGGCAAGAGAACAAGAATCTCATTTTGCAAATGCTGTTTCCACCATGCCTCAAAAGAGACTTTTCAGAATTCATTGTGATAAGTGAACACAAAATAGACAAAATATATAGCTCCTCCAGCTCCTACCCTGGCCTGAAATGGAAGTGCTTTGACCACAACGCTACTGCCTATATTGTACCCCTGTGAGTGAACATATGTGATGGAAGTGCAATGTAAGAAATTTGCTGAAAACAACACAATTTCACAAAAAACCTCAGCTTTGGTGAAAGTTGCCATTTTCCAATGAAAATCCATTTAACGCCCAAATCCTTCTTCATACGCTCTAATCTCAGCTCCTACCTTATCAAACAGACCAAAATCTTCAGAGGCAGGTTCTCTACCATTCCACATCTGTGTAACTGTGCTATACAAACAGCACAGCCATGGAAACTCAAACAGCACAAAAGGAAATTACCTTCTGCATTGCACTCTGGCAGGCCATCGAAGCCCAGGAGCAAGTTGCCTTCATCATCATACTCTCCATAGGTGCCTGGAGGACAGGTTGGTGCGGGTTTCTCGGTGGGTGGCTCAGTGGTGGTCGGCTCAGGAGTGGTGGTGGTTGTAGCAACAGTTGTTGTAGTGGTTGTGGTTGTTGTCGTGGTAGTTGTTGTAGGTATTGTTGTAGTAGTAGTTGAGGGAGTGGTTGTTTTCTTGATCATTTCAAGACCAATCAGAGGCTTTCCTCCAAGGCTTATTATTGGTTTATCTTGTGCACTCGCTACAGGTTTACTAAATCTGCTATGTCCAAACAAAGGCAATCCATCAGGACTCACCATTGGAGCACCCTTTTCATCTAAGAGAGAACAAAACCAAAAAATCTCACCATTAATACACTTCAGGCTTACAGCATTAAGCATTACTGTGTTTTATCACAGTAGATGCCACAAAAGCACTGAATACAGTGAATATGGCCTTCTATAAGTAAACTGACAGAGAAGGAGGGTGTTACTTAGGAAAGAGCCATGGCTAAGGAAGCTGGAAAAAAGTTCAGAAGAACCTCAGAGAAACCACAGTGGTGTTCACATTTTTCAGCTGTTTGATGAACACTCCAGGGAGGTTTAATTTCAGAATCACAATGTGCAGACAACGATGGCATTTCATTGAAGTCACTCTCATAACTGTTAATGAAATGTATGATGAATCCATATTCTGCTCCTTAATGTCAAACATGTGGAAGGAAAATCTGGGATGAGCTGGCAAGGTGTTGTCACTGCAGATAAACTTGTGTGCCTAATTCTGGATACTGTAAATATTCATGGTAGCCAGGTTAACAATAGGCACTGATTTTATATTTGAGAGATCTGTACTGAGAGGGACTGACAGGCAAGCAGCAGTGTCTTCAGAGAACACAAACGGGGTTCTTACTGTTTGTGGTTGGTTTTAGGAGAAAAAATGAAATAAACACATCCATATGGCCAGTACAGTGAGGAATAATTACTTCTATGTAAACAAAGATATAAATAATCATCAATCCTTATTCTACTCATCAGTCCTTATTCTGGCTCAGTTCTGCAGTCCTTTCTAATGCTGATGTAAGTGAGATGGACTCGAGTGATTTTTGCTGCCTTGTGCTCTGGAGTCTCACAGGGTCACACAAAGCCTCTCCAGGTCCTGCAATGTGCGGAATGTCTGGTAGAGATCTGAGGTACAAGCAACTCCAAATGGTTTGCATGGGACCTGGGGATGCCTGAAGCATTCAACATCTCAAAGATTTGTACCATGTATACAAAAACTATAGAGCTTTTTTCTGTAAGAAGGAAGTTGTAACTCACCAACAATTGTACGTCCATCCCCTCCTAGTTTCACTCGCAGAGGCTTGCCTTGGGAGTCTTGGAGGTATTTTCCTTCAGCATTTAACACTAGCCCTCGGTCAAGATCTACAATCTAAAAGCAATAGATGGACTCAAGTTTAGCTAACCCAAGAGGAGGTAAAATGAAATTTCACAGCAACAGAAATCCTGAGGAAATTCAGACACACTGTGATGTTACGGGATAGCTACAACACACTTGAACTTTTAAAACTAACTAAGTGTAC
Source organism: Irena cyanogastra (assembly GCA_013397155.1). Lineage (NCBI taxonomy): Eukaryota > Metazoa > Chordata > Aves > Passeriformes > Irenidae > Irena > Irena cyanogastra. The sequence goes on along the minus strand of VWZV01010930.1, from coordinate 149,682 downwards.
AGTAATCACTGAAATATCATTGCTGAAGAAAGCAGATTACCAGGAACCAGGGTCCAGAGCTGCACAGCCACATTCATATCACCTACTGTAGCTCTCGTGTGCAAATGAGCAAATCCCATGATTTTCTTGGGCTACGTGACTCCTAAGGTGAATTCCTGTAATACTGATTTCAGTATGACACTGAGCCATTTTGAAGATGGGATTTAGAATTATGTCTAACCAAAAAAAAATTTTAAATATTATATTAGTTACTTTATATTGAAATGGCAGTGAAAACAAAGTAGCTAAGATTTTAATTGGGGCAGGAGACCGAAGAAAAGCCCCTGTCTCATAAAGCAAATATGTCTGAGAGCTTGGAGTGAATTCCAGAGCTAACTGCAGCTAAAATTCAGTCCTTTTTGCTATTTCAACCCAAAATAGCTGAACTGTATGCTGTTTTAACTTGAGGTAACAGACACTGAGGCACAGAACACAAAAATTCAAAAGGTGTTAAGTGCTGTGAGGAAACTGGGAAGAGGACAGAAACAGCAGTTCCAGGTTGGCAAGACAGACTTACATCTGGTGCTGAGGACAAGACTGCAGCAGGAAGGACAGCAGATGATGAGACCAGTCTCTGAAGCCCTCCAGGCCCCAGATTTGGCATAGATCCTCTTGCTTTACAAAGTGTTCATCCTGCTTGCAGCAATGCCTTCCCCTCAAGAGTCAGGGAAATGCCCCATGGCATTCCAAGGACTTTCCTAGCCTACTTTCTGGAGTCCTTTTGAAGGACTTTGAGCATGCTTTTCAAAATGCCTCCTGTGAATGTGACACAACTGATGCACTTTTTAATGTTCCTCTAATGAAAATGGTAAGATTGAAGTGGCCATAAAATAAATGTCTTTATGTGTCATGCCATGTGCAAGCAGCTCTGCAGATGCCAGGGAGGCTGACCACAGACTCCTACTGCTCAGCACTTGGGAAAACATACAGGAAGCATCAGTTCCTTCCCTTGCTTTCCTTGGTTAAAAACTCATTGTAAAGGATGTTAAAAGACAAGATAGGGGCATGTGTGCAGCTTGTAGGGCATTCCTATCAATGGCATCTGAGCTCTTCTGCATACACTTCTGGAAACATGAGGAAACAAAAAACTATGCAAGTGCATTTAAAGCATTGTGACAGTTAGGGAGGCACTTTTTATTTCAGAAGTCTTGCTCAGGAACTTCTGCCTGGAGTGTGAGTCTGGGAGAAGCATTGCTAAACACATCTTTCACAGCAGCTGTTCCAGGCAATCTCCACTCACACTGCACAGCAGACAAGAGCCCGCTGTGTCAAGAGTCCCTGAGTCACTGGGGAGCACAAATCTCACTGACTTTGACAAAAAAATGTTTCTCTAAATTTTATAGGAGTAATGTTACAGTTTAAAATTCAACCCATCAGGCTTTAAATTGAAAATGTTAAAATAAAACTCAGAATTTGTCATTGGATTTCAGTGGAACAGTGGAAACTAAACCAGTACGTATAGCTTCACTTTAAAGCTGCATTGACTGAGGACACGGCTTGCCTGTCTTTTCTTAATGAAAATACAAGTACAATAAAAGGCCAAAACATCTTGAATTTAGAGACAAGGTCACCCTACCCACTTTGCTCCTTGCGGGCCATTGATTATTTTCTGTCCGCTTGGTTTTCCATTATTACCAGGGATTACTTTTCCATTTCCATTTTTTGTTGTAAGATTTGGTCTGCCATTATAACCTGAAACAGGAAGGAAAACACACTGTTCTGAAGAAAGCTGTGCAACCTACAAGCCATATTTTAAATTGCAAGTAAATGCATTTTCTGGCTGATCTGAATATAACAAGAACAGAAAGAGGCCTCACCACACTCCACAAACCAGGCACTCCACTTCTTCTTGGAGCAACTATTGTGACACTGTCAGATTTTTGGAGCTGACATAAGAATCTGAAATTGTTTCTTCTGAAGAGGTTAAACATTCATTGTTCCTCTCTATCATGCTTACTTGGTCTCTCTATTGCCTCTTTTTTTTTTTTTTTTTTAAGAAACCAGGGCAACATTTCTTCGTGGCATTACAGTCATTAAAATATTTGTGATCTTTGTAAGTGATCTTTCAGAAGTGGGATGAAGGAAGAAACCATTATTAAACACAACCACGTATTCAATCCTATCCTTATACAAAGCTGCAGTGACAAACTGAAAGGAGAGGGCATGGGAATTGTCTCTACACCTATTTTTTTTAACCTGGAAAATGAAGGACTCTCCTTCTCTAGCTGAAAAACCATTGCTAAACAGAAGTACACTCAAGTCAGAAGTAGAGAAGCAGTAGCACTGAACTGTAGCCCCCCCAGCTCTGAAAAGGCAGCAATTTTCACATCTTATCTCAAAGACTTGCCTCCAGAAAAATTTAATGGGAAAAAAAATATAGACTGAGAAAAAAATTAACTGAATGACTTGTGCAGTTGGCTATAACTTCACAATTGCATAGCTAGTAGTAACTTTAAATAGCCTCCACACAGAAATTTTTTTTTTTTCATGCCATACATCTCATCCCCATGGTATTATTCAAGGTCTACTCCCATCTTAAAGATTGTTAAGCTGGTGAACCTCTACACAACACCGCGTCTGACTAAAGCATATCAGATGCAATAGCCCAGCTGCACAGTCCTCATTGCAGCATAACAGTGTAAGACTCTGAACCAAACATTACTGCTTACAGACAACACAGAAGGTATTTAGTAAACCACTCAGGTCACTCTACTATTTTGGATGTCCATGCACTGGAGGGAGAAGAGGTATTTCTACCTAGCAAAGTCACTGAGGCTGTCAGGGATTTTCCGTACGTGACATGAGGAATAAATACCTTGATGGGTAGTGGACCCTCTATTCTACTACCCAGGTCTGCAGGTATTCTGTCAGTAAGCAAGTCTCTAACTTTTGGGGTAAATTACAGGCATAAAGGTATTAGATGGCTTGGCTATGATGGGCACAGTCCTCAACAGGTATGGGCAACCCTGAGCTGTCACTTAGAACTAAGAGAGGAAAGTGGCTTAAAAATTCATCAAAGAAAATATGGAATGCCAGGGCATCATGAGGAAACACCTCACTGTCTAGGCATGGGCAAGGTGGTACTATGGAACCTACAGAGGTCTTTTAGCAATCCATGATGAAGAGCTATGTACCTGAGAGGTTGGCATATTTTGAGTACAAATGGGCTTTCAATGAGCATTTGGTGAAGGCATTGCTCAATAAGGAACTTTTCCAATTTAGCACCTAACTCTGCCACCCTCTTCGAGGATCGCAGGATCCTGTGCAGATCAGACTATGGAGGAAAGAGTCTGGGGCACCACATTACACCAAATAGGCAATGTCCTCAAGAACTGGGCTTCCCAGCAACCACCAAAATAAAAAGCAACACATTAGACTAAATAACTGAACCTGCATCCTGCTGGAGGGCTTTTCATCTAACTGCTGATCTTAGGAAAAGCACAGTAAGTGACATTAGCACAACAAAGGCAGGTTACCTGGTCTATAAGGAGGCCTAACAAATTGGCGCTGAGAAGGGCTCCCTAACCTGGAGTTCAATAGTCGCTGACGAGGAGACGAAGTGGAAGAAACTGCTGGAGAAATGGTGTGTGTGGTGGTAGATGCAGAAGAACGTGGCCAGACAAATCTTGGTTTAGATGGGCTATGTTTGTTAGAGGATTGAGTAATCTGTGATGCTACGGCAGAGCTTCTTGGTGATTCAGGAGAAGACATTTTTAATATTGAAGGTTTTTCCATCTCTTCTTCTTCAGAACTTACTTTGTGAGGTAGAAGAGTGTCCATAGATTTTCTTTTATTGCTAGCAGTGTCTTCATATATGTTTTTATTACCTCTAGAAACAGAAGGAGACCGTTTTGCTGCCAGTGATGTGGGTTTCTCTTCCATTTCCTTCTGATCATATTCACTGTAATAATCATCTTCTTCATTAGACTGATGAGATTTAGATGAAGACAGGGAAGGAACTTTTTGAGGAAGTTCAGTGTTAGACATTTTTGAGGTCAACAGGCCATATTTCTTCTCTGTTTGGGATGCTGTTCTTGTAGCACCTCCTGAGCGAGTAGGTAGTGAAGGACGAGTTTGTTTCGAAGTAGGTGACAACCTTTGATTATACTGGTTGTCTTTTGCTGTATCACTGGCAGAACTGGATTCTGGCTGAGTATGTCTTGGTTTGTAGGAAGGTACCTGAGAACCTGGCTGCTGTTGCTTTGATTGAGATGAACTTGAGCTTCCCTGAGAGAAAGAAGCAGATAATCCCCTAGAGGAGGGCACCTCTTTAAGAAACACAGAGTGCCTGCTTGCCCTGTCACTGCCCTCTGTTTCATCCTCATCATCATCTTCCTGCAACTCTTCATTACTGTGGGATGAGACGGCACGGTGAGATGGGAGGCGCCGGCCCCTTGAATGCAGTATGGAAGGACTGGTTTGTGCCCTCTGTGGAGGCTCTGAGTGGGAGGTCTTCTCCACTGGAAGACGAGGAGAGGGTGTCTTTCTAGGCAAAGACTCGCTTGGTTTTGATCGAGCAAGTGTTTCTTTTACCTCTGTACTCGTTTGCCTGGAAGAGGGCAAAGAAGGAAATAAGGGGTTTTCATCTTGTGAGTCCTCCCTGTAATTCTTATCAATATCCTTTCCCTTGGATCTGGCACTGGTGGAGGAGCGAGAGTGAGGTGAAGTGTAACCAGGAACAGCAGACCTCGATGAGACTGCCACCACAGCTGATTTTGAATCCTTCCCTGTGCGGGAACTGGAGCCTGAGGATAGCCGTGTTTGCTGTGACCTAGAACTGGGCTGTCCTGCTCTGTCCTCTGCTTCTTCACTGTCAAACTCATTATGGCTATTACGAGTGTGGGAATCTGCTGATTTGGAAGCAGGTTGATGTGAATGACCTAGAGAGCCAGACCTACTGCGATGGCCTAAGACACCCTCATGAGAGACAGCAGACTGCCGACTTGATGGCAAGGCCTGGCGACCAGGCTCTGAAGCTTTAGAAGACAGTTTCTCCAGCATGGGGTCAGGCTTCCCTTCCACATTACTCTCAAGACCATTATTTTTGGTGAGCAGAGGACGGGAAGAGGTCTTAGAAGGCACATTGTTGTTGCTTTGCCTCAATTGCTTTGTTTCATTATCTGTGTATCCGGGAATGGATGAGACAGAAGAATGTTGTGCTAATGATGGTAATTGTGCTGGTGGCTCACGTTTCTCTGTGCTCATCTGGCTTGACACCTCAGATGTGTGGGTTCGAACAGACATTCTCCCTGAGGTAAGCACAGGGTGGACTGGCCGACTAGGGGACAAGGGTTTGACATTCCTCCTCTGGTCCTGGGCTTTTGGCGGTGACGTTGTAGCTTCCTGGGAGGAATCGTGATCATCTGTCACCTCAGTGGATTGGAGGTCAGACTCCAGATCTCCTGTCTTTCTAGAAGGTAACTGAGATTTACTTAGGACTCCTCGAGTCAAGATTTTGTTCTTGTATTCAGAAAGAAGACTCTTTTTATCACTAACACTAGGTGAATGAACAGACAACTCCTTAGAAGAAGGCAACAGCTGGGCTTTTGAAGAAACAGAAGAACTTTGAGAAGGAGCATTCCCAGTCTTTTTAGCCTCTGAATTATCTTGACTATTTTTCTTTGGCTGAGCAACTGAATCCTCATGAGCAGCTAGCGGCAAAAAGAAAAGTGTTTATTCGCAACAATAGAAGATTCACAAAAACTGACCAAAAGCAGAAACCACCCAGGTAGCAAGAACAAAACTTATGAGAATATGAGACAATAATTATTTCTGTATTAACCAGGCTGTGGAGTCCAGCCAAGCTAAGTTTTGGGTTGTGGGAAGGTACCTATGTGATATTACTGTAGCTTGGGTAAAACTTAGACCAATTAAAATCAAATATCTAAAATCAGGGACTGCAACACCCTTTCAGGGGAACCAAATCTTCAGCAGAATTTAGTCATGTGGAGGGCCTGGTGCTGCATTATCCCATGTAAGGCCCACCTTTTTAGGTAACCCAGCAAATATTCTGTCCCTACAACAAGCAGTAGTATACGAGTAAGACACTAAGTGACTTTCAAGAGCGAGAGCTGTCAGGAACAGAGCAGCCAAAGACCCAGAGCATTGCATTCTTTGGCCTTTGGATAACAAGAACACGTAACGTTGTCATAGATTATGGCATGCATTTATTTAAGAGGCTAAAATGTCCATAAAATGTCCTTTTACATGTTGCAGAGTGACAAAGACTTATTTGGACAATATAACATTGAAAAGAGCAAGCAGAAACAATATTAAGGAAGCCAAATCCCACAGGTCAAACAGAGTGCAGAGGAGTTGAGTCAGCAAGAATTAACACAACTGGGACCAATGCAAGAGCAGGTGAACTACAGCATTGGTTCATGGCTTGGTGCTCACCTGCTGGGATGGCGACACTGAAGGCTTTTGACTGAGGACCCGGTCCCCTCCTGTTTGCTGCACGAATTTTGAAAATATAGCGCTCCCCAGCCTGCAGACCATCTATTATGGCTGATGTTGTAGCTCCAGAGTAGGTGATGGACTTGGCTCCAAATGGCTTGAGAGCCGGGGCGTATGAAAGAATGTATTCTGAAATGATTTGGCAGACGGTTGGAAGGAGGAAACTGAAAACAGTCCTGTTTCCAGCGGACAGACTGTATGGGTAGGATGAATTAGAACGTGCATTACTAAAATTAATACACTGGCAATGCACGCCGAGTCAACAGCTGGAGTATAAAGACATGAGAGAGAGATACACGTATATATGTAGGTTAAGTTGAACATTTGTTCTTATTCAGAAGAGATACTTCTACCAGAAAATATCAGCACTGCAGATTTGCCAAATGGTAGCAACATCATGTCCGTCCAACAAAATCTAAATATGATACACTGTGCTTAGCCAGAGCTAGGGTCAAACACCATGGCAGAGAGAGCAAAGCAAGGTCTGGTTGTCACTTTGAAACTCACCCTGCTCTCACCTTCGAGTTTTGAATTACTGTGATACCTGTGCTCTGTCTCAGCTTTTTGTATTGAGAGAATTTTCACCCCTATAGAACAATTCTGGGCATGAAGAGGAATCTTCCCATTATACTCCCAAGGAGTGCAGGTGAGATCTCAGATATGTGCAAGCGCTGTTTTCTTTTAAAATCCTTTGTAAGAGGCACAGGTATCAGACAAAACCAGGGTTTTGATAATAAATTTCATGGGCTGCCAGATTTCACTCTCTATAGAAAAACTCACAATAATACCTGAGGAGCCACAGTGCCACAATGAGAAAACTCTAGAACACAATGGCATCTCTTTTTTTTTTCTGAAAGTGAGCCCATATTCATTGTGTTAAGAAATAAGCCATGCATAGCTCATCAAAATCAAAGAAAAAAATAATCATATTTTATATGGAAATACATTTAATGCTCCACTGAAAAACAAATAAAGGTATCAGAAGGCATTAATCTTTTTTCTTTGAATCTTTTTTCTTTTCTTTCTGTTTACACAGGAGTTGCTTTTATGGCAGACACTGGTGTAGCTTCTGATAACCCTCAAATGGCTACTGGAGAACATTTCTTCCCATTATTTTAATATGTGGTATAAATACATAAAAGGACAGGGTTGAAAAACAAAAGGATCAAAAGACAAAAATTTGTCATTACCACATGCTATCAAAATGACCATGAAATGCTAATTCAGTGATTTTAGTTAGCCAGTAAAAATATCTTGTCATTTATTTAGTTTAAAAATAAGACCTCTCCTGTAACACTTCATACTCAAATGACATACACAGATGTGTATAAGCATTCAGCCCTTGAATATTAGGTATCTTTAAAATTATTGTCTTGGATGAATCATCTAATAACAATAAAGACAAAACTGCAAAAAGGGCTACAGATTGGTCAAAATTAGGAGCAGACTTGAAATACCAGATAATGTCCCTGCGTGACCCTTTTTACAGAAATAATGATTCTTGGACACAACTGCAGCTTCATTGAAGTAATTGGCAAGACTTCTACTGACTTCAGAAAAGGAAGGAATTCCACCACTGTCCTGAAGAACACATAAAGTGGGTCTTGCAGACACGGTGTACTTCCCTCCAGGACAATGATTTTTCAGATCCTGAGATGCTGTAGTGCTGATAAGGAATCTCCAAAAACTTGTGTAATTTGAGAACACAATCCTGTTAACCACTGAAAAACAGGAGGCTAAAAAATCAGCCTCATTTTCAGAGGGAAATAGAAAAAAGATCCCAGAAAGAGCTTTCTCTTTCTCTTTAATTCTATGCAAAAACTTAGCCAACTGGCAAATCGTATTTATGACTATGTACAATAACACTATAGTACATGAGATTTATGCATGATATCTGCTGAAATCAGATTTGTCTTTTTTTCTTAAGCTGAGGATTTCCTTCCATGTCAAACTAGAAATAAAACATAACATAAACCCACTCACTTTCTTGACAACTACCCAACTTTTTCCTCTTCAACTAATTCTTTAAAATCTTTCTAGAAACTTCTTTCTTAAGCCTTGTTTTGACCTGTCTATAAATGGAAGAAGAGGTTAAATGTGCATGCATGATATCCCAAGAACCTATGTGACATACCAGGCAGACAGCGACAGTGGCTTCTCAGTGGCACTGTGGAGACACTGGGCTGGAAACACGAAAATCTTGCTTGGGTTTAATCAAGTGAAAGAATCCTGGCACAGCCAAGGTTCCAGCTTACTGCAGGACAGCAGTCTGCCTTTGAGAACAACAGCTCCTTGAGGGAGTTAGAAACCAACAGTGAAGACTCACCTTTGACTTTTCCTTCACTCTCTGGAAGAGCATCCCAGGATGCTGCTACAGAGGTTGGTTTCCCCTTTAATGGCCAAACATCCAAATTTTCAGGTGCACTGGCAGGAGCTGGGGAACAGCCATATGCAGAAGAGGTAAGTAAGAATCAACACAGCATACACTTTTTGCTGCATAGCAGAGATTCCTACACAGCTGCTTCAAAGACAAATGTGAAGAGTACACACGGCTCAGGTCCATGCTTGTCTCTGTCACATCTCTCTCTCAGACAGCCATAGTGAAATTTTATTCCATATTTTTAGGAACAGGAGGTCTGCACAAGACTGCTATTGTGGCTTAGCTGGAATGACACTGTAATTTGCTTGTTATGAACCACTTCCCTGTACCAAAGGGGCCTAACAGCTTCTCCACGGTGGAACGAGGATTTAAATTTGCTGTCCACAGAGACAAATGGAAGCCAGGTTGCTCTTCTCAAAGGAAGGGACAATCTAGCTGCAGGGGTTTAAGGCGCTGACCTGTTCCACAAGAATACTTAAGCTGCCTCCTCTTGTTCTCCTTGCACCACAAGAGCAGCTGGGTGTGCTCCCCTGGTGTGCCTCACTACCACAGGGATTCAGGCAGCAGCACTGAGGCCTTTCCCATTCTCTCAACCTTCTGCTGCCCCAAGCAATCACTTGGCTCCTTCTGGCTTTCCCTCAAGTCAGCCCTATTCCACAGCTCAAACCCTATGACTTGTGCTACCCTTTGGATGCATACCTGCTTCTGGGGTCCGCTGGTAAACAGACACGCTCCATTTGCCCTCCTTTTCTCCCTCCAAGATTTGGATGGCAAACTCGTACATGGTGTCTGGCACTAGGTTCTCCACCAGTGCCCGTCGGTTGGACACCTGCTTGTAATCCCACCTTGCCGATTCCCCCTTTTCCCGATAGCGAACGTTATACTGCCTGGCATCGGAAACACAGGAAAATAAAAGTTGGCATGTGGAAGCCTAGCACTAGTAGAACCAGAGTGGGATAGGGACGCTTTGCCCTCAAGCAGCCTGCTGGGGCTTAGGGAGGAACCTACCAAAGTGCAAACAACAAAGTACCAACAACAAAACCCAGCATATTTTTTCCTTCCTCCAATGGAGTGTGATTGCTTTCACCCCAAAGGATGGACTTTGCAAGATGCCTCTTTCAAGACTCTTACTCTAAATACCCTCTTCCCTGGGGGAAAGCTGCAGGATTTCCTGAACTGAGGCAGGCATCCTGGGGGTTTCCACACCGCTATCTCACTGCCCCATGGCCATGAGCATGGCTGGATTGCTGGCAGGCCCTTGCTCCCAGAGCAGCTCAGTTCCCACCTGTCTGCCTAGATAACTGCTTTCACAAAGAAACAGAGAACATCTAAAATCACTAGTTTTCCTGCTGTGGCTCTCAGGGCATTTCAGCACCATTTTGCACAGCTCTACAGTGTTCCCATGCTGAGCAACACAACCCAGTGCTTTCAGATCTTTGGCAGTTTCCAGCCCATTTCCTTGTTTGTTTTGGTCTCCAACTGCGGCAGCATGCTGCCACAAGCCAAGCCCTTACTCACAGGAACCCCAGCCTGCTCAGCCTCTGCTGCATGGGGCTTCTGGACGGTCAGAGGATGCAGGGTGCAGTCGTGGGTGTCTTTCCCACTGCAGTGATGCTTCCTCCACCCACAGCATGGTCATCTCAAAGCTATAGTCTGTTTTGACAACTCAACACCTCAACTCTGTGGGCTGTGCCTTGTCCCCCACTCCTTCTTTGCCCATGAAACTTTGGGGATTTGCTGACTGTGGTGATATACCAACACTGGAACAGCCAAATACCAGAGCTGGTGCTGGCAAACCCCAGTAGCACAACACTCACACAGATCTCTAAATGCTAATGAGCAGGGCGCTAGGAGGCAACTTAAATTTTTCTCATAAGCAACAGCAATTAAATAAATGCAAAAGCATTCAGTAGAGCATTGGCAGCAGTTCCCTTTCACCACCCATTTAAAAAACCCAGGGCTAAGTACCTGTTTGCTGCTACCCTCCGCCTTTCATACAGAGGGTCTGTCCAAGTAACCAGCACAGACTGAGAGGACATAACTCGAACAGTTACATCTTGTGCCACCTCCACCTCTTCCTCCTCTGAAATGGCAAAGCAGAACAGCATATCATTAACAACATTGGAGTTCTCATGAAAAACAGCAAATGTCTTCAACTGACATTGTAATATTCACACAGCACAGCTGATTTAGAAATACAGGTGGGAATGGAAACCTAATTACATTGATTACTGATGGTATTTCATGGAAAGATAATTTCTTTTGTTAGCTGTGTGCCTGAAAGACCACGGTACTAATACATTCAACAGTCCTTCAATATTCTATTCCCCAAACTGTCACTCATAGCAAATGTTTTATTAACATACTGATACTCACCATCTCTGGCAAATGCACTGCGAGAGGTACCTGGAAAGCAGAAATTTTGCCTAAGACAAAATTTTGAGATTTTAAAATTGGGTTTCATTTTGAAGGGCAACAAAACCTTCTTCACAATTTTTTTCACAAGGGAGAATTAGTGTATATTTTATGTTTTTGAGTGCTTCAAACAGGTTGTTTGAATTCAGCTTTAATTTTTTTATGGTATACAAGAAAAAAAAACATTGAAGTGGGCTGTTTTGACATATCAGAGCATCTTTTGCAAATAATGCACAAAATTTTAAAATTAAGTGAAACTAATATGATATTTTGAGGTTTTTAATTTTGATGAGGTTCCCTTTTCTATCTGTCCATCAGAGGTTTTAGTCTAGTCTATCTATTGGCCAATGAAAGATTTATTACTTTTCCTTACTAGTGTAATAGCAGCTATTTCCAAGTCTCCCAAAGGCACAGAATGTACAAGGCATGACCTTCCAGACAGAGTTTTATAGACAAGTAACATTGGAAAAAATATCGATGTCTCAGGAAAGGAAAGGAGCCAGTAAACTCTGGAGGATGATCTCATTCCCTAGGGATCTTACTCATATATGACTGAAATTCAGGGAGAGATTGCCCTCTTCAGCAAGTGGCACATTAGCCCAAAACCCAGCAGTGCCTGCACAAATGGCAGGCAGCAGGGAGGCACACTTCCCCTCTTCCAAACAGGTTTTTAATGTAGAAGGTTTTCAGACAGTTTCAGGTTTTCCAAGCCAAACAGCTACTATACAAAAATGGCCCAGAGGACCCATCTACTACCCACAAGTAGTTTATTTACAAGTTTTGCAATGGGAGCACCTGAAGAAAGAAAGTGAGCATGAGAAAGGGGTGAGAATCACCTCTCCAGAAAAGGTGTGAGATGGAATTTCAATACAGTTCAACCACGATTCTCAGTTCTGGCATAGGTGTCTATCACCATCAAAATCTAATAAACACTTTGACATTCCCATGCCATTCACATCACAGTGTGAGGGGGTGAAAAAGCACACTGGCATGGAGATGACTCAGAATCTCAGTCATCCTTTCTAACTGTGACAGCAGCATGCAATAACTTCTTTCCAATGAAAGTGAAAACTTTTGCCAGGTTGATGCTTCTGGTAATCAACCCTTCAGAAAAGGGGTTATAGATCTGAGAAAAAGAAGACATATCATTTTGGGTGGCCTGGCTTTGATTTAATCAAGTCTTCTTATGCAGTTACTGCAATGCATAACATTTGTCAGTAGATAGAGAGAAGATTAAAGGAAAATATCCAAACAGGACCTGAGAAACTCAACCAACCATGTTACAAAGTTCTATTATTTTATTAATCCTGCTTGAATTAGAGAATTAGAGACATCAAACTCTTTACCACACAGAGAAAAACCTAGTAGCTACAGCACCAAAAGACTTCCAGTGTAAAAATCACAAATCTATCTCTTTGCATCCAATTGTGTCCACTCATTGACAGTAGATGTGAAAGAAACATACCTGTGACTTTTCTTTTAGTTAAAGATGACCTATAGACAGGTTGGCTCCGTCCTTGTGAGCTCCTTGATGGCAACGAAACCACATGAACTGATTCAGAGGCTGTGCACACAGGGAAAAAACAGAAGGTTTCCTGTAACCTTTTGCATTTAAAAGAAAGAATGGATTTCAGAGTGGTCCCACCACATGCAAGCAGAATCTGAGCTATGGCTCTTCTCTCCACCCTTTCTCTCTGCTGTTAATACGACCAACATGTACATGGTGTCTCTTTAACACAGCATCAAGTTCTCCTACAATTTCTGCCCTATTCTCTACGTAATACCCTCCCTCTGCACACAGAACACAATTATAACAAGTGTTTTCACTTTTAGGAAGAAGGGTGTATTTACCTAGCAGCCACAGGAGGCTACACAAGTGTGCCAGCTAAGCCAGGTGCTATCAGGGAAATCTGACTCACCTAGTTTTCTTGTTTCCTGGTTTTGTCGCTCTTGGGGCATCGGAGCATAGCTCATCCTTCGGTTGCTCTCTCCATATCCACGGGGATAGCCTTGGGATCTGCTGTGTGGGCCTCTGAAGCCTGCTCCATAAGGTGCTTTCCACCGAAAAGGTAACTTGCCATCTGGAGACTGGGCTCGCACTCTCAGAGGTCTGCTTGGCATGCCTTTCTCTTCACAAAATAAGAAACACACACACAAACCCCATGACAGTTACTAGGAAGCACATGACACGCGCAGCAGTCCACGTACGTCTGTTGGAAGCACACCTATTAAGATCAGAATAAAGGGCATAATTTTACAGCTTTTAAATTTTTTTCTGTAAAACCAAATTAGAGTAACAATAAGCTTTCCAAGTGGGATGTACAATACTCAACATTGCCTTTTCCCAGGCCCTTCAGACAGACTGATGTAAGACCTTGAAAGTGAAAACATATCATAATACAAGGACTCCTGCCAGAAACTGGGAATGTCTTGTAGCTTTCCTGTTTAAATCTTTTCCTTTCCCTTTTTTTAAACCCCCTTTCCCTAGTTTAGGCACACTGGTACATTTTTGTGGGGGGGAAGAGCTAAAGTTCAGTGTAAAATTAAGCACAGAACAGTTTTACTATTAAAAGCAATTTTTTTTCTCCTAAACACATCTGTCCTGGTTTAGAGTTCACTCTTGGAACAAGTCTTAAAAGTGCAAAACTTATTATCCAGCACAAACAGAACAGACAACTGGGGATACAGGCATCATATACCCAACCCAGGACACCATCTCTAATGGTTTTTCTCCTCAACAGACTCATATCTAAAATGTCTGCTCTGTACATGCCTCCACTCCTGACTTCCCAAACTCCCATTATATAAACCCTTCAGCACTGTAAAAGGTACCTCATGCAAGTTGGGTATTTTTTAACATTTGCTGACAAGTTGGCAGCGTTCTTTTGAGAAGTGACACTGGTGCAAGGCTTGACGGCTCTTTCAGTGAAAAAAAATTTCCTAGTATCCAATCTAAACCTCCTCTTGGGCAACTTGAGACCCTCTCCTCTTGTTCTGTCACTTGCAACTTGGGAGAAGAGACTGACTCCCACCACACCACAATCTCCTTTCAAGCAGTTGTAGAGATTAGCAAGGTCTCCTCTGAGGCCTTTTCTCCTTTTCTCCAGGCTGAACAACTCCAGCTCCCACAACATTCCTTTTTAAGACCTGTGCTTCAGATCCTTCCCAGCCTTGTTGCCCTTCTCTGGACTTCCTCCAGCATCTCAACGTCTTTCTTGTAGTGAGGGGCCCAAAACTGGACACAGAACTCAAAGTAGTTGAGTATCACCAGTCCAGGTACAGGGATATGGTCCCTTTCCTGGTCCTGTTGGCATGCTATTTGTCATACGTTTTCCTCATGTCCAACCCAAACCTCCCAAACAGCTACCTGCAGCTGCTGCACCACGTTACAGCACTACATGTGCTTTGCTCCCACCAAGAAGTGACTTTCTTGCAGCCTTCCATCAAGGAGCAGCTGGCTGCTGAGAGATGTTTCCCTGTCTTCCTGTTTGTCACACTGGGCCAGCCCCACTCCCTCAGGCTCTCACTAGAGTCCGTGTGCCATTGGTAGCCACCACATTCCCAGATCTCAACATTTCTCCTGAGTGTCCCAGCCCTGGCTAAGGGGAATGACATCTCCCTTCAACTAGCCATGCTCTTCCAGGTGCCTGCAGTTTTTCCAGGCTGCAGTGGAAGCACACTGTGCTGGTTTTCTCTCAGCAGTCCTGTATGTTCTGGGAAGAGCACTGCAGCCCAACAGCTCTGCTTCCCCAGTCAAAGCTGCAGCTTTCATCTGCAATTAAAATAGAGACTTGCAAGGGATGAAGGATACAAAAGGAACCAGCCCAGCCAGAGAGCCATATGGAAAGCATTCTATCTAAAACAAATGTGGTTTTAGGCAAAGAGAATTGTATCGACCCTAAGGCTGAATGCAGGGGATCAGCTGAGATTTTAAAGCCAGGGCTTTCCAAGGCTTCAATTACTTTCCTCATGGTAGCACCACACTCTACTACCATTGTTCCCATTTCACTAGTTAGTTCCAGTTTCTATTTATCATTCCTCGTCACAGCTTGACCGGCAGAAGTCTGAAGGCACCCAAGATGGAGTTATCAGCAATGGTTAGGATGGCATTGCTGATAACTGCTGATCCATCAAAACCAGTGTTTTTGTCTGAAGTCTGTGCCAGGCTTTACAAGAAAGGGACTTCTAATTAAAAATGACGGGCAGCAGCAGGAGCTCACCACACTCCAGAAGCCATCAGTCTGGTCTGGGATAAGGCTGAAGGCCCTGACCTCAGCCACACAGGGGAAGATGAAGCTGGGTTCACACCTCCTCATAGAAGTTTAGCCATGCCAAAGGGTCAGCACTTCCTAGTCAGAAGGACATTTCACACTCCTTAAGTCCCCAACAAGTCACTGTCTTCTTCAGTCATAGCCCCTGCACCTCAGCATCCCCTTGTTCTGATCTCCTGCTCTCATCTTGGCTCTGGGAAAAAAAAATCTGAATTTCCACAAGGAGGATAATCCTGGGACTGTTGACAGTGAGCAACAAGAAAAACTCATTGTATCCTAAAGACCAGAGTTTCGTCCTCCCGGCCAGATTCATTCATATTCAAAAAAATCCCTCAGAACCACCAGCACCAACAACAAAAATCACACCAAAAATTAAAACTGT
This sequence comes from Irena cyanogastra, assembly GCA_013397155.1. Classification (NCBI taxonomy): domain Eukaryota; kingdom Metazoa; phylum Chordata; class Aves; order Passeriformes; family Irenidae; genus Irena; species Irena cyanogastra. Next base: position 133,739 of record VWZV01010930.1, on the reverse strand, counting down.
CCTAAACAAGCTACACTCACTAGAGAAGGGAGGAGGAAGTAATAAATCCCATACATCATTTAAGTCATTCAACTCCCAGTGTAGCCCCTTCCTGTGGGAATACTGAACTCTTTTTAAACAGTCTTAAAAGAATTAGTTACCAAGTACTTGACTGAACTTAAGGTTGAGTCTTCCTCATCTGCCCATTATTTATGTCTGTAAGTATCTCTAAGTATTTTTTCTCTTTTGTTCCAAAACTGATTTAACAGCTTTCTGGACTTCCACTCTGGTCAAACTAAATCAACTGGTAATCATCTTCAGAACTCATCTAAAGATCTACCTGCAATTACATTAAAATCAAATGCTTTTCTATAGTCTTGAAAATGAGAAAGAGTCAGTCCCGTTTACCCTCTTCAGTCTAGAAATCCAACATTACTTAAAACTGCAGGAATCTGTGTACAGTATCTTGGCCTCAAAAATTCAGGTCTGATTAAAGCCTTGATACTGACTTTTCACAGTTGAAACGTCCACTAGTATTGCCAAAATTTCTCTGTACTGTAGGAAAGCATTTTGCAAATTATGTAAGCCCAAAGCACAAGGTCTAAGCTGAGGGTAAAACATCCTCTGAACAACCACACAAGGAGGCAGCTTGCACTTGCCAAATCATACAGACTCTTCAGAGGGTCTCATCAATTATCTAGCAAAGGAAAACACAAAATAGTTCCAGAAGAAAAGGGAAGTACTGACCCCTAGCAATCCATCTATAACTGCAGGGGAAGACATACCAAACAACTCAAACCTATTAAGATACAAGCACAAAAATAGTTGAAATTTGAGGTCACAAAAAATCAGGCACTTCAATTTAGCACCAGAAGTCTAGGTAAAAATTTTTCTTTTTGTCTTCCATAGTCAACAAAAACTTCTCTACACTTTGTACGCCATAACTTCAGGATCGGAAAACCGGACCTATAAAAATGTATTCTGCTGCAGAGATGACACATCACTTGGCACAGTCAGTAGACAACATCCATATAGTTTATAAACAATGATCAATCTCTCTTTTCACTTCAGGCAAAAGTCTGGGAGACTGAGTACAGTGACCCAGCCATGGCCAAAGTAACAGCTTGGAGGCTGTAGCTGCTAGGAGATAACAAAGTCATCAGAAAAGACCAAAAATAGTAGCTGGTAAATAAAATCCTGCAATGAGCAACTTGACCAAAAATATCAGAATCTGCAGGGCAACAGCAAACTGGCAGAATTTTTGCAGGGTTTTTTTAGGGGAAAGGTGGTGTTTCAGTTTTTATTATTATTTTAAATTAAGTTCTAAGTGTCAAATGAAACTTACTGATTCTGAACCCTGTACTTGAGACTACTGCTGCTTTACCAGACAAAACAGTATGAAAGGTTAAAGAAAAAGTACTGAACTGCTCAGTTCATTCACTCTTCCCAAAAAGTAGATTCCTGTCTTAAGGGGTCTTTAACTGCTCCCTAAGCTCCACCAATTGTCCTCTGAGGTAAGAACCTTGCACCACTGACAATCCGCAATCCAATTTCAGAGCTGAGCAACTAAGTTTACAGACACCCTGCACCTTTCCACTCAAAACCACCACCAGGACTAGAAAAGTACCTCAGTCAGATGTGGTTCTTAGATCTCTGAGCTATTTCTTTGGGAAACAACACTCTGTATACAATGCATTTCCATAAGCATCCAAGCCCTACCTCCAGGAAGATGTAAGCTGTACTTGTAGCAAAAAATGATAGTTAATTAATGAACAGGAAAAAAAAGAGACACTATATTTCAATTCCTTAGCTGGCAATTCTAAATTTAATTCCATTTGTGAGGTAAGACTCTTTGTAAAACATTCATACTCATAAAACGTATTGTATTGGCCACTCCTAAATGCAACTGCTTGAGCAGTGACACTCAAGTTCAGGACACACATGGCAAACACATCCTTAGGCAACGCTACAGGGGCCCTTTTTGGGCAGCTTGTGAAACCAAGAGAAGATTCTGCCCAGGGGTGCAGAAAGACCAAGGAATTCCAGCCCTGCAGAAAGCACCAGGGAAGTCAGAGAGTAAAGTCCCACACTCACGCGGCAGTGTTCATGTACTGGCTGTATCATGGCCAAACCTTCACCAGGAAAAAGTTTATCGTTTTCAAAAATCCTTTGCAACATGATCACCTCTTTCTTCTTCATGCCCCCAACAAGCGGCGTTTTTCATATGGTGCTTTACCATCTTCCAGAAGGTAAATCACTTTGTATATTGGCTTTAAGAGTTGAGGAAATTCAGATACATCATCTTATTTTTTCACCTGATTTGAAATAGATTATGAAACAGAGTGTATTTGACAAAGTGAAAGTAGAGCTTTACCAGCAAATCCAGGCATCTAAGGTCTGTAGTCCTTTGTGCAACTTAAGGCTTTCAACTTCTGTTGATTATTCATGAACAGGAAAAGAAAAATATAATTTTACCATAACTGAAAAGCACGAGGGAAAGAAAACATCTCATGTTTCTCATCCAGCAATCCACACAGGAGTGGCTGCTCTCCTCCTCACCTTCACATACTCTGACTGTTACCTGTCACCATACAGCTATCCCCAAGTCACATCAGCAGAAAAGAAAAGAAGAAAGAGGAAAAACACAATATCACAGGAAGATAGTTATTTTCCACCCAAAAATTAATGTTCCGTGTCATTTTGGCTAAGTGTTACCGGATTTTTTAAAAGTTGGTGGGGTTTTTTTAAGCTGATGACCCAAGCTCGACTAAGAAGATGTGAGCAATTCCACCAGTTTCAATGAGGGCTGGATTGGGGCCATCCCAAGAAGAGTTCACTCTGCAAAGATATTTCCTGCAGTGGGTGAGCCAGCTCAAACAGTGCTGATGTGGCCCTCCGAACTGTGATGTGCTGACTGCTCTAAATGCACCAGACTCTGGGCTCAATGATTTCCCTCAGACCTGCCCTGGCACAGAGCAGAACACAAGCTCCAGTGGGGATCTTCAGAGTAGTGCAGCAGTTAACACGTGTAAAAGCCTAAGTATATGACCAGAGAAAGTAGGACTGAAATGGAAAAACAAACCCTGAGGCTTACTGGGTTGCTAGGTCCCCTAGCATTTTAAAATGCACTGTCAAACTTTTCCTTGTGCAGGCTGATCAACTCTTGTAATGCCACTAATTTATACACTCAACATCAGATCTCCTCCTGGAAATAAGCTAATCAGTTAAAGCAATACAGGCAAGCGACATAAAAATCCTTTGTTTCTTGCAGAAAAAAATAAAAAATCATTTAGCACATTTCCACACACTTCTGCTTGGCACAGAAAGCAGGGACTGGAACACTTTAGTTCCTGCAAAGCACAATGGAATCTGTGCCATAATTCACTGGGCTCCGGTCAGGAGTTTCGGGCAGAGGACCAGCATCCAATGGTAATGTCTGATTTAAGGAAAGCGATTCATCACACATCTGTAGAGAAGTTACCTGGCGTCCGGAGGACATTCTTTAAACTGACAGCATCAACAGAAGTTTCCAGTGCTCCCTTTGAAGAGCTCTTTAAATGCTAAGCACAGTGAACCAGGGCACTTTTCAAACGCAGGAATGTAATGCTACACGATTAACATGTGTATTACGACTTAGGAAAAACCAACAGTGAGTTATTGAAGGCTTCACGTTCTCCCATTGACATCAATGCACAGGCTTCCTTCTGCATCAGTGACCTTTGAAGGGAGCTCTCTGAGGCTGGGTTATGTCTGTCTCTCACACCCACTGGCTTTGGATGCCTCACATCTGGGCTTCTCCAATGATCAAACCACTGTGCAAAGACTCCCAGGAACCTCACAAAGGCTGTCAGAGCACACTGCAGCCATGGCCCTGGCCTGCAAGTGCCCATCCAGGGTGTTGTCCAACACCTCCCTGTTCACTGAGTTGGAGGAAAGGCAGTACTGGAGTGACAACAGCTTTGGGCATTCCTTGTGGGGGCAGAGCAGGTGAAACCAGCTGGCAAAGGTACAGGGTTGCCCTCACCATCACCGGCTTCACCCATAGGCTGAGCTGAGGGACTCCTTCCCCCTAACTTATTGGGCTATAATTGTCTGTCCGTTCTCCCTGAAGACTGCACCCTTGGTGTCTTGCCCTAATCACAAAGTTGCTCATCTACACCTGCTAGTGTATTTGTACAGCCAAAAATTTCAAACTGCAAGACGTGACCATGCTGCTCACCAGGCAGGTATGGGCACTGCAAAGAGCTCCAGCATTAGAACAGATGAAGTGCACAGTCATTGCAACTACATGTGAGGTATGGACAACAGGTATGTGGTTGTGCACATTCCTTGGCAGGATTTCCTCCTCTTATCAGTCACCATGAGGACAGAGCTGCCTTCTAACCCTGCTGCCTTGTAGGTGTGACAGATTGGGTTGAACAGGTGATGGGGAGGCATCATTTGTATCAGTGCAACCATCCATAGCATATACCTGGGCAAGGGTTTGTCAGTCGAGACTTCCAGAGAAAACCAACAATTTACCACATAGAGAAATGCAGGGATGGATTAGGGCCTACTGTGGTTCCCTCTAAAATGACAACTACAAAGACATGGATAGTGTCTCCAGCCAGCATGACAAGGGGGTAAAATCATGGCACTTGGCAAGGGAGAATCGAGACTCAGTAAGCTGTGCTTTGCTGCATGCATTAACCAAGCAACAAAAATTTATGGAAACAGTTCCTCCAGCTGCGCCCAGAGCTGCAAGAGCAAAAGTCATCCATTCTGAGCCATACAGCTCCCAGAACACCCCTGTTAAAATTTTAAAACTTGCATTTTCCATCTTTCTCTTTCCATAGCCTTCTCAAGAAATGCTGTGGACAGTTATGCCTTAAAAACGGCCCCCTTGCTTTATTTTTCACAGCTGTGCCACTACATCTTATATTTTTCACTTATAATTGTCACTTGGAGACTGGTATTAGTCTCATGAGCACTTAAAAATATCCCTCACCACATGCATTTGAGTTCTTTGATTCAAGACTGCATTCAAAGATCTTCACTGCTCTCACAGCTTAAACCTTCATAGTCTCCAGCTGAAGCCTTGGTAGCACACTTCGTCTCCAACATATTTTGAAACCTACCCCTGCTCCAGAGGCACCAAGTCATTGCTCCTTTAGGTCCAATGAGAGGACAGAAATCCCTGACAGCCCAGAAGAACTGAGCAGGTGGTTTTCAAGGTCTCCTGGCTGCACAGCTCTGGCCCTGGGGCTCCTTGTTGCCACCCACACTAATGTGCATGGCCTAGGCTCCAAAACACATGGTTTACATCAGGCCACTGTTTCAGTTCCTGGAGAAATACAGCCCACTGCTCAATTCAGCAGCCACTTCTGGGAGAGCAAAACATGAAACCCAATCCAGCAGCAGGCTTCCAAACATCAGGCAGTGAGATGGATATGGATGGATACAGCATACTCTGTAAATCAGGCACAGAATGTAGGGGTGTGACCCTTCTAAAATAAAATCCTCAATCGCTAACAGAAAAGGGAGCAGCATTTATAAAGAATGTACTTTGTATGTCATAAAAACTTTAATTATTCCCAATTCCCTAATAAGTAAAATACGGAAAAAGTTAAACATTTGGCAGAGCCATTTCGGAAGTGTTTTTAAAACCAGCTACTCCAAAACCAGCACTGAAAGGTGGCTTTTAAACCTGTTGCTCCAACTATCCCTTTGTCTAGATACATTTCCTCCACCTGACTGTCTAATACTAACTCACATTGATATTAGTCTTTTTTTCTTTTGGATTCTCATTAGTGCATCTTTCAAGGTCCTGATAATATTAGCTTGCTTACATTTGAAGTCTTAGAAGTTCTTCATCTGGTGAAAATAATTTTGTTTCTGGTGGGTTGTTCTCTTTTACATGGCTTAACCGTATCAGCCAGAGATACTGCCAAAATGACTGACAACATAAGAATTTTTCTTCCTATGCGGGACAGAGTCATAATTCTGACTCCAGCTGTTCCTTGAGAGTCCAGAAAACAGTCAGAGGATTAGGTGGCACCATCAGCAGAATTAGGCTTACGGCCTTTTTGTTAACAAAAAAAAATCAGATCTATAATATTTGACTAAGTTTCAAATGTTAATACAGGTATCCTTTCAATCTTTGTTTACTGACTTCAAGTCTAACCTTTTCTAAACTTAAAAACAGAAGACTGTAAGGAGGGAGTAGATGCCTGTGGTACTCCAGTTTGACCCAAAGTTCCCTGGCTTCAGTGGAAACCTCTACTTCATCAGGCCTGTCACTGGAAGTTTGATTTGCAAGAAGGGGGACTCACTGATTTTACAGAAAAACAAGTTTGTAGCAAAGCCTACCTATTTCTTTTACATCAACAAGGAGAGATAGCTTGAGGTGTCAATGGATCTGATAAAGCCATTGATCCTAAATGATTCCATATATACTCCTTCAACTCCTCATCTGCAGGATAAAGGGAATACTAGTGCTTCTCCACTGAAATGCACCTGAGGTTTCCCAGTGCTGACACCACACTGCCTCACAAGACTCCTGGCAGTCTCAACTGGCAGCTCCTGTGACACTCAGATTCTTCCTAGTGTGCAAGAAACTCACATTTCTTGGCTTCACTGGACATTCAGTTGTAGAAATAGCACAAATATCAACTTACATCTTAAGCCCTGTTTCTGAGATAAATCAGAGCCTGAGGCTGCTTTAAATGGTGCAGTCTGAATTTAATCTGGCTGCAATCACAAACATGACAAAAAGCACAGGATAAAGTTAGAATTGAGCTTGTTTTCCTCCAGATAATCCTTGTACAGGCTGTCTTCTATCCCTAGTCAGAAGTTCAGTGACAGGAAGGAACCTGCCTGAGAAAATCAGAACATGAACCCACACCAAGCAACTCATGCCATGGCAAGACATTGTCAGGAATAAAACATCCCCCTTCAAAGTCTGTGTCTTTCCACACCATGTTCATGACTGTAGTCACCACATTGTTTTCACCTACACTTTGTTGTTGTTTTCATATTCATGTTCTTTATTTACTATAAACTGTTGTAACCTCTTTGTTTCTAACAGTCTAAGATGAAGCACACCCTATATCAAAACCGTGTCAGGAAAGTTAAAGGCAAACATAACATTGCCACAAAACTAACAGACATACAATTTTGGTTAGTTTCCTCTTTAAAATTAGGGACACTTGACTCATACTACTTTTTAATGTGTATTTTTGTTGTCAAAGAAGGTATTGAAAACACACTGTCCATTTAAGAGAAGTGGACAGCACAGAAGAGAAACCCACAACATGGTCCTGAATACCTGGAAGCCACATCTTCCCTGGGACATCCCTGACTTCCACTTGCATGCATGCACCATCTTTACACTCTCCTCACAGCCACCCCTGCAAAGGCTGGGGGCTTTAACAGCACTGGCCCTGGAAACACAGCTTAATCAATGTTAAAGAAGCCCATTGGTATCACAAGTGGTAACACTCTCCTCAGTGAGGAGAAGTAGGTTTTAAGCACAGCTCATATTGCTCTCTGACTGCAGAAGAAAGTAGGAGAAAAAATCTCTGAGATTCCAAAGGCAGCAGGATCCCCCTGAGCAGCTCCATGGCTCCTGAGGGCAGACCCAGGACACTCATGCATCCATCTGTCACTGCTGCCTGGGGAAAACTCATGGGTTTCAACAGGCTCTTCCATGCAAGCTCCTGAAGAGCAGGGCTCCCCTTTGCTCACCGCTCCCCCAGTCTAGTGCTTGTCCCTCAAACATTTCAAAGGCTGTCAGAGGTGAGGGGATACTCTAAGTGCCACTTGGAACCCAGGCAGGATTTCAGCCGCACAATCCGTGATGAGCAGCAGCACTCTTATTCTCCTTTGACGACTTGGCAATTTTGACCATGACAACAGCAAAAGGTGGCATGAAGACATATTATCCTTTTTGTAAAGAATACTGACTCCCACACTGAGAGCTGCCATCTCTGAAACACAATCTCTACATGTGTTTCTATGATGAAAAATTGACTGCTGTTACAAATACACATGGTAAAATCCACCACAGCAGTAGGAAGAAATAATCAGCTGCTAGCACTGCCCCATTTAACTGAAGTTTATGGTAGTTTCATAACCTGGAATAAAACAGAATATTTGCTCAGAGTGACAGTCTCAGTGGCTCTCTAACATTCTGTGAAGCTGCCACCGAGAAAATGTTTAATTTCCACATGAGGAAATATATGCAGAGCTTTCTTTAAGTTGAAGGTGAAACTCCAACCACAGCTGATGCCCACACAGGTATGGCTAGATGGGAAGGATGAGAGGATTACAAGCCCACAAATGCCCTTCTCTCCAGCACCAACACCAGCATGGAGCTTGCATGATGCTGCTCTGCCCAGACTGATTTGAGTCCTGGGTGTGTGAGTTACTGCACTGCAGCTTACCCACATTTACTGTCACCCCCACACAGGCTTGCAGATGAGACAGCTTATTTCCCTCTAGCTGGACCTCAAAGGATGCCCACAGGTGAGGTAGTAAAAAAAGAGGGAGTATTGTTTCTAGGCTGTCAGGCATCCCCTCCACCACTGCTCCCTCCCCTTGTGCCCACAGCCTGAGGTAGCTTTGAAGTGGGTTGGCAGGGGACACAAGTCAGAGCCAGAGCATGCGCTTCTGTGAGCCAACCTCTGTCCTGCTCCCCACAGCTATGGCCATAGATCTCCAGAAAGGAAAACACACCTGTTAAAATTGCACTGCTCATTTGGAGGCTAACTAAACTGTGGCAGCATCTTTATGCTGTGCACCTGGATCATATCTTATGAACCTAAATCTTCACTCCATTGCTCTCCTTTTCACATCCTTGCAATCTCATTAAAACCAGTGGCATGTTACAGAAGCACTCAAGTGAAGAAGGAGGCCCTGCTCGTTCAAAGGCTGAAGAAAACATTATATGTAATTATCCTGATGGAAGATGTGGACTAGGCTTACAGTTAAAAAAAAAACCCCACAGTTCTCTTTCTGCACCAGCTTTCACTCCAATGTCATCAGGCAGTGGTTATTACCAACACCCATAAAGCACAAAGCTTTGCATGCTTCATTCATAGTATTCACTTTATCCGAGAATTTTATTTTCAATTAAATACTTCCATCCAAACACCCAATTTCCTTTCAAAGTTCTCTCAGCTATTGGTTGCTGGGATGCTTCATGGCCCATCCTCAAAGTGGAAGACAAATGGTAGCCTACAGCCTACTCTGTATTGGTTTGTGACAGGCTGTGGGAGGAAAGTGACAACTCTCAGTCACCTTCACGTCCCCTGAAAAACCTGTTCATCTCAGCCACTTTAACAGTCAGCAAATGGATTACATCAGTAATTTGTGGAGACAGCAAACAAGTGTTAACCAAGCCACAACTAGTACAAAAACCTCATGGCTTCAACTGTTACTCAGAAATCTAGGATTCTGAAAATTTCAGAATCTGAAATGAAGATTGGGTTTGAATCCAAAGTGTTGGCAATCTGGATGCTGTGGCTCTGCTTTTAGTTCATTCCTTTATGCATATCACAGACTTCACCAAATCATCCTCAAGCATCCTACTTACATTTGGGATGGTTGGTTTAAACTTTGCTCCGAAAGCACTTCAATATAGATAAATTTGCTCCCTTACCCAGTGAAATAGCACAGATTTTTCTACTCTACTGGAGATTCATATGTTTATGTAAAGTCTTTCCATTCCATCTCTAGTTGAAGTGCATGTTCAACTTTCCATTCGAAACTGCCAAAAATGCCTCAGACTCACAAAGTCAGAGAGTAGGAATTCAAGCTTCATCATGCATTGAAGGAAAATAAAATTTAAAACTCTTCATTTTTATTTCAATTTCAAAGCCTTTTATAAATCATAAAAGTTAGTTTCCCAAGGTGCAGGTTCACTAAGAATAAAACTCAGTCTCAGCATTAGTTTCTGCTTTCATTAGCAGCTCTCTGAGATTAAGTTTCTTTACAGAGACTGGAAAACATAAATTTTAAAATAACATAGCCTTTGCTGCTTTCTCTAATGGAAAATGCAAATAAAGCCCACTAAAATATTATTTATGTATCTCTAATATGAAACAGTTCACGATTCATATCTTGAAGTAATACCCACTCTGATTCTTCTAACTAACTTTATTCCACATTACTTATTGCAAAAGTTCTCTCAAAAACTATACATGTAGCTTTATACCCTAAAAGGGAAGCTGGTGGCACACCCTCGAAAGCTCCCAAAGTGCAAAACTCATAGATCCTAAATAAAGTGCATGCCAGGGAAATGGACAGAATACTATGATCGCTATTCTTAGGAGCTCTATATTGGGTTGGGCTCAGATAGGCACAGATCCTCATTACTGATAAATTTCTTGTTTCATTTCTCTTCCAAAGGGCAATTTTCTGCAGTCACATTCAAAGCAATGTCTTCGTGCAAAGCCCTGAGCTGTTTCACACATTATAAGCAGTTCTATCACAGCTGAGCAGACACAACTGAAACATACAGCAGCAGCCACTTGGATTCACCTCATCATGATTTGTCAAGTACTGGGACTGTTGGGAACGATTTTACCCAATTAACAACCTTGAAAACCATCTGAACATATCAAAAAGATGCATTCACAGCTCTGCAGGTCTGTAAAAGAGAATCTATGCCATCTTCCTTGGGTTAGCCCAGGGATACCTAGAACTGGAAATACACATTATCTACACTGATTTGTCTCCAATGTTGAGGTTCAAGACTTGCAGCTTCTCCCCACAGAGCACAGAATATCCCTGACCAGTGGGATGTACAGCAAGAGCAGCCTCTGCAGAAGAAAATCAATCCTTCCTCTTAACAAAGCCTCTGCAAAAATCAGGACAGCACATCTCAGGAAGGACTTCCAGAGTCTTTAACATGCCATAGCTAGCAGCCTGCTAGAGCTATGTACCAATGTACGTGGACTCCTATTTTATGCTATTCATGTGTGGTGTTTGAACAGCCAAAGTGGGAGATTTGGAAGGAGGGATGTAGTAGAAGAGTATATTGATGCAGCTCACTCTGACTGCTGCTAGGTGACCTGTGACACCAAGCTGGCACTGGTGAGGTTCAGAGGAACGAAACTTTCTAATAGCAAAACAGCCGCCCAGCACTGCTGCTTTGCTTGTGAGCTCTGACCCGCCCATCACCAATGCTGGTGACCTATAATGATGTGGTGATGAAAAATAATTCCCCTCTCTGCAAACCTGAGCTTCTGATGAAAACCAACCCTTCCTTCTGTGGCAGTGGTATCCTCTACTGTCACAGGGCTTTGACTAGATCTGCATGGCAAGGACAGCTTACCCAAAGAGTTATGGGCAGCCTGAATCTGGGTGTTCTGTGTGGCCAGTGCTGGGGAAGCAGCCCTGCAGCAACAGCAGAGACAAGGTCCGAGCTTGGATCCCTCAAACCAAGGCTGGCTGCTAAGAGCAAGGCAAGGAAACTTGCACTATTTCACAAGCAGCTTAAGCAACTTGCTACCATTTTGTGGGTTGGCCATCAGCTACCATTCAGTAGCACAAATATTTTGCTGAAGCTGCAAAGCTTCCTGAAACACCATGATTTCCTTCCATACAAAGAGGCCCCAAATTTCTCAAAAGCTCCTACAGACATTCTGAAGTTTCACTATTTGACTTCTTGGTTCTTACAGGGACTCCTTGCAAGCATAACAAAAGTTTAGGAGTTTTAAAAATATATTTTTACAGCACAAGAGGAGAAAAAATACATTTGCAAAAGGTCCGACCGCTGAAAAAGCCAAATGGTTATTTCATATTGCCAAAAATCTTGCAAACTCTATGTCTAATTTTATGAGGCTCTTATGTTTGACTTCATAGGGTCTGTTTCTGCCACCGTTACTACAATTACTAGCAGCTTATTCTGTAAGGGTCCAGTCCTAAGAAAAACCTTGCTTCTCCCAAAGGAAAGCAACAGGTAGAACAGTAGGCATCTGCTAAAAATAACTCCCCCTGTCTTCAAATACACCACCTTCTTTCAGAAACATCCATACTAACTCATCAGCTACTGATGCTTACACCCATCAGACCCTCAGTTATTTGAGCTCTCACTTCAGCTCTCTCCACTGGGCTGAATCCTTCCTCTCTCCCTGCTGGTGCTAGAAAAAGAATATTGTTTGTTCTTGTATTTCCTTTTCCCTTCCCTCTGTTGACACACAAATGGACGGTTCCTTCCCTCCACTCCCAGTGGAAGTGTGGATGCTATCCTCTCACAGACACACTCCCACTGTGCCCACACCACGCTGCCTGTGACTCCTCTGTGCCAGCCTAAAATGGGACAGCTGGCTTGTCACCACCACAAGGAAAGACTTAAGCCAGTTCAAAGCTATTTCTCTTGTATTTTCAGTTAAGTAGTGGTTTGAAATCTGTTTCCATCCCTCCAAGGTTTCACACTTGTTCCCATTCTCATGCCACATCATCAGCTGCAGGTTTCCAGCCCGACCTGCACAATGTGATACCAAACACAACCAGAATCCCACCATGTCTCATACCACTCATCATCCCTCCCTGAGGGTAATTTAAACAGGTGTTTTTGCAGAGGAAAGAAAGTGTGTTTGCAGAGGTGTCTGGCCCTCAGCAATTAGCACTTCCAAGGGGCATGGCACATCCTGCACTGGGGGCTGACTTGCTGGGAGGGCAGATGAGAAGCACGTATGGTCTGAGACATCTTGTGGCAATAAATTTGTGCTCAGCAACTGAAATCCAGCAGCTCTGACCTGACTGGGAAGGGCTTTTATGAAAACATGTACAGTGCCCACTCAGCATTCAGTCCCCTGACTCCCATTTAAGCACGTAGTCATGCTCTTGGAGGAACAGCTTGACTTATAGTAGCCATTAAGAGTGAAGAAAAGGAATTCAGTGCCCTGGCAGAGCAATCATCACATTGCAATCAAAATAATACATCACTGTACACATCTAACATGGACACTTGGCTTGCTAATATTGCTGTTTAAGGTTTAGACTTTCAAGGTTTTCAATACTGTTGCTGTGCTATCACAGAAGAGCTTTTCTGGTTAATTTAATTTTCTTTTGCTTTGTTTCTTTGTAAAGACAGAAATTTTGCTTCTTCATACATTCAGCTTTGGGTAACTGGGCAATTCACAAGACATCAGTCATTATTTCTTGTTTGGAAAATTTCAAGTGGAAGAGATTAGGGTCTTCGCTTGGGCAGCTCTTCAGCACTGCAGCATGGAAAAAGCATTCAACTCATTTTTAAAACAGGGCCAGTGAGCTGGGGAAAGGTGAGATGTCATTTTCAAAGTTTGTTTAGACTTTTGAATGAAACCAGGCCTTGTGATCCTCAACCCACCACCCCAGTAACACAACCTTGGACACTTATCAAATACATTTATTAAAAATGCATGCAACCTGAAATCAGCCTGAAGTCTCAGACAGCAGAGCCAAATGGAGCATTTCCATCACTGCCATTTGTTTTAATTGTTTATAGCACCTCTGCTATAGCACCAATGGCACAGTTGGGACAGAAGCTGACACAAAGCTCAGCTGATGTGGACAGCAAGGCTGCAAACACATAACCCAGAGCACCCACTCCTGCAAAGTGCAGCGAGCCCTTGGCCAAGTCACCGCATCGCTGCTGGTTTCATGCTGCTGCAGCCTCTTGGCGTGGGAGCTGAGGGCCATCTGCAATGCATCCCGTGCTAAAGACCACACGATTATGTCACCGAACTCGGCATGGCTTCAGAAGGTGACAAAAGGGAAAGACATGCAGACCGTGTGAAAGTGCAGCTCAGTTACTCATGCAGGGGCAGATTCTGATGCTGTTAGGTACTTCCATGGAGCTGCCACGTGAAGCAAGACACTACCCAGCTGGAGCTACAGCATCTAAATCCAGCTCTGCATGCATCTGGCTACAGCCTGTGTCCTGCAGTGCTCTCAGACCTGCCCCAAGATCTCAGCAGCAAAGGCAAAATTAAATGCTGTCTTCCTGAGGCTGAAACCATGAAGCCTGGCTACTTCTCAGGCTGTGGGATGGGTGCTAGGGTTGAGAGCTGAGTGCTGCTGCCACACTCCCCTCCTGCTGCAGCAGGAGCATCCAGGGACTCTGAGAGGGCTGGCCAGGCAGGTGGCAGGGCTTGGGCTGGTCTCTGGGTACAAGCTTCCAGCCATGGCAGCATGTTTTGCCAGTTACATTTGCTCCTTTCCATTGCAGGACTTTTAAGGCACACTCAGTAGTTTTTCCCCGGTACCAGCTAAACCCTTCTGTACATCCTTCCAAGGATACCACTCTGAAAGAAGGGATTAAGGACTTAATAACAGAATACCGAAACAAATTACATTGACTATTCAATTTCTCTTATTGCTGTCTTTTTTTTAGAGACAAGGAAACACTAACATTCCCACTTCAGTAGTCCTGCACCTTTTCCCAAAAGGAAGTTTCAGCCAAAATATTGCAGTCAGCTCTACAGTAAACATGACAAACAACCATTTGAAGAGTGGCCTCTTGTTTTACAGTGAATTTATATATTAAGAACAACCAACTCCTCCAATGGAAAAATAATCAGTTTAGAGCAGCAAGAATACAACAGTCGGAAAGATTTGCTGGAACCAGGATCATTGCAGGATGCCCAAGAGGACTTAATAACTATGTAATAGTGGAATAGCTGCACTGGAACTGTGAAATATGAACACACTCCACAGTCCTTAAAGAGTAATTTACTCTGTTTAATGAAGAGCTGATTTGATGACTGAGTTACTCACTGAAGAGGGGTGATTTAAAATGCACACTTCTCCAGACCACTTTTTAATGTGTACATTGTTAAATTTGGATGTACATTTTATGTGTTCTTCCAGGATGAGGAGAAGCTTGGACTGCCTTCCTTACCACTGGATTTCAGAACTACATTTGATGTAACTAACAATTTCTCTTTGTTTAGGAAAAGCTCTCTGTTTAGAGCACACAATTTCTACATGACTTGGGTCTTTCTTCCACTTTTCCTTGCTTCTCCACTCCTTGAGACTATTTGCTTTAAATACAGACCTGCCAAATGCAAGCACCTATACCAAAATGGAGACACATGCAGGCTGATTTCAGAGGCACTGAAGAGTGCTCAGCTTTCACCGCAGCACAGAGATGTGACACAGCCAGGGTACACAACACAACCTGGCACATGGGAAAAGCTGCTGTGTGCCACTGCACAGATGTCATTTATGAAGAGCTAACAGTGGGCCAGAGGTTATAAGTTCAATGAGAGTGAGGTACAGTGACTGCTGCTTGAGAAATGTACAATTTAACCCAGAGAGATTTTAACCATCCTGAAAGTGCTGTGAACAGTACAAAACACGCTGAAGTTTGCAGAAACCCTGAGTAGGAGAAAAGACTTTGTATGACATCCCAGAGAGCAGTTCCAAGGAACTGGGGAGGAGAATTTGCCATTTCCAGAGCTCCATGACCCAGCCTTAGGAGGGCAGGACAGAGGACAAGCGGTCTGGAGAGAGGTGGGTACCAGGTCCCATTCAGCAGAGAGAGCTCAGCAGTCTGCACAGGTTTTGCTGGGGACGAGAAGCACGTGAGCTGTCAGCACAACCTCTCATCTCCCCAGGCAAATCAAGAGCAGGCAATGAAGGGGACACTGTGTAAATGCTATTTGATGTTGCCCTTGTTAACTCTGCTACCAAGATAGCAGTTAAGCACTCAACCATGTGGTACACTGTGGAAAAAGTTATTTTTCATTACAAGCTTGTCTCGAGTTTAAAGAGGAACCAGGGAAAGCAGACACTTTCCAGGTGCTTGTACACCCCCAAAGGAAATGAATCCAACTACAGAGGTGCTGCAGGCAAAAGCTTCTGGTGCCTAAAGTAAGAATAAATGTGAGAGTTGGGAGCAGAGTGTGCATAGTCAGTCTAGCCAGGTACAAAGGCAGTGCAAAATCCCGCTGGTCTAAATGCCTCTTTGGTAAGAGGCGAGCAGTGCAGATGCAGAACTAAACTACACCACCCCTCTAAATCCCTAGGCATCCAGGGTGTGGAGGAAAGTTAAGAAACGTGTGTCCTGAGACTCAGAGAACAGACAGCAAAGCAGAAGATCTCAGCAGTTATGGTTTTCCTTAAATCTTGTGCAATTTAAGCCACTGTCTTGATCTTGGCAGTGCTTATTTTGGCACTTCAGTTTGTGAACATTCAACACAGACTGTAGGTTTTGCAGCCAACAGTGCAGCAGAATAAGCATCAGTATAGCAAACACACATAAGAAAATCCAAACATGATTTCAAAGGCTTTCTATTGGGTCATGCACAGCAAAGGATCTTTCAGACAACCTCACATTTCTTCAAGACACCCATCACTCTTCTACTGACCTGAAAATGTAAGCCATACCACTCCTCAGAGGCTATGATGTTACTGCAAACATAGCCAAAATGCAAGTTCTCAACCCACATGGAAGAAAAATACTTGGGCTTCTCACGAGACAGAGGGAAAGGATCTCCCCAGCTTCAGTATCTGCTGCTCTCCTCTGGATTTCACTGCCTCACAGCCCAGCAGTTCATCCCTCCCTCTCGTGCCGGGTAGGGGCACTGGCTGCAGAGGTGAAGCCATCTTTCTCATCTTGGGGAATAATGAAAACACTCATAGTTGCAAGTGAATTAAATTTCATGTGCATTCAAAGGAATAAAAACAATCCCACAGTGCAGCACACCAGTGAAAGTGTTGCTGCTTTAGGGAGCTGTAAAACAGAAATGACACGTGGCAATTTCAGGGGTAGAAAAAGACAACAGGGAGTGCTGGAACCTGCCTGAAGGATCAGCACAGTCTGCAGAGCTGAGAAAACCCTCTCAAGACTGCACAAAACTGTGATACACCTGCAGCATGGGGGAGAAAATAGCAGCATGAGGTTTCCCAAGAGGAAGGCACATCAATGTCCACACCATTGCCTCTGGGGAAGTGACCACATCTTCTGCTTAGTGCATTAGCAGTCTGTGGGAGACATGCCTATCATCCATGCTCCCTTCTCTTTCCCAGCAGAAAGCACAACAAAAGGTAAATGTTCCCATGATACATGCATGCACACAGCTATGGTTCACTTGGGCAGGTGAAGGGGAGAATAAAGGAATCCTAATTTATGAAGGCGGGTAACTCAATTTAAACAAGCAGATCCTGACATTTCAAAACTAAGGAGGGGAAAAAAAAGTGTTGATTTGGCTGCAGTTTTTTGCATATTTGGGATCACACCTAGGCTACTAAACACAGGTTCATTCTAGAGGTCTTTGTTTAGGAAGAGGTTCCAGTCCTGATTGTGCTTCAGCAGCAACTGCATAAATTTAAGAGACCTAATGCCTGGTGGCAGCACATCCCAATGCCAACTTAGGCACATTCCTGAGCACTTCCTCAGTGACAGATGGAGATGTGTTACATAACTCTCAGCTGGAGAAACCATGGGTGCTAGACATGCACCAGAAACTAAGCCTGCTGGAAATACTGCTATGCTTCCTTCATGTGAAGACAGCAGCCCACCTGCAGACAGCTGCATACAATGTGAAGCAGATATAAAGTCCAACCTAAGTTATCTTGAGAACTTAGAAGTCACTTTTCAGTGTCCTGCATGGAAAATATGATCACTGAATGTGTCTGAGCTATATTTTCGGGCAATCGAATGCTCACTCAACACACTGGACCACAGACACAAGATCCATTCCCCCTGCTGGCATGTCTTTGTCTTGCTGCATCACCTACTCAGCCACTCCCCACCCCCCACCCCCCTTCTAATTTCTTTCTGTACAGATCAGCTTCTGAAAGCATCTTCTTAACCACACGTCCAGCCAGAATCAGTCCATGTGCTGTCTGAAGAGCTGGAATCACAGACTTGGACGGCACAGGAGCTTTCATACATCTGACACACCCAGAGGCTGGTACAGAGCTATACAGTTAAGACCATTACAGCGCTGTCCTAAATAACTGAGAAGATACATTCCTTAGAGCTAAATGAAGTGGAAAATTCCCTTGGAGACCCTTCTGCTTTCTCTGTTTATGTCAGACAGTCTAGACAAGGAAGGAAAATGAGAGTTAGTGCTGCTGTCAGAAAGGCTCCTGCTCTGAGCACAGCCTCTTCTTAATGTTTCTCCCAAATTTCTCCCACTGGCCGCAGGTGATTCTTGAATACTGTTTGTCTAAGCTAATAAGGTGGGTGGGTGACTACTGTTTTCTGTAGTCAGTATCCATTCTTCCACACATGGGATCTGGCAGCAAGCAACAAATCTCTCCTGGCAATACACAAATAGGATCTGCCCCCTAAGCTGGCTCCAGCACAACACCCTTCTCTTAAGCTTTCTTGGCCTGAGGACTGCCACAACAATCCTGGGCACAGGCCCCACACTGACTTTCTATTTTGATAAACAGAACACAGTCAATGACAGCACCAGCCCAATGCCAGACCCTTACTGGGGAAAAATCTTTCTTTTCTCTCCACAGACAAAAATTGAAGGGCTTTTTCACTTCATTGGAGACTGTCTGCTGAGCCAAGGCAGCCTCCCTGTCTCACAGACATGGTACTTGGACAAAGGCTCCAAAGTGCAGAGTGAGTTTGGGACAAGCCCCCTAGACAGAGTACATGCAGTAAAGGTGGTCAGCAGGACCATTTCAAACACAGCCAGAGTGTGAGAAAGCAGGACCAAGGGCAGCAAAAATGCTCAGCAATGGCTTTTACCCCCTGAGAAAGAACTCCAGAACCCACCAGCCCTCCTGCCTAAGACTGCACTTGCTCAGGACACAGCCTGTGTTTATTAGCTTATAAACTACTCTCTAGACCGGAGAAGGAAAGTGGTGTCCACTCAATGTGGCCAGCACACCAACAAGGACATGGAGTACACATGCAGCCCACATCCAGTCCTGTCCAGCCACTCTGGGGTTAACAGCGCAGTATTCTCACTCCAGCAGGTTTTGGTGTGCTCCAGAGTTCCATAGTTGGGAAGCACGCAGAGCTCTGTGCAGCACCATGCCAACACATTTGGGTTTGTTCAGCAATTGGCCTAATTTTTACAGCACATTGGTGTGGGACTGCAAGCAAGGAAGGACTACATGATATTAGATGCAAAATTTTTAGGGAAGTATCAGAATCTCCAAGAAACACTTTAGACATAACACAGGGAAGCAAGAGCCTGCATGCACTCAACAGCTAACGCTTCCTCAGAGGCTATGACATTTCTCACGATGTTTCCCTCACTAGCAGAACAAAAACTCCCTTGCTCCCTTCCCTCCTCCTCTCACTTTCCAGCAGGCAACCCCAGAGATCCAGTCCCCCCTCCATCTACCACTGCCACAAAGGAGCACTATTGTAAAACCGCTTCCAGGAGTGTGATCCCAAGCTTAACCTGGACGGACACAGCAAATTGCAGAGACTACAGTTCCAGGTTAAGCAGATCATTCCTTTCCGGTTATTTAGCTGCACACTAAAACTGACCAAAAGCCACGGGTGACATGAAGTCTCAGGCTCTGCCGCACAGCCCAGAGCTGCAGGAGAGTTGGAGAGGATGCCATCGTCCTCGGCTGGCTCCTCTGCGACTACAGCACGGACTGGAGATGGGACAACCGCCACATCCGGAGCCTAGAGGCAAGTGTCCCTGTGCCGCTCTGGCTACTGTAACCCCAACAGATACATTCTGGCGCTGGAATGCCTCCGCATGTGTGTCTACACCCTGCCTTTAGCCGTGCTCTGGTGCAGACCTTGTGGCCATAAGCAGAGGAGATTCGGTCCCGCGTCGCCTGCGGCGCAAGAAGCGCCGCGGGGGCTGCAGTGATCGTACACTGCTTTCACAAGGGAAAGGACAGGACAGATCTGCCACTGCCTCCCACAACACCACCTCCAGAGCAGCTTAAACCTGAGCCTGCGGGCCCGGGGAACTCTGACAGCAGCGCCAGCCTCGCCCAGGCTGGCACAGGGTTCGATACACAAGACTCCGGCGGCGAGAACGAAGAAAAGAGGGATGTCTCCTGGCTTCTCGGAGAGATGCAGCGCTGGGCTGCCCGGTGTCAGTGCCGCTAACCGCGCGAGCCAGGCTCCTCAACAGAGCCCAGACGGGACGGTAGAACCAGCACGCGGTTCCAGGGGGAAAAAGGCATCCACAGGCTGAAGGCAAGCGGGAGGCTGTCACCCTCCGGTGCCATCTGCTCACGTCTGGCCATGAGCGTCCTTGTGGGCTGCAGCCCTGCGCTCCGGAGCTGCCCGAAACGCGGCAGAGCCGCAGCGGGCTAACTCACGGAGAGTCCTGGCCGCTCTCCGAGAGGCGGGTGACCCTCGGTGCCGAGGCTTGCCCGGCTCTGCAGCTCCCCTCCCCGCTCGGGTCTCTCTCGGCCCCCGCGGGGGGCATCGGCCGCGGGGCCCGTACACAGAGGGGGCGGCGGCAGGTGCCTGTGCCGGGGCAGGGAGGCGGCCGGCTCGGCCGGGGTGTCCCCCGCGATGCCGTCGCGGCGCCTGTCCCCGTGCCGGGCAGGGGCAGAGAGCGGCGCCGCTGGGCATCCCCANCCGCCCCCCGCGGCCCCGGCCCGCCCGGCGCCCCGGTCCGCCCGCCCCGGCGGCCAGTGCCCGCAGCATCCCCTGCCTTGGCATGAGCACACCTGGCTCCTTCGGGAAACATCTCCCCAAGGAGACGACGAGCTCCGAGCCTGCCCCTCGGCACCCAGGGGAATTTCAGCTGGCCCACGCGTGTTACACGCACCCTCGTGCTACCTTCTGTCTTCTCCCCTTGTGGCACTGTCCCCTCCCAGCTGGGATGGGTATTCAGTCCTGCGTAGGCACAGGGTTCACTACACAGAACTTTCTATACCGAGTTGCCTTTCCTTCTTCACACCATCTTTTGTTCTTTCTGAATTTCCACCCCATATCTGGCCGAGGTTTTTGCTTCAGTAGCCTTGCACTGGAGAGACGCACCATTAGACCTACAAGGCACTTTGCAGTCTGACCTGTCTGGCTCTTCCCACAACCCTCTAACCCATATCCCCCATCTAGTTTTTGCTGCATTGCTGAAGGATATTTCTGTAACAATTAATAATGGGTCTTCTGCTGTGGAAATTAAGCAAATATAAAACCAAAACAAAACTCAATGGGGCATAAAAGTTCTTGCCTGCTATGATGGGAGACGAAAGATACTGGGAAAAATAAACACCATGTTTTTTGGGAAAAACAAATAAACAGACCAAACAAACAAAAGTACAAATCAAAGGAAGGCAAACAACAGGGGCAGGTTTTGCACAAGAATCTGGCTCCACACCTGCTTCTGCCTTGACACTGGCTTTGGCATGCTGCTGCACAGCTCCATGGCTGAGTGCACAGAGGACTGGCACAGAGTGGCTCCAACGTCTCAGGCTACATCTCTGCTGCTGGACCTACCTGCTTCTGGGACTCTGGCCCTACTCACCACTCTGGCCATCCTGGCCAAGCTGCTCAGGATCCCACAGCCCACAGGAGCATACCGATCATGTCTCCACTGGTATCTGTGAACACAGCTTCCTTCGTGCCCTGCGTGTTACATATGCACATTTTCATAGTTTGCAGCATCCAGTGCAGACAGTGTTAACTGATTAGCTGAATGTGTGTTCACAGCAGAACACTGTAGGCTGTGATGTTACATTGGGATGGTGTTGGAGAGCTCTGTGAGACACAGGGAGACAAACCTGGCAGCTGCTTAACCATACTGCATATGAGGCAGCCTCCTGCAGAGCTACACCTGAGTTTTGTTTCATTACAAGGTGATCACTGCACTCTGTAAGGAGGCCTGGGAGCAAGTTGAGACTGGAGCAGCTGTGCACAGGGTAGGGACTGTAGTCCAGAACTGAAGCAGGATGCCACATTGGGACAAGCAAAGGGAGTCCTGAGTTGTGGGCATCTCCAGAAGACTGTCTTTCACCACTCCTGGAACACTTCCTCCTACAAATTGACTGCTACAGCCTGGGAGAGGGTTTTAAAAACAAAGCAGCATAGCAAACAGAAGGAGTCTCTAGATGACAGGGTTTCAGGAAGCTCGAGTTAAGGCACATCTGTAATACCACATGTTTAGTAGATTGCTGTCTGTTGCAGCCTCCTGGCTTTGCATCACACCAGGCATCACTGGTCACTGTACCCCTCATTGCTCTGAATGGTGCCCCTCCTGCTTAAGCATCACTGCTTCATTATCCCTTTTCAGCTTTGGTTCTCTCCTTCCTGAGTGGCATTCTCGAGGATGTGGTTTGCAGTGCAATAGCATCAGTCATAGAGTGAGGAATGGAATGCCAAAGTGCAACTTTGAAAGACCTTTTCTGGATTATGAATCAGGGACTGACTTGAACACTGACTGGTTAAAGACATGCAATTCTCATATGGGACACCAGCTGTTTCTGAGAGAAAGTACACTTCATTAGCAAAGGATGACAGCTACAGAAGGAAACCAAAAACAACCACACGGAGAGAACTGGATATTTGGGTCAAATGTTTTAGCAAGTAAACCTGGGTAAAGAGCATCTATTAGAGCCAGGGAACTCAGCAGCACAGAAATCCAAATCCTGCCTCGTTATCTGCAGCAAGAGCTGTTCTGTGCGAGGAAGGTATCATTGTACATGGTGGGCATTTGGGAATTGCAGTGGATGTAGTTAGTGGAACAATGTGACTGTGCCAGTACTCCCTGACAAGGATGTCTGAGCTTGCCCTAAGAGAAAATGGTACCTGGCAAGGCAAGAGGAACGGCCTCAGCATGCCCCTGCAGCACCCACACAGTCCCCCCTCACCCCCTAGCTGGTCATGGGTGGCAGAGGGATCCCCCATGGAAGCTGACATTACTCAGCAGGCTCAAGCCCACTTGCTGCTTTTTAAATCACAGATCTGAAAAGGGAAAAACCATGGCACTTACTAACTGGAGGCAAAACAGTATATAGGTGTATTGGAAAGGGTGAATCTCTGCAGAGTACACAAATCTGCAAGAGCTTTTTATTTTCCTCAGTTGTTTCTTCATTGCTTGCTATATGCAAGTGCATCCAGGAGAGACAGAGGGTTGAACACGCAAGGGTGCAGCCATCTGTCTGGATTAAACTATCCACCATGCTCACCTGCATAGGCTGTAGAGTATTGGAGGTTTTTCATTTAAAAGACAGAATTCCATTGAGAATGTGGATTACTCAAGAAACAACCAAGATACCATACTGCAATGACTATGGACTTGTTCCTATGGCAATGTGAAATTGGTTTCTTTGCAGGAAAGGAATTTTCTGTAATTAGTCCAGCTGATATTAGTGTAACATTTAAGATTAAGTTATAGCTTAAACCAAGACAAGGGATATTTTGGATTGCTGATTCTTTCTCTCTTGTTTATGCAAATGCTAGTCCTGAAGCCATACAAAGCCAGACAAATAATTGCTATATGCTGGAAAATCCTGAGCAGAGAAGATGCAATGCACCAGCAGTTTGTTTTCAGGATTTCTAGAAAACTCATTGAAACAGGTCTTCAGCTGGCACAGTCTAGCAGAGCTTCTTGCATTCTCCGTGGAGCTCTTTTATTTACACCAGCTAATGGAACAGCTTTTTGCATTTGGTGAACAAACTTACCGACTCTTGACTTCTAGAATGTTTATCATTGATGGAAAGGAAAGGCAGCTGCAGGCCATGAGACAGAAATGGTACTCCCAACAGTTTGTAGGGGCAGGTTTACAAACAGAAGACACAGGCAGACAGAAGCCTATAAAGGAAGAATTTTAGTGAACCAAATTGTCCAGATACTTATAAGCAATTTCAAGGGCTCTGTACAGAGAGTTTCCCTCCTCTGTAATTCTCACTTGGATACAAGCAAACAGGATTCAGCCCCAGCATCAGCCCAGGTATGGCAGCATGGGCTACAATACAAGCATGGGTCAGCACCCAACAGCTAAAGCCACATCTGCTGTGGAGTGTCTTCTACACAATCTGCAATCACAGTTCCAGATCCAAGTGAAAACATAGCAGCCTTTTACTAAATTCCAGTGACATTTGCTTATTTATGCACAAGAAAGGAGGAATGCCACATTAAACACTGCCAAGGAGGTTTCTGACCACTTGCTCTAATGGCAACCACCCTTCCACATAATTTTGTTTAAACGATCTGAGACCCTTTTCTTGTAAATATTTTGCGTTTGTTTAACACTAAACCTGCACAAAATGCTAGGAATTTTGAAATGCATAAGCCTAAGTGTCTATTTTACTCCAAAATGAACAGAAACAGTTTTAAGCGTGTTAATCATGTAATTATTTTGAGTTGAACTGTACAATTCTGTTGAAGGCCACTAACGAAGAGAAAAGATTCTGGAAGAGAGGCAGGAAATACCTTACAGCAATGTAAAACTACGTAGTAGTTACTACCTGGTAACAACTCCTTTTCCTTGCAGGCTGCTCTATTTCAGTGTGAGCTATAGGTTGGTAGAAGCACAAATAGCTGCATCATGTAAAATAAATGCTCATTTT
Organism: Irena cyanogastra; assembly: GCA_013397155.1. Lineage (NCBI taxonomy): Eukaryota > Metazoa > Chordata > Aves > Passeriformes > Irenidae > Irena > Irena cyanogastra. Next base: position 109,327 of record VWZV01010930.1, on the reverse strand, counting down.
TAAAAAAGAAGACAGAATACAAGATACTTGTTATGGGCAAATCACAAGTAGCCAATAATTTCTTTGCTGAATTTTGCCTTTTGTTCTGGTTTACTTGCCTGGAAACAGTTTCTTTAACTTGTTTGTTAATTATTTACAGTTATATGCTTTGGTAACTATCCCACTTAAACCAAAAAAAAGATTTCTGTTTTTTTAATAACAAAATGGTTTAGGCATGTGTTCTTGAAGATATGTGGGGTATTTACCCATTCCAGCTTCTAGGTAGAGATTCCAAAAAAAACCTGCCAGAAGAAAATGAAAACCTGCTTAAGTTAAATGAAATTGCCAGATGAGTGTCAGTGGAATCAGAATTTTTGTATGCCCATCTGGTAGACTCATTGAAACAAAAACTAAAGAAGAGGAGATTATGTCATTAAAGAATGCTGCAAACAAACAAGGAGTAATTAAAGTTTTTTAGACAGCTGTAGAGATGGCAGGCCTTGTTTCTTGTGTTATGTCTGAAAACATGTATTTTCCATGCCATTCTTCTATAGCAATGTGAGTGTTTTGGCTTTGGTTGAACTCAATGATCTTAAGGGTCTTTTCTAAACTAAATTATTCTCTATGACTTTTATGGACAAAGTGCACAGCACTACTGCTGAGCTCCATTTTATCAGCTCCTCCTGGATGCCAGCTGCCCACTAAAGCTATTCTATCACTCCCCTCCTCATTTGGACAGGGGAGAGAAAATATAGCAAAAGGCTCATGGGTTGAGATGAGAGTAGGGAGAAATCACTCAATAGTTACAGTCACAGGCTTGACAGGGCAAACAGGCTTGACTTGGGAAAATTAATTAATTTATTGCAAATCAAAGCAGAGTAGGGTAATAAGAAATAAAACCAAAACACCTTCCCCCTACCCCTCTCTTCTTCACCAGCTTACTTTACTCAGCTTTTCTCTACCTCCTCCCCCACTGCAGCACAAGGACAGAGGGAATGAGGCTGTGATCAGATCAGCACATTATCTCTGCTGCTCCTTCCTCTTTAAGAGAAGGACTCCTCACATTCCTCCTCTGCTCCAGCGTGGGGTCTCTACTCCGGGAGACACTCTTCCATTAACTCCTCCAGTGTGAGTTCTTCCCACAGGCTGCATGAATTGCTCCAATGTGGGTCCTCTCCACAGGATATAGTCCTTCAGGAACAGACTACTCCAGTGTTCTGGCGTTGGGTCACAATTCCTGCCAGCAAACCTGCTCCAGTGTGAGCTTCTCTCTCTCCCCATGGGTCCACAGTTTCTTCCAGGAGCCTGCTCCAGTACGTGCTTCCCAAGGGGTCACAGCCTCCTTCAGAGCATTCTGCTCTGAAGAATGGGGCATGGGGTCCTTCATGGTCTGCAACTGGATCTCTGCTCCACCATGGACCTGCATGGACTGCAGTGGGACAGCAGCCTCACCATGGTCTTCCCCAGGGGCTTCAGGGGAATCTCTGCTTGGGTACTTGGTACCTTCTCCTTCTGCTCCTTCACTGACCTGGGTGCCTGCAGAGCTGTTTCTCTCATATCTTCTCATTTCTCTGGCTGAAGTTGCTGTTACGCAATTTTTTCCCCTTCTTAAACATGTCATCCCAGAGGCACTGCCACTGTTACTCATGGGTTCAACCTTGACCACTGGCAGATGTGTTCTTGAGCTGGCTGGCATTGGCTTTATCAGACATGGGGAAGCTCCTAGCAGATTCTCACAGAAGCCAGGCCTGTAATTCTCCCACTCCTTGTCACATACCACAATAGAGGGTGGCAGTAATGCTACACCTCTCCATTAAACTGCTTCAGCTTCTGGAGCAAATTAATATTTTCCTTTGAGTGTTTATGCATATGGACATAGCTGTGTTATTCTACCATGCAGTTTTTTCAGAGCAGTGAATGTAATAATGCCATGTCATGATCCCCTACTCCTCATCTCTTGGTGAGACTGAGTTGATATAACTCAGCCATTGCTGCCTTGCCAAACACCTTTCAACACTGGAACTACTCAGCATTAAAATAGCAGAATATAAGTGCTACTTATGAAAGTCTTTGCAAAATTTGTATTTAAAGCCTCAAGAACAAGTTCCCTGTGTTCCTGCCTGGTGTCACAAAACCCAAGTCCAGCAGCATGTCAAGCCTGGGTGTTGTTGACTGCCTGGAGCATGCAATCCCCAGTGGTACGGGATCTCTGCCAGTGTGATGCCTGGACATCAATGTTCACACCCTGGGAACTGTCAGGAGAGAGACTGACTGACACAGGCTTTGATGATGGGCGCCACCAGAGATGCAGCACTGTCTGTCCAGGTTCAAGGCCATTTCAGCTGCTAAAGCTCAGTCAGCACAATGAAGTGTCGAGTCCTGAAAGCTTCATCACGGCAAGCAGCAGGCTAATAAAAGGTGAGTCAGTTTGGCCACTCTTACCACTCTTCTTCCAAATAAAACACAATTGTGGCTGCTTCTAAAACAGGAAAAATGCCTCATCCCTCTGTACTGACCCCTCCAGAGTGGAAGAGCACTGAACTGGAAAGGCACGTGGAGCGTTCCTAAGCTGCCATTCCTGCATGGTGCTTGTACCCCACATTGCAGATGGTGGTAAGGTTGAGACATAAGAAAAAAAAACAGCTTCCAGCAGAGACTTGGTGAGTTTGAGGCTCTACACAAAACCCTGACCTTTGCCATTTTGCCAAAATAAACAGATTTTTGTGACAACTCCTGGAGTAGAGGCCATCTGAGTTACATGGACAGGCCCTACAGCACAGCCTGTCTAGGTGATGAAGAGTTTAGGACTTCTAGACCCCCATTTTCAACCTCCTCTCCTTAACTCCTATAGCAGTCAGCTACTCTGACAGAAACTAGGAGCATTAAGGACATAGTCCAGGAGGGGCTACCCTTAACTGCTCCTCTTTTTCTGATGACACCATGGCCAGCAGCTCAGAGCAGTGACTGCAGGGACATGCATGTGCTGCTGGCCCAGGGAGGGTGATTGGGATGGGGATGGAGACAAAGATGGGGAGCTCTGGTCCTGTGAGGAAAGAGCTCTCACCAAAGTCGGCAGTCACAGGATTCTGAGAGGATGTTCTTTGTGAATTTGAGAGCCTCAGAGGATTCACCTCCCAACTAATAAATGTTTACTGGGCCCATATAAACTCCACTGATTTACAGAGTTGTCCAAGTTTGTCTGCCCTAACACTCCCCTTGCCCCACCGCTAGAAGCAAGTGACAGCCCATTCCTGATAGGCACCTCCATGAAACTCATGTTCCTGGAAACTTAGGAGTGAAAGGACAATGCTAATTTTACAGCAGTAGAGGATATTTGTTTTCTGAGATCCTTCTGTTAAAAGAGAAGGCTATTGTTATGGCTCCATTTGGCAAGAAAAGAACCAGGACTGATCAACGGCTTAGGCTTACTGTTTCCTTAATGACTACAGCTGCTTTGCTCTCCCAGTGTTTTTTTAGAGATATTCTGGGCTCCAGCTTCAGCCCTACCCTATTTGAATTCCTACTTGGAATTCAAATAAACTGCACTACACTGCATTTTCTGGCAGGCACCCAGTGCAATGAATTTCAAACTAGTGTTTGATTTTGACAGCTACAAGGCAGAGAGGCATCTCACTAGTCAAGACTAATTCTTCCAGTTGCTACACAGCATGACCCTATGAATTTACTGTCAGTCACATTGCTGAGGTCACATTATCCCTTCAGTAACAGTACCCTGAAAACATGGAAAAGTGACGATGGTGATCTGCAGAGTTAAGTGACTTTGCATCTGTGGTATTCAGAACCTGAAATTAACTGTGGTGTATCTACTGATATTTGGAAGAAAGATAAAGGATTTTCAACCTTTAGGGTGACTTGCATAGACTTAAAATATTTGTGGTTGCAGATCTTAAACAGATAATTGAAAAAGTGTGGGTCAGACATGACTTTTCACTAATTAAATAGAAAAGAAGAATGAATTAACTTTCTGAGGTCAAGAAATCATCCCCAAAATATCCTTTACCATCCTCTTCCCTCCCCCAAATGTTTATATATATTTTCAAGTCAGGGTTTCTCAAAGAGCTTTACAAGATGCTGCTTGATGAGCACAAAGTATCACTCAGACCTACTAAATACACAGAGCAGGCTATTTAAGGCTATCTTTAAAGGGGAATCCTGGCCAAGGCATCCTCCCTCCTGCTCATTTTGCATACAGGAATTAGCCAAAGCCCCACAGGTTCCTCACATGCTCCAAGCAAGTCTCCAGCAGCACTGAGATGTTTGTGCTTCCTTTTCCTCAGAAGAGGCCCTCCTGCTGAGCAGTGCCATTGCCTAAATATTCATGTCAGCCTGGTGACTGGAAACAATGTTGCCATTGCACAAGCAGATCCTCAAAACATCGAAGGGTTGTGCCTAATTTCTTCATGAATGGTATTCCTGTCACCAGGGCCATGAGGAAGGCCAGATCCATGTGTGCAGCCCTGGCTGCCACCCTACAAGAGCCAGCTGCTCCTGCTCCTGAGCTGAGCAGCAGGCGCTGTTGATATTTGGCTCTTAGGACTTGTTGCCTGAAGATTTCCCTGAGATAGACGCCCCCAGAATGGCCCAGTGTTGCCTGGCTGATCTCATGGGGGCAGCCTGGAGGGCAGAATTGCCCCTGGGCACCCCAGGGGCTGCCCAATGGGGCTGGAAGACACTGCCAACACAGGCCAGGTGTGCCCGTGCCCTGGGAATCAAGGATGCTCTGTTGAACATGACACTACCATGCTGTGAGGGGCACAGCTCCCTTGCTGTTGCCTCACAAGAAAATTTTTTTAATGCATGGTGGCTCTGTACACTTGAAGCACCAGTTTGGAAACACAGCACAGGGCACAGCTCTTCTGGGGTATTTGTGTCTTTCAGGGTGTTCTATCATTAAGATTTGCATTGATGAAGTTCTCTCTCTATTTCAGGGACAAGATACTTTTATTTGAAGCATGTGGCATGGGACTGTGGAGTATGGACTGTTGGGGTGCAGGTACCACAAAGAGAGAGGGAACTCAGCCTGTCACAGGAAGAATTAGTAGTGGTTTGAGCACCCTGTGACTACCAGAGTCACCTCTGAGTCACAAGGACCTGCATTCTCCTCCCCTTCTGTTCAGAATTGTAAGAACCCTGGAGTCGAAGTAGCATTTTCAAAAGGTCTTTTCCAACTGCACCTGCTTCCCTGTCCTCTCCAGCACTATTGTTTTGTCTTCCCTCAGTTTTCCTTTGCCTAATTGTATTTCCTCCCTTTTTATTAACTTTTCACTCCTTATCCTCAAACAGCATCTCACCATTTCTTCATTCTTGTGGTCGCTGTACTCCTTCCTTTTCTTTCACACATCTTTCTTAGCAATTAATTATTCCAGGGATAAAAAGTAGAAAGTTGCTGGGCTTTTCTTCTCATTATCAATAATTCCAGCACCTCCCTGCTCTTTCTCACCTTCTTCCCATCATCACCAATTCATACAACTTCTCTACATGTCCCATCCTGACACTGCTGTGCCATGATAACTCTTGGATGACCTTTCTTGGAGATCACAACTTGGAGGTCATCACCTTTCCCTCACATCACTGCCTTTTAACCACAGACTCACTAACTCTCACCTCCACACTGGTGCCCATGTGATGACCTGGCATCTTTCTTTCATTGATTTGCCCCACAGCTATGGGCTATATTTCATACAGAAGTTAATCCACTGGAATGGATCTCACCTTTGCCATGGACTACCCCCTCACTGGTCTGCTTGGCTGTGATGCTGGTATCTGCTTTAGCACTGCCCTCTGTGTTTAACTGGTCAATACCAAGTCCCCTCCACCTTCTTCCTGCATATCATCTTTCACTTACACAGTCCTCTGGATACGACTATTTCAATGTTTCAGTTTTCTGACCTTCCTCAGCCTCTCTAAAATCTGTCATTTCTTCTCACATCCTTTCACAGCCCTTCTCCTTTCCAGTTTTGTCCTCTCTTGCACCCACTCCCTTCAGAGCATTACTCTCAATCATTTTCTTAACTCTATTTTTATTTTCTTGCTTCCTAGCACTACTGTCTATACCTCATCAAAGGCTTCTCTTTTTACCTTTCAGACATGCCCTAGGTGACCATTCTCAGCCTCTGTCACCCTTCAGCCTTTGATGTTGCCTTGCTTTCTCCTGTGTAGATTTTCTGCAAGTGACAAATTGCTCTGAAGGGCTGATACCTATCTGCTCAAGCCTCATCTCTTTAACGAGTCATTTCTGACCCTTAGAAGAATGGTCCCTCTTCCTTCTGTTCTTCCTTCTTCCAGCCCCAGCTTGTAAAAGAGAACAGTACCATGATCTGTCTGCCATGGAAAACTCAAAACAAATCCAGTGGAACTCATGAAAATTGTGAAGTGAAACTGGTTTAATGGCATCAACCAGGTCATCTTCACTTTGAACAAGAACACCTGTGCAGACAGAGGTGAAACAACTAATTCCCTTTGCATTTATACTTCCAGGTAATCTAGATTACCTCCACAGGGCTTTAAAAAACCCCCACCACATCATGGTCATTTCTCAGCAGTCTCTGGTGCCTTGCTCTTGTATGTCTTTCCTTTTTCTGCCTGCACTTCTTGGCAGGTTAATCTCTTTTCTCCCACTGTATGAAACCCAGAAGAACCAGACCTCCACACCTGCTGGACTCCAGCAGCACCAGAACAAACAAGATCTGTGGCAGATGTGCCTCAGAGCAAGGGCTAAGACAGGTGGCAGCACCCCATCCAAGCCGCACTGCAAGGGGAACAGCCATCTATTTTCTGGGAGATGAGGTTGTCTGGTGCAAATCTGCTGCTGCAAGTCAGATGCAGAATTCAGTATTTCCTCATACTTGGAATACTTGGCACAGTGATTATGAAAATAAATGACAATCGACTCTTTTTCTAAAGAAGTGGGTACAAAGATAATTTTGATGCAAATTCTTTTCAGAAACCAATTTTCCCCATGAGAATGCTGGTATTTAAATGCATTTTAAGAGCTAAGAAAAACACTTAATTTATTCTTTGTTGCCAGACAGGAACACTGTGTTTCAGATTTGTCTCAAAAACTTCCTGAGCAAGTGGGTTGGCCTTGTTAACCTCACTCTTAGCTGTGGTTAGCTTCTGCTAGGTGCCAATAGTGCTTTGAGCATATTGATTGTTTTTCAGGATAGGAAAGAGATTAATGTTTTGAATACACATCAGAACTTATCTTCATTGTTCAAAAAGGACATGTAATTGAAACAGAGATAAGTCTATTGTTTTGAAATAAAATAGGCAGAAAATTATTTTTCATTTCTTTTTCACGAGGACACTGAACCACTCATTCTGATTCAATAGGTCAAAATTTTTGCCACCCCTCTTGGGTTTTGCTATCTTGAGCAAATGATTTTGCACCATTCATTGGAATGGTGTAAAATTGAAGGAACTGAATCTTCACTAAACAGTGTTGCCAGCACATAGATGGCTAACCAAGGGAATCTGTTACATACAACACTGAAGTGATTTCCAATGGGTCCATTACAGCTCCTCAGTTGTGGTGGTGGGAACTTAGCCTTAGGACTAACAGGGCCTGGGAAAACTGCCCACTAGAATTATTCCAAGTCTCTAAAAGGGCAATTGAACATAAAGGCATCATCTCTAGTTCCACGAATCAATCAGCTGGAAATCACTGCTGATCAGAGAAGTACTGTAGGGAACAATTGCTATACATTTGCTCTATTCTTCTCCTCTTCCCTAGGCATCAGCCTTTGGCCATTCCCAAAGACAGGACACTGACAAAGACAGGATCTAGGTGAAACTTTGGTTTCACCCAAAAAAGACATTTCTGGTGCTGTGACATGAGTTGCCACTGCAGAGAGCAGCTACTCTGGACAAACAGTTTCAGTAGAAAGCTCACATAAGAGTAAGGGGTCAAAATCTCATCCCATCCACGTTGTCTAGGAAAAGGATTTACATGAACTTCCACCAAAGACAACTGGACCCAAACTGCATCTTTCTGACCTATAAAAGAGCGTGAACAAAGCCTGCTCCAAGTCAAGCATTCCCTGTATCACGCAGAGAAGAGAGCTATCCTTCCTCCCAAACTAGAGCTGAGGAAAGCTAAGGGAGATGCTATGGTTTTAGTCAAGTACTGTTCAGTATGAAGTCTTAATCCTGAGGATATCCAAAAAGCAGCTAGACAAATCTATCCAGCTTCCAGTTATCTACTAAACATGACCTAGAATGATCCAGTCTGGACATAAGCAACTTGTGTATATAAGCAGTAAGCCATGAGAATGCTCTTTTCCATGCAGCCCGTTGGTGAGCAGCATCCTAGCAACACGTCACCCTTATGTACCCCTGCTGCTCTGTCACAGCCTTACAGAGAATTGATTCATGTTCAACATCTGAGACACTCATCCCCGAGGCACTGTGGGGTTTGGTTCCCTGCTGTCCAGAAGTCTTTCTGCTACTGCAGTGTAATGATTGCAGCTGACAAGCTAACTCCACGTCAAGGCAGCAGTGGTTTGGGTGCCAGAGAGGGTCTTCTCCAAGAGTTCACATGAGTCTAAGATTGCCCAGAGATGTGTGGGGCCCAGCATTGCAAACCCCACACAGTAACCAAACTGACCGGCTTCTGGCCCATGGGGACACAAGTCAAGGCCAGGTTGGACAGGGCTTTGAGCAGCCTGGTCTAGTGGAAGGTGTCCCTGCCTATGGCATGGGAGCTGGAACTGGATGACCTCTAAGGACCCTTCCAACTCCAACTGTTCTATCATTCTGTAACAGTGGTGCCTGCTGGGACTGGGGCGGAAACATGAGGCAAACACTCCTCTCTCTCCCATTCATTAGTTTCCCAGTAATCCCAAAGAACATCACTAGCATCTCCAGGGGCACAACGATCCTCATTTTTGGTACAATGATTCTGTTCTTTGATGTGTCTTAGGTGATGATATTTCGGCTTAATTAGATTGTGCTGGTACCAGACAGTCTGGGACCACTAAGATTCCCGAGTGTGAGGTGCTATGGCCTGAGGAGCTGACATGCTGATCCAGGATTTCCTCTGCAAAACAGGGAGGAGATAATACACATTCCAAACTCTCCAATCCAAAGTGAGTTGGATTTGTGAAATTCCTTCAGTTCTAGTTCACTGACAATACCTTAAGCCCCACCTTCTGGTGAATGACTAAAGTGCAGGAAGAGGCAATGCTCCGAGTCAAGTGAAAACAAGTTTTCAAGACAATACTACTAAAACAGAAACATGACTGATTCTTCAGGAGAATCTACTCATCATCAACAAAGTGTTGAAAAAAATAGTTTTAAAAGGCATTATAGTGTTTTTTAAAAGGCATCAAGTAGTTTTATCATGTTGGATTCCATTTTCTTCACTTGATATAAACTGTCATGCTATAAAATAAACTTTATATTTTAAGCAGTATTCTCTCTCCTCTCAGTAGTGGCAGCGAGCACACACAAATCAAAACTAGTTTGATCATAACCACAGGCTAAATCATGGGATGACTCTAGGAAGTTGTGAGAGAACAGGAAGAAACAGGGTGATGGCCTAAGAAGGTGCTTTTTGGTTGAAAAGCACCCTCTGAAAAGAGGCTTCTCTCTAACTTGTGCTAACCAAGAGGACAAAACATCAATTTCTGAAATCTCTTAGTTACTGAACAATCTCAGGCACAGGTTTTAAAACCTGATCTAGAGATAACCACATCGAGCCGAAATCACATCAATATCTTTTTCCCCATCTAAACTACACCAACTACTGTTAGCCAAGTGAAGTGTCTCTGAAGTAAGGCAAGATATAGAAAAATAATCTGTAATTTATGTATGACCATAAATAAAGATGAAAGAGAGTTCCAGCTCCTTCTGGCACAATCTTTTGAAGTCTTTAATATCTAGCAGCTCAAACTTTAACAAGACATGGTTCTAGTCCTGATGGAACTAGAGATGAGAAATGTTCCCAAATAACCCCAGTGAAAGAGGTTGGAAGGAAAAGCCAGATGGAAAGACAGCAAGATCCTGTTCTTTTATTGTAAAGTCACCTAACTATGTTGTCTCAGAAATTTTAAAGTCACTCATCATTACCAAGAATAAGGATTATAAGAATATGGTAACACTTTCATCTCTTAGTCCTATTGGACAGAAACTGAAAATTCCTCTCTTTAAGGGAAATGCTCTAATGATCTATAATAGTCAAGTCTACTTTCCACGTGGAATGAGGCATGAAGATCTGTCACCACAAATGGAAACAGCTGGCCATCATATCTTGCTTAGGAAGACCATGGTTGGGATCATTACATTTTACTTCTGTCCGTAATCTGACTTTCAAAGTTCCACATGCACTGCTGTCAAGAGAAAATGCTGTGAAACAGAACATAAAATGTATTGCACCCTGTGCTACCCTCACACAGCAGAAGAAAACATCAAATGAAACACATTTCTCTTCACACAGGATGTCTGTCATCTCTCAGCCCAAGAAATGTTCCCCTTTTACTGTGAGAAGGCAGCAGGTAGTGATGATCAGGTGAGTGTCTATTTTGGCCAGTAAATTACTCTTCTCTTAGATATAGCTGAACACAAAGTGCACTATTTAGAATATTTATAATGGGATAAGGGCTGTGAAAGATGAGCGGCCTGGTTTTGTTCTCACTTTCGTGGGGAAACTAAACACAAATCCAGTGGATACAATCACGGCAGAGGGAATCAAATTAAGGCTTGCAGGTCTACAAGACTTTACTGTTTAAAAAGAAAATACAATTAAATAATGATATGGTGTTGCTGTCCATGGTGGTGGTGGTGGACACAACCTTCCCTGAGAGTGTCTTGCACCAACGGGTAGGAGCCACGAGAGCACCAGCACACTCACTCACACACACAGACAGACAGACAGACAGACACAAACACACAGCAGCTCGGCACTGAAGACACGGGAGGGTCCAGGCATGGAGCTGCAATGAGGGTTTATTACAGCCCAATGCAGGAGGCCAGGGGCCAAAGACAAAGACAAAGGAGGGTCCGGGGTATAAATACATGGAAAGAGGGGGCAGAGAAGAGTATCAGGGATCCAATGGTCTGAGGGCTCAGGGGTGGTACACTGGGGAGAGACCAATACGGAATGCCAGGGTGGATAGGCAGGGTTACACAAAGCAATGGGAAGACAGAGAAGGGAGAACTCCCTAGAACATGAACACATAAGGGTAGAAGGGGTAGGGAAGGCCAATGGGGAGGAGAGAACTGAGACGAGTTAACATAGTGCTGCAGAGCACCATGGGGGAAGCTTCTTTCCTCACCTTGAGCTCTGAGGAATGCCTAGAGCCTAAGGTGATCTCTCCAGGGGATTGGTGTTGCTCTCTCCCCAGTAGGCTCACGGGCCTCCACAATGTGGCACACATCCTCCTTCACTCATACTTCCCCAGTCTGTCACCTCACCTCTCAAGCAAACCCCCAATGCAGAGGTCTGCTCAGGAGGATAAGCTGTACCCAAATCATTCCAGCATAGGATCAAGTACTTTCTCAAAGTTCAGAGCTCTTGCTTATGAATTCTCAAAGCAAAGCGTGTTCCTTGCACAATAAAATCTGTGGTGCCACAGGAGGGAGCTTGGAGCTTGTGCTGTGGCTAAAGCTCACCATTCCAGATCAAGAGAAAAGGACAGCTGAGCAGCATTCACAATTGCAGCCACTGGAAACGCTGTTCTGGAAAGGCTGGTTGAAAATCATGACATGTGCATACATACTGCACAAATACTTTAATAAAGATGTTCCTTTTTAACTTGATCTTAGGAGACACTTACTGACTTTGCCTTGAAAAAGCAGCCAAACCCACAATTTATAGCAGAACAGAAGTCTTGTACAGTCTCTATCCGCTACAGTTTGGGAGAAGACTATGAACACAAAAAAAGACCACATTTTTCCCCAAATGCACCTGTGAAAGTATCTGTTTATTTTCTTTGAACACTTGCAAGAGAGGGAAGACATCACATTACTTACACCTTTATCTTCCTCCTCACTAAAGGAAGCAAGATGTCCCAGCACAGTGCTAGGAAATACCTTTTTTTTACACATTATTTTCTAAATGGTGCTACATTTTACGACATATTTATTCATTTTTTTGTGTTGGTACAAAGTGTGAGCAGGAAGGCACATGATTTTAATAACTTGCACAGCAGCTATTCAAACCCATTATAAAAGCATATTCCTATCTAAAGACTTTTAATTAGGCAAGAAATGTGCTTCCTTTGGACAATGGGCTTGGTTCACAGCAATACCTGTGTAATTAATGCTTATTTCTTAGAAAAGCATCCCTGAATGAGCAAACGGGGCTATTGACTCTGCTGCAAACCACTATGTCACACTGCTTTGGTACCTTTGAAAATGTAAATCATCTACATCTAATAGGAAAACAAATGACCTGTCCTGATTCAAGCTGAAAAACGGTGCTGTTATTGAAAAAGCCCAGTCCTGAGCAGCCATTGTGTTTGGTGCTGCAGGACGACAGTGTAGCAGCATAACAGCTATAATTTTTCACTGCTTTGATATCCAAGGATTCGTAGTACTACACAAATGTATTTTATCTGCTTCATTTTTTGGTTTCGGTACTTTCTTTTAAAGCTAAGTAACTCCCATTTCTTTGTACTGCACTGAAATAAAGAATCTTGTTCCAGTCCATAATGCTTTTCTTATTCTTTCTGGTCTGTCTCTGTCAGTGCTTGTTCCTATGAGCACTGAATCCCAGACACTAGTCCCTAGTGTCCAGCTCCCAGTACCCTGGTTCCCAGCCTTCTGTACATAATCCCAAAGGCACATCAGGCAACACTGACAGTGCACCTGGTGCCTCTATCCAGGGCTCTGCAGAGCCTGAGCAGCACTGGCACTGCTACCACATCACTGGGTCTTCTGCAACATGATCCCTTTTTCTAGTAGATTCCCATTAAGATTCTTGTTGGAATCTGAGAAAGCAGGCCCTACCCTGCATTTCCCATTTCTCTGGAGACTGCCAGAATCATTGTGATTTTCTGTTGCTGGGACTGCTGTCACATTCTGCTAAGACTACAGGAGTCCTAAATAAATGAACACAAATCTCCCTCTGATTTCCATCTAAAAAGCTTCAACCAGGTCTGCTGCTAAGTACTTTGCTCTATGGAGACTTGTTCCCAGCAGTTTGGAAACGAGAACACTAAGGAGCAGACAATATTCAAACAAAAAGGTAAAGACTGACAGGAGATGGGAGAAGGCTGAATTTCCCAGCATAAGCACTGGCCTCAGTAGTGTGTGCTTCTGTAAGAGCTGTTTTCTGTCGCAGCAAAAAGGCAGCTTTTGACTGCACAGATCACAGTGAGGTGAGCAGTACCTGGCTGCTCTGTGACTGAGCAGATTTCAGGTGCAGCTGGAGTGATGAGGTGAGAACAAGGAAAAACAATCAATTCCCATGCAGAGAAGCTTTACCTTAATTCCCAAACTACTTACATCCCTAATTTTTTTCTAACAGCTTCCAGAGCACCTCAGTTTCACATTTCATAAGCTTTTTGCACGAGAATTATTCTACTTGATTATTATTATTATTTTGTGCTGATTGTCACAGAAAATTAAGTATACACTTAACAAAAGTCTGCATTTAGGAACTCAATATTCTTTTCACTTATGCAGCTTCACAACAATCATAGGAAGTTGGAAAAAAAAATATTAGTCCTGTTTACAGTCAATGAGCTTTCATTGATTACTGTGCTCTGTATCACAACAGTTAGTTTGCAAAATACAAAAAATTTAAATGTAGCTGTTGACATCTATGTTCATGTTAAATTTCCTTTCCAAATATGCATCTTCTCTACATAGATATGCATGGAAGTGTTCAGATGCATTCCACGAGAACACAAAAAAAAAAAATTCAGAAAGAAATCTGCTGCAGTGTCATAGCTACAGTGCAGGACACTGCCACTGGACTGATTCACAGAGAAGGAAAGGATTTTATCCTATTCCCCACCTCTGATAGCATCCAATAGGATTTGGACTCCTTCAGAATGAGATTATGGTGATGGTGATGTGGAGGGGCCCCCTCTCCATTCAGGATCATATGCACCAGAATACAATGAATAACTGCTTTTTATGAGACTGCCTTGTCCTAAAGTGGCCACCTTTCAAGTAAAACAGATGATGCTTACTTACAATACTATAATGTTCTTAATACAACACACCCTCTTCAGAATTGATCTCCACCTCCAAGGCAGGATATACCTTTTATCAATTAAAGTAGGGCACCTCTTTGGAGTGTGTAATTATTGGCTTGTTACACATCAGGTAATGAATCTGATTTTGTGGACAATCCTGTGAGTAGGCTGCCAGGGAGCCTGTCCTGGAGGGGATGTGGAAAACGAAAGGCACACACCCACACTGCCTCAGGAGCCCACACCACCCAACACTACCTTCTATGGGAGAGTATACATTTTGATGTGGATCACTCAGCTTTAGAGTGTGCTGCACACTGAGGGGCTGTGTGCTTATTTTACCCAGTCTACCTCACAGATATTAATTAGAGGGTTTCAAAACGATTAACAGTCCCAGTATTTACTGTGAGTACATTGTTACAACATGACCTGTAGTACTGTGGCCACCCCTGAAAGGACAGACAAGCAAACAGAATTTATTCCCTTCCTGTAGTGCACATGCACCACATGTAGCATAGTTCATGTGCATGTACACATGTAGTGTGTTCTTGGCCTTATGTGTTACAGCTGAACTCATCAAAGCAGGCTTGTTGCCTTTAAAAGAAGGGATCCTGCTCCCTAGTGTAAGAGAACTTCTGCTTCAGGCCATTGTCTTCACTTCTTTCCAGATCATGCTCTGGTACTCATCACATAATGAGCTGGTCCAAGTCACTAATCTGCTGTAAAACTATTTCTCTTTTTTTATCGCTGAATTTGTTTTCTGCCAGCTTAGTGACCTGAATTGACTCACTGTACAGTAAAATGGAACCAGCAAAGGGGAAAGGGGGGAGCAGGAGCTGGGAGTGCAGAGGTGTGTGCAGGCTGGTGAGAGCAGGATCTCCTCTTTAAGTAACAGTAAAACTAAGAGCAGATCTAACAGCACCTTTATAAACTCCCAAGCAGGGAATTTACTTTTCAATGCTGTACTGCTGCAGAATGGTTCTGGAGACACAGTGGACTGGCCCTGGGGCCAAGATCTGCACTGCAGGGCATTGTGTTCTGCCTCCACATTGTGCTAGCTCTCAAAGCTGTTTGTGCTGTCATCGAGTGGTTGGCAGTGTTGTATTGTTTTTGTGAGCTTATTCCCAGCCTCTGTGTCAATCCAGAATTAATTCAAGGCTGGTTTTAAGCCATCCATATGGCAATTATGAACAGAAGAAAGCACTACAGCACACACTACACTTATTATTCTGAAACTTTAGGAGAGATGTAAATGGTACATCAGTCTCATGCAAGCCTGTGCTGCCTGAAATCTAACTATTTACTTGCTACTCTAAGTACTCTTACTCTGTATGTCAATAAGAAAACATACTACTAAGAGCAGTACTACTTCTATACTGCCTCCTAATAACCCATGCCTGTAATGAAGGTTCAAAGAAAAAACAGATTTTCATAATTACTTAGAAAGATCAAAGACATCACTTCCAACTTTTATAAAAACCCAATGAAATGTAGCACTTCTGGCACACAGCAGCTAAAGCAGTAGTCGGTCTCAATACCATATACTTAAAAATGTTATATATTCTAATATTAGTTTAAAATGTCAGGACATGTTCACTGGCAGACTGGAGGAGCCTAAGAGCCTTGCAGCTGAGCTCAAAGGAAAAGCCCTGTTATGCTCCCAGCTTTTCCTAGCACTGAGTAGCTCCTCCTTCACCCAAGGACAGTTCACCTGTGAAACTGACCATAAGTTATTTAGTTATTGCAAGGAATTTTACCATTTATATTAAATAAAACTGTTATGACATCTGTTACATTGTGAGATTAATGAAAGCTTTGAAATTTGAAGAAAACAGAAATACTTGAAAGCACTATTAGTCCATAAGTTTTGAAGTTTTAATTAAGCCCCAGGAGAATAAAGAAAGAGTAAGAGAGAGGACTGAAGAAAAGAGGGTGGGAAAGATGGGAAGGAAAGAAAAATGGAATAGAAAGAGAAGGAAAGCACTACTTGATAGGCAGTTTACCAGGCAACTTGCAAACAGAAATAGTCAAAAATGAAAAGGCATTCATATACTATGCCATTTCAGTGAGATGATAAACTCCTCAAGGTCAGCTCAGAACCCAGCCTGAATTTTGCTGAATCTATAAATTCTGCAGATCAGGGATCTTTGCTTCCCTCCATTTTAATGTACCCTGATAACATTAATTATTAAGCCTCTGGTACATTTTGTAAACATTTGAGGTAATGAATCTATTACAAAAAACACTGTACTATTCTCCTGCTGGAAGGCAACCCCCACTCTTGAGTTCTAGAGAATGCAACTCATAGTTAGGAATTTCAGTAATTTAAACTTCCTCCCACCAGCACATGCAAATGACAGCAAGTACTGACAAGAGCTGCATTCTGACAGCCCTCACATCCCTGAACATGCTCCTGCAGCCGTCAGGAGAGGCAGCAAAACGCCGTGTTGGGGAGCTCACTTACCTCACAATTCTCTGCCTTGTGAGACTGCACAGTGAACAGATCCTTTACCTATTGCTTTCAGTTTACCAAACACAACAGATTTACAAAAAAAAAAAAAAAAAGTCCTGAGGATGAGTATGCGAGAAATTAGGTGAACTAGGTGATAGTGAAGAGAGGTGGTGGAAATTAAGATGTCAGTTTTTATCCCTTCTTCTGTTACTGATATCTGTGGATATTACAAAGGCAATTATTCAGCTCAGGTTTTTGCGATCTCTAAAACAGTAGGAACTGCTGATGATAAATGTGTTTGGGAATTAAATATTTGAGGGTTTCATGGAAGTGTGTGAAGCATACTTCACAATAGATGACTCTCTTAGGCCTCATTTTCCAACACCTTGTTCCTTGTGCCAGATGTTTGTATCAGTGTCTCATGAATGCGAACTGCATACAAAATAAGAAGTTTCTGTGGGTTTTATGATTTATGTTCATTATCAACCGATAGGGAGTCATAGAGCAATATAAAATCGGGCTAAAGATTGCTTCAACAGTACAGCTAATTTATGGCAGTATTAAAATCTCCCTAGACAAGGCGTTCATATATTTGCCATGCTTACCATTTTTTGCTAATAGGTAACGGCAATCCTTTTTGTTGCAAATAAAACTTGTGATCTTCAAATCCACTGAGAACTTGGTGGTCCAGCTTTTCTTCGTCTTTGCCTGAGACTTCCATGGTTTTGACTGCCACTACTAAGTTTCCCTCTGCTCTCTCTTCTTTAGGTGATGACCTCTAGCTCTTGAAAACTTTATCTAGTGCTTTCTTCCTTTCTGATGATTCTTTCTGCTCCCTCCAGCAGTACTCTGCCTGCTTTTGCTTTCCAGAACCCTTCCCTGCCGTGTGGTGCTGAGGGCTCAGTCCGGTATTGCTCCGGCCCTACGACCCTCTCCACGCAGGGCAGGTGACAACAGCAGGGGCCTCACGGGAGCCTCACGACATACGCTGGTCATTTCACAAACAGCTGCAATTATTAACACACTCTATAGGGGTACCTCTCTTAGTGCTTTCAAAGGCTGCAATCGCCTATTAAGCGCGACGGGCTCCTCTAGCGTACTCGCACCTTAATCCGCAACGCCGAACTCGGGATCTCCCGGCGGCGGCGCTGCCCGGCCAGGGGCAGGGACAGTGCCAGGGACAGGGGCATGGGCAGGGACAGGGGCAGGGGCAGGGACAGCGACAGGGACAGGGGCAGGGCCGGGGCAGGGCCAGCCCCNTTCAAAGGCTGCAATCGCCTATTAAGCGCGACGGGCTCCTCTAGCGTACTCGCACCTTAATCCGCAACGCCGAACTCGGGATCTCCCGGCGGCGGCGCTGCCCGGCCAGGGGCAGGGACAGTGCCAGGGACAGGGGCATGGGCAGGGACAGGGGCAGGGGCAGGGACAGCGACAGGGACAGGGGCAGGGCCGGGGCAGGGCCAGCCCCCTCCCGCCGCCTCCCCCGCTTCCTCCCGGCCCCGCCTGTTGATGTTTCACTTGCTTTTAATTCCCGGGTCGCAAGATGGAGGCGGCGCTGGGACGTCGGGAGCTGCTGCTGCTGCCGCTGTCGCTGCTGATGCCGCCTCTGGCCGCCGCTCTGCTGGGCCCGGCCGCGCCGCTGGGACAGGTACCGCCGGGGCCAGCCCACTCCCTGCCACTGCCACTGCCACTGTCCCTGCCCCTGCCCATCTCCTTGTTTCTGCCCCGGCTCCGGCCCGTGCCCCGCTCCCTCGCAGGGAAGAGCCGGACCCTGCCGCGGGGTGACAGGGTTTCCCCTCTCCCTTTGCTGGTTCGTCTGTACAGGATTAGATGTGCAGTATCTGACAGGTCGAGGGGGAAGGTAGTTACTCCTATGCAATGTAGATGTGTTTGTGTTGTATTTTCAGGCTACGTCTCCATGGTTCAGTGCCGTAGAAGTACGCACTGCATTAGGTCCACACTTGAGCCTAGCCTACTCGTGATTCGAACCAAGAAAAGGGTTTTCATGTATTGGTGTATATCTATAAATACACAGGGCATTGTGTTGTCTGTTTTTCTATTCCAATATCTATGCTGTATCTTGGTGACATCAGTTTTAAATCTGGTGGCTTTTTAAAAGAGTGGAAGGAATGTTTTGGGTACTACTTAGGAGAACTTTCCAGTGGGAATAAAAAGGTTTGCCACAGCACCAGGTGAGCTCTGACCTTTGGAATTACAGAAGAGCTGTAATTCCGCCTGAGCTTGAATCATGATCAGATACATTCTCTAAAATTGTTATAATTGTGAACCCAAGGTGTAAGACCACAGAGGGAGGAGTTGTGAGGGATTTGTAGTCGACTTGTCTAGCCGATGTGAAGTTACTGTTACCTGACCAAATTTATTGTCTTTTTTTCTCTCCAGAGGTATTTATTTATTACTGTAATTTAAGTAAAACATTTCCAAGAAAGCCTGACAGAGGCCCTGCCCTGGCACATCCTGTGTTGCGAAGCAGGATTCATTCCTGGCCTTACTTCCTGGTTTCTGCTTCTCTTTATGAACTTCTGAAGAGAGACCTCCTTAGCTCTGATTTCAAAGCAAGGATCTAGATTTTCAGAGACCTACAGAAGTGCCTGAATGCCTGAAGTGAGGTGCGCTAAAGAGAGCAGAGGGAGCTCAATCCTTGGGCACTTTGCTTATCCCTCTGAGAAAGGGAGTGCTGGCTTGAATTTGCTGAAAGGCTCATGAAGTGACAATGTAATGCAGACTTATGCTCTTGCTCACCTTCTACCCAGAAACTGCCACACTGCCACGCTGAAACTACAGCTTGGTAGCATTAAAGTTCTTGTCACTGCTGGCAGTTTTAAAGGACATGGAGGCACGTTCGTGTATGCTGTCTTGGGATGTGAAAGCGTGAGCAGGACACAGGGGTGCCCAGGCAGTGCCACGTAAGGCAGCTTGGGCTCAGAGATAGAACAGGTATGTTTTGGAGTGTGAGCAGGGCTTGACTTAGGAACTGTAGTGCCTTATGGGCACAGCTGTGCTGTTTGTGGGGTTGAGTTTGTCCATTTGTGCTGTACTGCTCAGGAGATCTTGTGAGCTCATGATTTGTTAGTTTGGAAGTGTCTGCACTCTTGTAGTTTTATACGGGTCTGGTGGCCTAAGTATATGCAGAAAATTTCTTCTAAGAGTCAAAAAGGGACATAAAAATTTTTACTTTAGTGGTTTTTTTTTCTTTTTAAATGTCAAACTTAGTAAAATAAAAACCTGTGTATTCTCCTGCACTATTTAGTTTTGTACATACAGGACCAGTTTTGATGCGAAAGGATCAGTGTGTCTGGAGAAAGTTTTGAGTAGAAGAATCAGTGTTTTTTGACACTGAGCTGTTCTTTGGTGGCCTGTTGGGAACAGAAGTGCCTAGGCAGTGGGAATAGACAGAGTGGGAATGCCATGCTGTCAAGTTGCCTTCAGAAGCTATGAGCTCAGTGACAGAGGGTGATGGGGTC
Organism: Irena cyanogastra; assembly: GCA_013397155.1. NCBI lineage: Eukaryota > Metazoa > Chordata > Aves > Passeriformes > Irenidae > Irena > Irena cyanogastra. The sequence continues at coordinate 89,252 of VWZV01010930.1, read as the reverse complement.
AGAATAACTGTGTTGTTTGCTCAGGATGGCTTGGGACAGCAGACTGGTTGGGAGCAGGCAGTATCAACTTTGCTTTGGCTGGACACCACAACTGTGCTGTACAACTCTGTGAGCCCACTGGCTGCACTCTACTAAATCTTCACATTTTGTTAACTCTTCCATATGGGGTTTAAAGCTGGTGTTGAAGTTAACCTCCGTGTTGATGGCAATGGTGTTACAGAAACCATAGTGGAAGGACTGAGGAAAAACCTTGAGATACTGGAATAGCATTTTGTAAGGCTGAAATGCTTTCGTTCATTCCTGGAATGTGAACGCCTCAACTGTTGTGCAATACTTGTAATTTCTTAAAAAAGCTGTTTTGAAATCTGGGCCTTTTTTTTAATATTAGCATGTCTGTTACGTTTTTTATTTCTCGTCATAAAATTTGGATATGCAAAACTGGACTAAAAATGGATTGATTTTAGACAAAACTGGGGAGTTGATGTTGTTTTGGGCTTTTTTTTCTTTAAAAAAAAATTAAAGGGAATGATGCAATAAGACAACTGACCTTCACATTAAAGTAATGTTTCTGGGGCAAGGTCAGGAATAAGGTTTTGTGCTTTAAGGTATTTTTTTAATGTGCTGATAGGAAATGGCTAAAAGCAATGCTAATACCATGTTATTTGCTTATTCTGTTTACCTCTTGATAATTTAGGCTAGCAGAGTTCTTTCTAAATAACATACTTGCCTACCAGACTTTATTTTTCTTTTTAGTTTAGTTCAGTTGCCTGGAAAAAGATGTTTTTCTATTATTTGCTCCCCACAAGAAACCTCTGTATGGATGGGTGGTTTCACAGCAGCAGGAAATAATCTTCACTACATCAACCATTTGGTGCAGTGAGTACAATGTATTTTCATCAAAGAAGAAACTTGTTAATAGCAACGTGCTGGAATGTTTCTTCCATTGCTTTATGCTGGTTTCTCTGTTAGCAGCCCAGCACATGGGAATTTTAGGCCTAAAAGAGCTGACATCATCTTCCTATGTATATTTGATTAAATTAAATCAGTATGATGCAGCTGTGTCTCCATGATGCGAGACTGAGTATTCATCATGATAAAATATCATAGTATGTGTTGGTGTAATAGGGAGGATACAAAGGCAAATAATTCTAGTAACACACATAGGGGAAAGGGAGGGATAGGCCATGTTACAGTAGGAGTCATTGTAAAACAAGGAAGAAATGAAAGCAGGTGTGCTTGTTCAGAAAAGCAAACTAAAGCAAAAGCATCATGTTAGATTATTATATTAAGAAAAAGTTCAGCTTTAGCTAGTTAAGAAAATACTGGATGTAGTTTTCTTACCCTAAATACTGTTATGCAGTTTAATAATGCAAAATCTTAATAGAGAAAATTTTGTACAAAAATTTTCTGAAATGTGAGGGGCAAATTACCATCCTGGAAACTTGTGAAATTCTATCTTGTCATGTCAAGCTTTTACCATGGTTACTTCTCAATTCAGTTATGCCTGATTGCAGTTAAGAGTCTACAACATAGTTCTGTTTTGATTCTTATGAAAGAATTACGTGAAGTGTGGATCACGGAGCCCTGGATTGCAACATCCAGTTACACTGTTTGGAGCCAGTTGTCCATGTCAGTGCCAGGACTCAAGTGGTATGAGTTCATGTGGTAGTTTTGTTTGTCTGTTCAGACACTTCTTTTCCCATAATCTTTTCTCAAATTTAGCAACAGGTTATTAATTTTGTCTATTTTTTACCTGTTTGGCAGCCTGAATCAGACTTTGCATTTTTCAGTCGCAAACAGGATATCAGCGGTGCCTGTGCAATGGCTGTGAGGGGATTGTCTGCCTTTCAAGTCTCTGTACAGCTGGCCATCTTGTGAGGCATTGTGCCATCTGTTCCTAGGGCTGCCCACTTGGCTCCCCACAGGCCTTGTAGCAGAAAGAGCCTTGTTTGGAGAGCCTCAGTAGAGAACAGCTGTGCTTCAAGTGGGCCGGCTGCTAGCAGCAGAATCTTGATGGGGTTTGTGTGACTGATGCAGCTGTGCAGGACTGAACAGTTACCCTGTACTGGGAGAAACTGTACAGTGCACTCCATCAGGTATTCACTGCCTGTGGATAAAGTTTTTCCATTTCATCAGATCTGTTTGAAGTTCCTGTGTGATTGGACCCATCAGCTTTTTCTTTTGCGGCATTTTTTAAAAAAGCAATATTAGGTGAAATGTTCTCTGCAGATTTGTGTGGTGTTAGTCTTTGAGAATTAATGAATATTCGCTTTTAACTTATGCCAGATGCTTTATATTCTTTCCTGACATCTTTTCCCCCGTTTTGTTCTTCTGCTGCTACTGTGATTATACTGCCCCAGTTAACAGTCCTGGATTCTGTTGCAGCACACAGTGAGAGAGAAAAGGAATAGAAAATGATCACTACCTGCTTACCTCTGCTGATCCAAGCTCACAGAAATTCACTAGTTCATTGCAACCTATGCCATCACACTGTTGGTGCTGCTGCCTAGCTGTCCTAGAACAGAATGAGTTGTATTTGCTGTCCTCTTTGCAGGTTCTGTGGCCATTGCCAATGTAAATATCACTGCTGAAGTACTAAAACAGGGATGAGAAATCATAGGAAAACTCAGGAGACATATTTACATCCTTTAAGAGCATTAAGAATGATAGAGCCATTTTTAGTGCATATTGGAGTTTTGTTTGAAGGCATTTACCAGTACAGGAGGGAACAAGGGGCTGCAAAGTATAGAGTGGGGTCAATGGTAAGCTGAAAGCACACCCCAATTCTAAGGGACTTGAATTGCTTCTTGGGGCTGTCCTTTCATTCTGGCTCTGTCAAAGCACTGCTTTTTCAAATATCCCAGTGAATTCAGAACCTTTTAAATTACAGACCTGTCTGAAACTTGCATGATACTGTTAATACTGAAGGGTGTATTGTAAATTACACAAGCAAGTTTTACACTCATAGTTGAGACTTCTCCAGAAATTGACAGTGCAATAGTATGGACCACTGCAGAGTTCCCATGTTTTGCTCTCAGTGGCTTTGTTACTGCAGAATTGGCTTACTATACTTCTACAGAATAAGGAATGTGGGGTTATTTACCTTTCTTAGTCCTGAAATACATAACCACAAAACATATCTACAAAGCACTATAACACACTTTCTTCCCCTCTACCCTCAGGTTGTGAATTTTATTATGGTAACATAAAAAAAAAATCCTCTGTTGAAATTAAAGGATGTTCTGTAAGTGTGTGAGTCTTCAGCCCTAGGACTGGAAAGATGGGGATTTGAATTACCACTGGAGCACTTTCTAGCAAGTGTGGCTTGTCAGACCAGGCATTTCATCTTGAAAGACTGGTACAAGAGCTGTTGACCTGCCACATCTGTTTCCCTCCCCTTAGGAGGTATAAACAACGTTTGGCTCTTGAGCACTCATCAACATGCAGATATTGAAGGGGTACCAATCAGGCCCGTGATACGAGAGGCAGTGCCGTGCATCACTTCTTCCCTGCTGTGGGTGAAAGTGGCTTAGCTGGGATGGTGCTCTGCTCTCCTGTGAACTGCTGCTTCCTTTCCCCCAGCACTCCTGCCCAGCTTCTCATTGCATTTGGCATGCATCTTATTGTTTTTGCCATTCATAGATTTTGTTACGGGGTATGTGTAGGGTCAGGAAGATGGGCCACAGCAGGACCCATTGAGTTTTGGGTGTGGCACTGCTGGAGACACCAGTGGGAAGCCAGGGGAAGACAACAGTGTGAAACCCACCTTCAAGGAAGGGTTAAGGCTGAGCTGGAACACTGCTATTTTCCATAGGAAGATAAGAAGAGTAATGAACAACTTGTTAGTAAATTGCAAAACGAGAGCATGTAACAAGTGAATAGAATGGATGTACAGAATATGGGAAGATATCAGTAGAGTTTGTTGGATCTAGATATAAACAGACTAGTCCCAGGAATGGCAACAGTATGAGTTCTCTGGTGTGTGTGAACACAGAATTGCAAGGGTCATGATAACAGCTGCTGTAGGGGAATACTGATCATTGCTCTGAGTTGCTGAGGAGCTTTATGAACCTGTACCATTAAGGAGATGCATCACCATCACCTGAGATGGTGGTGAGGACAGATGTCTCCCAAGGAGATGCTGCAAGGACAGACAGATCACGCAGCAGAGGCAGTCCGACAATCTGTGTGCATCAGAATAAGGAGGCCAGCTTGTTCTTCCCAGCTGTGTTCTTGGATCTCTTGTGCTTGTCCAGCTCTTCCTGGCTTGTTCAACTGACAGGAAAATGGTGTGACAAATAAGGGAAAGTTTTTGTGCCAATGTAATGAGCTAAATTACCTGACTGGCTTGGGATGGATTGAGAGGGAAGGATGATGTGCAGGAGAGATCTGCGCTCTCAGTGGCAGAGGCAGCAAGTGGTTAAAATGTCTTATGTGTCTGCACCTTACCATGGGATTCTTGAACCTTTGACAGCACAGAAGTGATCCACTGAAATATTTCATTTCTTAAACATGTAACATGCTCTTAAGTGCAAGTTTTAAGTATGTTCTGGAATTCATACCAGTGCTTGTGGATATTGTGTCAACAGAGCTTACAGCTGTTTTGAAGGAAATTCATCATTGTATGTATAGCTAACTTTGTACATTTAACAGTCAATTGTTGAGCATATCTAGCTTCCTTCATGCCTTTCACTTTCAAAGAAAGCATTTGATTTAAAAAAAAAAAAAGGAGGGGATTTTCCTATGTTTCATCAGTCATTTCCTTTTTCTTGTAATCTCAGTGAGTCCCTTTGAGTGAGTCAAAAAAGAAATACTTTCTGAGTAAAAAAGCCTCATATGTATTCTGTGGCTTAAAAACCAAAGGACTATTCAGACAGCCTGGAAAATCCATCTTTTGTGTCCTTTGAATTCCCAGAAAACAGAAAAACCTAGGAACAAAGTTTTGGTAATTTTAAAACAGTTAAACAGTTTGAGAGTGCAAAATACTTACAGTTCTGAATTCTAAGAGCTAAAAGATCTAAAAGTTTTGTGGATTTTTATTATTAATATATACCATTCTTAAAATATGTGAAGGAAATGAGTGCTTTGAGGAAATTACAGGAAGACAGGATAGAATAAATCCTATGTTTATACTGTTAATCCAGTTTATATTTTCAGTTACAGACTTGATTTTTCTGACTAATTTGTTAATTTTCATTTCCTTTGAATAGCTAGGATTTAAGTTTTGAAGAGAAGTCAATATAAAAGCCTCTTTCATAGAAGGGGCATTGAGGAAGAGACTTCTCTTTGGTCTCAGTGGCCAGAGGGTTTTCCTACTGATATGCCAAAAGGGTCTGAGGTATTTCCAAATCACTTCAAACCAAAAGGTTATCTGTGTTAGGTTTGAAACCAAGTACAAGAAAGTTGCCTGCAGTGGCTCATGTTTTTTCTCAAACTTACATATCTTCTCACTGTTTTTTTTTTCCAGGAAGCAATTAGAGTTGGTGTTATGATGCTGAACACCAGTGGAGAACTTCACAAAGTACAGGTTTGTCCGGTTTTTCTATTTATTCAGTGAATTAATATGCAGTGAAACAAAGTCTGCAGCAGCTACAAGTATGTCCTTTATTCTGACCTCAGTCAGTATGGGGTGTGTTCCTCTGAGAGCAGAACTGCAGCACAGGAGCAGGAAATATACACTCATTCTGCCTGTCTTTCTTTCAGGTTCTTTTTAACATCACCTATGTTAATGGACAGGTATATCTAAACGACTTTCCTATGAAAAGTGGGGTTGCCCACATAACATGTCAAACAATAATATGTGAGTATTCTCTTTTCCTTTTTTTAATTTTTTTTTAATTGTCCTCCCTCCCCTGGGGTATTTGGCTTCCCTGTTGTCTAGTAACCAAAGCTTACAATGGCTATGTGTTCTGTATTTTGTAAACCAGAGCATTGTGGAAGCAAAACATTTCTCAAAGTAGGACAATTTTGGTATTCAAATGGATCAAAAAATCTTACTGCCTTCATCTCAAGTCACATTAACAGGCTTGTGTGTAAATGGTCTAATCTGGAGTCCAGACTCTGCCCATCTTTTCAAAGGAATGTTTTGCACTACAAGCTAGACAATGTAAACAGAAGGATGCAACTCCACCCTGCTAATGGCTGTGTCCCTAGGTTGGTTGGCATATATCCAGAAGGAGATTCAGTAACAAAAGTATGAATTGTTGTTAGGAAGATCTTTTAATTATATCACTTCTATGTCTGTTGGACAAACAAGTTTCTGCTGGATAGGATATTATAGCACAAATACTGCACTTTAATGACTGCAGTAGTTAATGTCTTCAAATTATCTTGAAGCTGCTGTTTTTCCACTGATTCAATGCTACATTTTTTTGTGAAAAAACAGAAAGTACTGTATGGTTTTTTTGGAGATCCACAGAGCATACTGTATAATTAATTAATCAAGGACCATTAGGCTTATTTGATTTAAACTTCTGTTGTATTGAGAACAATCTTCTGCTGCATGAGATGCAGTCAATCTCTAGGTTGATATCTGAGGTCATCCGCATCAGGCACTTACAGAATATTAACACCTTTTCAAATTGCTTCTCTGAGCTGTGACCTTGTTGCTTGCACCCTTCTTTCCCAAGCATAGTCAATCATTAATTTGACAGTATTTCTTTTCTGGAGAGGGAGAGCAGTAATCAAATTCTCTTTTTCTGGTACAAAACCTTGGCAAAATGTCACTTACTTGCAAAATAACTCACTCCAGAAAAATAGATATGATTTTATTGACTAATTCTGAGAGCTCCTGAGAGCACTCTTCTGTAGTACCTTTTAATTTCCCAAATCATTGTAGCGCTTGCAGTGACTAGTTTTGAATCTGAAACAGTGAAGAAAATACTGATTTGACCTGGGAGCTAGAAACCTGGAACTCTTTATCTCTGTGCTTGGGTCTCTCTGTTACCTGTAACGTAATGTTTGTACTATTTACTTACTAAATTATTGACAATGGATTCAGGTAGTGTTTGTAAAATGATAAAGAAATATAGAGGGGGGAAATACTCCTGAGTGTATATAAAAACAAAACTTGATGTTAATAATCATGCTTTTGAATATTGGAGACCATGTACTCTGACATCATTGTCAGATCATTCTTGGCACCTACATTCCCACTTGAAGTTCCCCCAAATTTCAGTTTTGGAAGTGTATGTGTCACTCCTGTGAATGTAGTGGTGGTTGAACAGCCTAACACATGGTAAAAGCTGGTAACACAGTGAGCTTCAGCTGCTTGGCATCTTAGAGGCTTTGGGCCTTTAGTGCGTGCTTGCTGCTCCAAGTCAGAAAACATTCAGCAACCAGGTTAGTGCCCTGGATCACACCTGTAGGGAACTTTCCTTCTGCAACTTATTTTGGCAATGGAAGACATTACTAAATTATGCCAGAAAGTATTTTTATGTATTTTAAATAAGAAAATACCTTTTGAGGACAGGGATCACAGCATAAAAGTAGTGGACACACTGAGTAGTTACTGTGTGATTGAGAGACCCAAGTTGAGCCTTATCCCATATTACCTGACAGGCTCAGCACAGCAAGTGACACACACACAGCACCAGGAATGGTTTGGTCTCAGTTCATGTCCCTTGGTTTCTGCATGCTGGAGATATCCCTCACCTCCACTCTTGTGCTTCTCCAGGACTTCAGTTCTAGCATGCTCTCACCTGAAGCAGAGGTGTGGTAATTGGGAGAAGGACACTAAGGCTACGCAGAAACAGCCAGGTAGAAAGTCAGTTCCATATGTACTTGTAGAATATTAAGTTGTTGAAATAGCTGAAAGCTTTTGGGTAGGAAGAGAGGTTGAGGTGTCACCAGTCACATATGAAAACATAGAGGGAGACGGAAAAATACGTAGGAGGGAACTGGCATTCATCTTGAGCAGGAGATGCTGTGTGCCTGGAAAAGAGCATATTTGTTTCTGTATTCAGAGGAAGGGGAATGTTGTGCAAACCAAGATGTTTACACAGGTGGCTGGCTAGGCTGTGGCATTACGCTTTCGAACTCCTTTGGACAACTGAAATAAGAATGCAGCAATAACCAAGCCAAAGAGCTCTGCTTAGAGTGCTTAAATGCAAACCTCAGAGGCAGAGATGGGACATTGTTTGCAGGCTCCCTGAGTCAGGGGATTGTACAGCTCTGCTGTGTTATGAGACCTGCTCAGAGCCTGATTTTGTGATATACTGGTAAAAAAAATCATGCTGTTGCCCAGATTACTACTGTTTGTAAAAGCAGTTACTGTAGGTGTTAAGGACATCAGCATAGCGCAGATGTTCTGTACTGTTGTTCTGGCATCTCTGGCTTGATGCTAGTGGTACTCTGACTTCTCCATTCAGGTGCTGCATGTGCAAAGGCATCTGTGTCTGAGTTGCACCTGTTTTCTTTATGGCTGGGTACTGGTTTCTGGTTGAGGTGGTTTCTCACTGAAAATCATGACATTGTGTGTTAACAGTGGAGAACAGAAGCCTGGATAACTTACCGGATCAGCAGCACCTGGGAACCGTCAGTGTTCGAATCATGGTTCATGAGTGGCCTTTGGCATCCACTTCTGATTTGCAGCTGGTTGTCATTCAGGAAGAAGTGATAGAAATTGATGGAAAACAGGTAAAAAAGCGCCCTGCTACAGCATTCTGCTTGTTTTTAATTTAGGAGAGGCAAGTAGTTCCCAGGCATTACAAGGTTTACATGTATCTAGCTGATGATTAGAACACAAAGTATATAATTAATGTTAACTAACACAGTACTGAGGGAGATAACAGTAGAGTTGGCAGCATAATAGTGAGGTGTTTCATGAGGAAACACCTGAGAGCTTAGCCTTAGAAGACTTTGCATGTAAGATAATTTGAATCTTGATAATGAACATGGATTTTGAGATAAACAAGCACCTCCACCCCTCCAATTCTAACTGTATTTGCACAAATAGCAGTCAACGTGAGGGGTTGCAATTCTAGCTGAGGTTGAAATGTGCAGAACTGAGTTCTCAAAATCACTTGTATGGTGTAGTTGATTTACTAACCAAAGAGATTCTGTAGAAAAGATCCAGCTGCTGAAGCAGCAACTGGCTTATTTCTATGTCATATTTCTGTTTCTGCACATCTGCATCTTACATGTAGCCAGGCTTTTTTGAAGCTGCCTTGTATTCTGTTGCCTTTTTCTTTTTATAAAGGATAATGATCATAATACCATTGATCTTTGATTAATTGCATGGTCAGCATATAGTAGTTTTTACAGGAATCTGTATCATGTCAGAATGTTAGTCTGTTAGTGAAAAGCTCCACTGAGAGGTCTGTAGCTTTTCCAATAAGGTCTTTATCCCACTGATAATAGCCTAAGAATTGTGGTTTGGTTCAGTTGTTAAACAACAACGGCGTTGTATTTCAGGCCTCAAACTAGACATCACAATGCATTTCAGATTTTTCATCCAGAAAGCAAATGCTGTTTCCTTGATTGTTCCTTTAAGTCAAAAGCAGTCTTACATAAGCACAGTAGAGGAGCAGAATCACCTCCCTCAGCCTTCTGGCCACACTGCTTTTGCTGCAGCCTCAGGACAGGGTTTGCATTCTGGAATGTGAGTGCACATTGCTAGGTCATGCTGACCTTTTCATCCACCAACACTCCCAAGTCCTTTTCTCTAAGGCTGCTCTTTATCCATTCACTGCCCAGCCTGTACTTGTGCTTGGAACTGCCCCAACCCAGTTACAGCACCTTGCACTTGGCCTTGCTGAACTTCATGAGGGGTCCACCTCTCAAGCCTGTTCAGCTGCTTCTGGATGGCGTCTCTTCAGCAGGTTGAGCACATGGTGTCATCAGCAAACTTGCTGAAGGTGCACTCAGTCTCACTGTCTATGGTGCCAGCAAAGTTGTTAAACAGCAGCAGTGCAAATACCCATCCCTGAGGACACCACTTGTCACTGATCTCCATTTGGATATTGAGCCATTGGCAGCACCTTTCTAGAGTGCAAGGATCCAGCCAATGCCTTATCCAGTGCCTGGTCCATCTGTCTAGTGCATGTCTCTTGGTTGGAGACAAGTATGCCAAGCAGGACACTGTCAAATGCTGTGACACTTGGCTTTCAGTTGCTGAAAACAAGCAGTGTTCCTGCAAAAGCAGAAATGTCAGTCTTGCCTCAGCAAGAATTTCAATGTTTGCAAGTGCTTTCACTACATAGCTGAGTTTTCCATGCCCTAAAATGCCTCCCTGCAAGAGGATAGTAATGTACTATGTAAGGCTTGGTTAAAAGCCCATGGACTGATTACCATATGCTTTTGCAGGGAGAGAGACCCAGTCTGTTCAGCATATTTGGTATGGTCTACAGAAGTGTGATATGTGAAAACAAAGAATACCAATTCATGTTATAACAGGTCTATGTGTGTAAAGTGGCCTGGAGTTTTTTAGGATGTACTGGTGTCCTCTACCAGGCTGCTTCAGTCTTGCTTTAAACTCAGTAATATCATGTTTGCATATCTTTTGTAGGTTCAGCAGGAAGAAGTAACAGAAGTAGATATTTTAGTAAAGGACCTGAGAGTACTTAGACATTCCAACTACACCGTCCCTTTGAAAGAGAGCATGCTGTATTCCATGCCAAGGGACAACGACGTGTTATTTACACTGCCCAACCTCTCAGGAAAAGGTATCTCTCAGCTGTTAAGTAGCATTTTCATCCATATTCCATGTATTGCTTTACAGGGTAAGAGAGCATCATTTATCCCTTGTTTTGCATAGTGAAAGAGTTTTTTCATTAACAGGGATGGGTTTTATTTTATATGTCTTGGGTTTTATTTTTTAAACATCTAAATTCAATTCTTCATATTAGGTATTTTATTTGTTCTCAAATCTGTTCTCCTTTGAAGTACTTGATACTTGGCAGTCTGCAGTCCAGACATCTGACAGGAATAAATTTCTCTCTCAGATCTGCAATGGAAGTTTCTCTACAGCTCCCCCTTTTTCCTGACAATGAAAGAGAAAACTGTTGAGGAAATACCTGTCTGGGTCAATTCCAAACCACAGAACAGTTTTCTGTTATTAAACTTGAATTACTTAAAACCAACAGAAGTTACTTGATGCCTTAATTTTACTTCAGTTTTGTTTAATCAAAAACTGTCAAGGATTTAATTGAAGTAGAATATTTTGATCTAGTCCATCACCTTTTAATCTGATGACAGCTGAAATTTACACCTAAGGGCATAGCTAAAGGCTGCACTGTAACACTGTTTCTGCTTCTTATCAAGTTCACTACTCAAAAAAAAAAAGCCTGTGTTCTTGCTGTAAACATGTGAGAACTGTACCCTCTGTAGAGAAACATACCATGTCTTTATTTTCCTTCAGAGTGAGTCAAACAAAAAGCAAACTCTCCCCTAAATTTAGCTCTTCTTCTTCAGATATTCAAGATCCACTGCAGACTACCAGTCAGTACCTCATCCAGCAAGTAGAAACTACAATGGATGAAGAGACATTACCTGGCAAGTTACCAGAGACCCCTCTTAGGATAGAACCTCCATCGTCTTACAAGGTCCTTCTGTTGTTTGTTTGCTTGTTTTAATTATTAGTATAATTATTAGTATATAAGTATAATTATTTAAAGAGAGACAACCACTAAGACCAGTGGATTTTTGCAGATAAACCCCAAATAAACCAAAAAATGCCCCCTCCTAAATTACCGTTCAGCAGTGCCAAGTCCAGTAGAAACCCACTGGGCTTCTAAATCTTGCCATGTTCTTTCCACACAGATACTTCATGATAGTCAGTCATGATATTTACATTATAGTGCTAAGCATTTATGACCATTTCAAATATTGCTTAGCTTTAAATTCCACCATTTTCTCCTGACTCTGCTCAAGTGCTTACCCCACTGAGAAATGGACCACTGGTCTCACCTGCTGCAGGAAACACAGTAACAGCTGGAGAAGTTTCAGTTCCAGTTTAGGCAAGGATGGGTTTCATGCCCTCCTCTATGGCCAAAACACTCACAGTTACAACCCACTGTCTGCTCCGCTCAAGTGTCCTTTATTTTTCAAAGAGGCCTTTAATGAACAGAGAACTAAACCTTCACCTGTTTCAAACTTGGAACAATAAAGATACGAGCCACCAGTCAGTTCCATCATGCTTTTATGTATGTTTAAGCATATATGAGTTCAAGTAAAATTATCACCATATAATGTCATTTACCAGTAGCTAAAAAAAAAACCCAAAACCCAGCAGCTGCTTTGTTTTGCAATCTTTGTCTTTTTACCTGTTTTGTAGGTGATGTGCCAGTGGGTGGAAGACTTGAGAAAAGGGTTGTGCAGATTCTGGTTTCAGTCTTTACCTATCTTGTTTAGTTTCATGGAAGTTGTTGTTGTTGGAGTTGTTGGAGCAGCTCTTATTATAAAAGTCTTAAAGGTGATTCTCCCTTCCTGTGACAATAAGTAAGTAATTTTTTAATTATTTTTTTTTGCTTTGATGAAGGCAAAATACTGACTAAAAGAATCTTCCAAGATGCAGGCCCATTCTGTAGGATAGTTGTAGTAAGAATTCAATGAGAAAGCTACTGGTAGCTTTCCATTCCAAGTGCACTTCTGACACATAGGCATTTCAGAGAGACATGGGAAAGTATTTAATTAGAAATGTCTTTAGCTGAGCTGTCATACTGCCAAATTTTTATCAAGTCTTCTAAGGACTACGTTGTGAGACGCTATTAACATAGTTCCAAGAAACGAAGGTAGAAACTAGGTCTAAACAATTCCAACATCTCCAAATCTTTGCATACTGCTTCTGTGTTGGAGTTTTACAGTAGTTCTGAAAGGCCTCAAATTTGGCTTTGCAAATTTTTATGGGAATTTTCCAAGGGGGACCTACCTCTGTAGGCAGCTTCCAAGCATAGTGACTGGTGCTGGCATAGGTGGCAAGAGGCCACAAATAAAGCTGACTGCCTGCAAGGGCTGTATCCACTCGCTGTGTTACCAGCAACACTTAACATTTTTCAGGAAAGCAAGGTCTCAGAACAAGGGGTAGAAAGATGAATTAGTAACTGCAGGTTATAAATCAGTGTAGATTTCGTGCTGGAATGGACAAGCATGTGCACTTTAAAGCAATGAAAGTCAGCTCTGGATGAGCTGTCCCTTGGAACTTCATGTTCTTTGGGAAGCAACTGACAGTGCAGCGTGCTTCATCAGCTCAAGCACAGCTGATGTTTTCAAATGCAGCTGATGAGCTGTGCCTCTGGATGGCCCTGGATGCAGTTAATTTCTGTGTCCACTGAGGGTTATGAGTGTTCTTAGTTCTTGTTCTTCTGACAAACTGGGAAAATGCAGGGTTGGAAGATCAGGAAGGCTGGAAACTGCAGTGACAAAAGAGGCAGTGCTTCCCCTGGCATTCTGGCATTTCACACAGTGTGCTGTCAGATGGGAGGGCTCCCCTGGTTAGAGCAGAAACAGTGGAGAAACAATTTGTACTTTCCCCACCAGTAAGCAGCTTACCACTGGCAGTAAGTAGCTTAACACTGCCACGTATGAAACTGAACTAAGTAGAACTGGGAAGAAAATTCTAATCCCAACAAACTGTTCAGCGAAGTGGATGATGGCTTGTCTGTAGAAGAGGTCAGTATGGAGCAGAGGAACCAGCTTGCAGTAATCTCTCTTCCAGTTGAGGAACATGGGGCTTGCTCATGCCTTATTAGAGTGTAAAAAGAAATTGAACCACCTCCTCCACTTAAAAAAAATAAACCAACCAGAAAAAAAATGCCCAAAACAACCCCTAAACCACATAGTTATTTTCTTGCTAACTGTGTAAAGTGGTCCTCTAAAGAATGGTAAAGGTTTAACTCAGGATTGTAAACCAGGAAGAATGAGCAAGAACATCTCATCTAGTGAATGACGGTTGCAGATGCGAGTTGAGACCTCATCCCAAGTCCTTCATGACATTCTCCATTACACTGATAAAACTGGGGGGTGTTGCTGAGTCCTGGAGAATCAGCTGTAGGTCCTGACAGTAAACAGTTTTAGGCTACTATGAAACTGAGCAGCTAGAGCCTACACTGCTGACATTTCAGATGTAGAAACTGGGCAAAGGGAGCCTTCAGAAACCACAGCCAATACATTTTGGAAGCATTTTTCATTGCAACTTCATATAAGAGATATTATGAGGGTAATACTCAGTTGATGCATTCATTTAAACTAAGTTTGCGGAGTTTAAGAATAAGTCCGATTTTTAGAACACATAATCGTTTTATGTATTGTTTTCTAATGCCAGGTTTTACCTTTCAGAGGCATCCTTCTCCTGGATCAAGTCAGCTTTGTACCTGTGACTACCATCAGCCTGCCTTCAGACCTTTCAGACAGGAAAAATAATTTAGATGAGAAAGCATGTACTTAATACTGTATTTACTTTGGAGTTACTGGTTTTTAAAACCACGCTTTTAGTTGATCTGATCTTTGGCACCTGATCTTAATACCTTGGTTTTTTTCCTACTAAGAAAACTAAGTCAGTTGATTAATTGATAAAGGGCCACTCAGGCCGAGGCCTAAAGCTGACTTCCTTGTGCCTCTCCATAAACAAGCAGCCTTTTCAGAAGCTTCAAAGTAGAACAGCTGCCTTTTCAGAAGTTTCAAAAATAGAGCAGCTTTCCACCCTGAGGGCTACCATTCGTTTTAACTTCTGTGAAGTCACTTTTCCACACCTCAGACAGGATGCTGGCTGCCTTCATGCCCATAAACTGAGTCAGCTGTCCTGACTAACAAGATCATGAAATTCAGGATGTCCTTAAGTCCAGAGATAGCATTCTTTAAAAAAAATATGAGGGAATATTGCAAACATCAGCTGTGCCTCCAAACCTAAGCAAAGCTGCCCCACCTGGTTCCAGGTCTCATAGGGTTGAGTGTGTCTTGCAAGGAAGATACCACTACCAAATATTTATGTTACTCAAAAGATCTGACATTTTATATATGCAAAACAAAAATTTGAATGGCAGATTTATATTTCAAGCACTTTACATTTTTATGGTCCCTTCCACTCATAAAAATTGTTAGCAGTTGTAACCAGCTTGCTTTTTGTATCTGTGACAGCAGTACTCTATGAAGTCCCAAATGAAAAAATGAAAATTCATTAAATTCTACAGAAATACTGGCTTACTATTGCTGAGCAGGCCCAGTCTGCTCATGCCAGTTTGTACTGTTAACATTTTTCAAATAAACATTTAAATTGTTTATTACACTGTGTTCATGTGTGCATTTATAGTTAGGTAAAACAGCAGTTTGCCAAACATTTCAGACTCAGGGCACTATCTGTTTCTTAGCTTTTCATTATTCTTACTTACAAAAATTGTTTGTCAGAAGAATTAACAGGAAAAAAACCTCACAACTGTAACTACCTGGCACTAGATTGAGCACAGTTATCATCTGAGTGATCAGAATTACCTGTGTTCAGCTGGAGTTGTTAGAGTGAGGGAGAAAAGCTGGGATTCCCCCCTCATCCTGCCCTAAGGAAACATCATGTGTTTAATGAGATCCACGTTACTCAGATGCTGGTCCTTAACAGCTGGTCTGTGACAGGAACAACTCTCATTGTCTCACTGAACTGACAGCACTGCAGTGATAAAAAGGAACATTTCTAACACCGACTTGGCCTTGTGAAAAAACCAAACCAAACCTCACTACCAAGCAGTGCAGTGTGGTATACACCACACCCGCTCAAGATAACAGGAACACTGCTCAAACTTCCCTTTTTTTTTGTTCTAGTACCTTGTGGGTGGCAGAGGGATTGCCACCCACAGCTGAACAGGAAACTGCTAGGATTAGCACAGGAATGGTGACAGCAAAGAGAAGAGCAAGTATTCAAGCAGGTGTAGACAAACCTCTCTGTATGTGGATATTGCCTGGCCCCTATTTGAGTAGTTCAAGAAGTGATGTACAAGGTTGAGGTTAGCTTCTTCTGGGGAAAAAAAAAAAACAAACAGCATGCACAAGAACTAACACTGAAGGAATTAACACTGCAGATGGAAACTTGGCAGCTGTTTGCATGTGCTCTTTGCATCCCTCCTTATGAAACTGGAAACCAAGCACCTGCAACAGCCACAAGGAGATTTAGCTGTTCTAAACAGCTGCAACAAATGCATGGTTAAGCCTGAAAGTGTTGCTACTGCTTCAAAACTTGGCTGATTTCTGCAAAATTGCAAACAACAGGAAAGAAGTATCACTATCAGGCTAATGAAATTCTAAAAACAGTGCAAATCTTGAACACAGTAACTGCCAGACAGTTTCTGCTGCTTTATGGAGCTGGAGTTATGGAGTCATTAAAAAGTTAAAGCTTTTGTGTTTCTGCTTTAGCATGTACATGGCTTTCCCAAATCACAAGTCTCGTGCCTTTCAGAGGAGTGCTAGTATGAGTTGGCCCCACTCTGAACTGTTTTGTAAATTGATTAAAAAAACACCTCACCCAACTAAGACAGTAAGGAAAGGGCAACTGTCCTGCATTCCAGTCATGGCAGATCTCATTTTTCCAGGACATGAACTGATCAGGATACATGTGCCCTGTAGGGGAAGGTATGTGGAGAGACTGGGAACTGAAAAAAAAACCAACAAAACCTATCTAACCCAAAAAACTTCCTAGTGGGATAGTGGTAGGTTCATAGAAACAGCAACATCATCTCCTCACCAGCACCTCACTGCCCTCCTAACTGTGTATCACCACATTGTGTTGCAAACCAAAATGAACTCTGAGCTACAAATTCAGCCTCTATCACCTTTGCTTTCCATGCACTATGCATTAGAGATGTTAATTTTGTTCAGTCAGAGTCAACAGGGCTGGTTGAGTACTAAACTAATGCTCGTAAGTTGAGGTTTACTTTAGGAGTTCTCAAAATATATCACACTTAGTTTAAGTGGCCCATTAATAGACTGCAGCCAAGGACCAAAGGTTGCTCACTGTCCCTTCTCATGTGGAAGGCTCACACAAGAGTTAAACAGGTAAAGACTAGATTAAGTATTCTAGTTTGTGTGCAGTGAATTATGAGAAGAAATCTGCAACAACAGCTAACAGCTACACTCTCACCATTAGATACAAACAGAAAAATAAATAGTATCCACATCTTCAAAATAGTGCGTATTTTTAATAACTCTGACACATAAGACTATCTGAAAATAGTAAATTTGTTTTCCATTCTGGAAATGGACTTCTATAAATGTACACACCTATATACTCACCTCAAATTTTTCATTTCTGGGTCCATTATGCCAGGTCCACCCAGGGATTCAGGAGCTCTCACAAGATCTCAGTGTCTTACTTGAGCTTCTCATCACTGACACTGCTGGAAGTCCCTTTTCAGCATGTCCAGCTGTCACTCACAACATAGCAATGAATTTCAGGCACATGAACAAGATGCTCACAATAATGGCATTTACACAGCTATGTCTTTGAGATGCACTTGCCTCCTACTCATACTGCAACTTTGCGTTACCATTTGTCCTTCCCACCTACCTTGCAGCATCTGAAAAGACACATGAGCAGGAATTAAACAGCCAGCTTTATACAGCATATATCTACTAGCTGGAACAAGTCCAGACCTATTTCATGAAAAATAATTCATGAAAAATAATGAAGTTTACCCATAAGCAGAGCTACAGCTGGCTGCACTGGGAGACCTAGCAGGAAGAAGGGTTTCCCAAACAGCAGAAAATGGAAAGAAATTAAAGGCAGTTTAGTTAAAATTAGCAGTGTTCAGAAAAATGTAAAATTATTACCTGGATGGTTACTGCAGAACCAATCGCAGATAATAAGTGGCATGAAGAAGCAGTTAAGTAATGGAAAATGAGAATGTAGATTTTATGTCAATTATAAAGTCAGGGTTGTCAACTGAGCACAAACAGAACACATGCTGCCTTACCAGAATAACCGTGTGAACCAGGACCCAACCCACCAGTCTAGTGTTTTGCTGCTTGCAGTACCAGACAGTCAAGGAATAAACACCTGTTTCAGAATTAATGCCAGAAAGCTTTTGATTTCTCAGACTAACAAAGAAACTACACATGTGACAGCATCACTGGTGGCTGCACAGAATTAATCTACACTGGCTGGACACATTTTAGTATTATTTAACAGCTACTGTAAACCCGTGATGATCTTAACCCCTTGCTCAAATGTCACTAACTCCAATGACTGTTCCAGCATGAGGGTTGCTGTTCCACATCTCAGCCTTTGCACGAGTTCTTTAACAACAGTTTAAGGGCAGAATTCTCCAAGATCAGCTAGGAAAACTATCTGTGTAACTGCATGTTCTTTGTCTCATTTTCAAGTTCTCAGCATCCCTGACTCACTTAGCAGGGCTAGCTTGAGGGTTTTATTGACACAAAAGCAATTTTTCTAGAGTAAATACTGATGAAAGGAGTTCTAGTATTAAAATAATTTTAAAATATCTTGAAAAATCGAATCAGATACCATCAACATTTGAGAAAAATGGGTGACTTCTGAGCTAGTTCAAAGAGAGCTAGGCAGAACTTGCATTTTAGAAAAAAATTTATTTAGACATCTGTTGCTCTTAAATTACAAAAGTTAAAAAGAGCACGCAGTGCACTGACACATCACCGATTACTTCTAAAGCTGTTTTAAGACATAAGGTGGTTTCTTCAAGAGAAGACAACTCAGCATGATCCAAACTCAACTATCCATTTCTCATATTTCTCAATGTCCGCAGCAGAAACAGATTTAGAAACTTTCTTCAAAGCTATTTCAAAGTCTTCCATAGTTGTTGGCATGTGCATTTCATCTCGGGGAAGATTTCTTATTTCTTCTGGTGTCAAGCCTTCAATACGCCTCCTCATAGCCATCAATGATGCATCTCTAGTCAGGAGGATAAGAAAATAAAATCATTACTCAATACAGGATGGTGAGTTCAGTTGTTTGAAAGGCTCAACATAGCATTCCAGTTAAGCTGCTGCATTCAAAGAGATTCAATAAAAAACTTCTATGGGAAGATCTCCAAGCTTGTACAAGCTACAATACCATGTTACCTATATTTTTCAAACATGGCATATAACCAGATATCTGAACAGCTACTATTCATAGATTAGGCAAAAGAGGTAAAGACAAACTGGTTTAGCTGATGTCACTGCATGCCTATGATGTAGCTGCTGTTAATAGTATTTTTAAACAGGAACAAGGCAATAACAATTTCACTCCTCCTAGATATAGAAGGAGTTGCTGAAGTGTTTGGAATGTTTTCTGGTTTTGAAAAGGAATCCCACTTCAAAGACAGAGGAGTCAACAGTATCTACCTCCAACCTGTACACTCAAGAGCTAAATGTGAAATAAGAAAATCTATCTGTAGCTCCTCAAACTTCTGGCCTTAATGAGCACTGAGTGCTTTTACAAGTGTGTCATTTTCTTTAGTGTTAGGTTTGACTACATTTAGATTTCCAGCAGTAAATCTGGTAGCAGCAGGTGATGAGCTAGCGTGGTGATAGTTAGATAACACTGGAAGGCTGAAGTTCCTCCTAATTCATTGTTATAGACCTTATAATAACAAGAAAACGCTGCTAATCTGTCTAGCAGTAAAAAAGATGGAAGTGTAATCTTGGTGATATCACAAGAGTATATTGTGTCATGTCAGAAGTTGAGAATCCAAAGAGAGAAAAACTTACACGTCTCCTAGAAGGATTTAGAAAAATGGTTTGAGCATGTTCTGTTTCAGCACCATCCCCTCCCACGAAAGGAAACCATAACTGTCAGACTTCAGGAATTTACTAAATAATTCACAGAATCACAGAATATTCCAAGCTGGAAGGGACCCATAAGGATCATCAAGTCCAACTCTTAAATGAACGGCCTGTACAGGGATTGAACCCACAACCTTGGTATTATTAGCACTATGCTCTGACCAACTGAGCTGATCTCAGTGTTAATTAATAAATTAAAATCTCTTAATATAGGAACTAAAGTTTCTGAAGAACCAAAAGGCTGCCTTGTTGAGCTCCATCTCAACCAAGTATCACCATGGTTTGCTGTTACAACATCATTTGTAAACCATAAGCTACTGTTACACAATGGGGTGAGGGAACATTCCATGCATCTAATTTGCTTCCAGACAGCAGTTTAAAAAACCAAAAAGTCCAGCAAAAACAATCCAGCCAACCAACCAACCAACAAGCCCGTCATACCTTAACACACTGACAGAACTGAAGTGCAGCTGCCACCACTTCCTTTTGTAAAGTCATTTTATGGACAGTCATTCCAAACTGAACTCCTGATACTTTCTCAAGTCTACTCTTGGTGCCTGGAGAAGCACCAAAGCGCTATTCTAAAAAGCAGGCAGCCACCCACTGGAAGACAGGGCAGGGACCAGTTCTGTTCTAAGGGCCTTTCAACACTGACAGTCCACCCAAAACAACGGTTCAAAGTTAGTTCATACTCACATCTAATCTGCAATTTGGATTTCCTGAATTTTAAAATGAAGGTTCACCTTCATTTCCCCCTGGTTATATGCTGACTGCTAGGACCTGTAGAGTTACCTCTGACTGGTTTTCACTCTGGCTCAGCAAACTTTGGACTTCACCTCAAATTCTTTAAGATAGGAAGGTAATTTCAGTAAAGCAGAGTTCTTGGTCCACTTATGTTTTCCTTGTGTCACTAGCAAGGACTGTCATAGTATACAGGTTTGAACTTTACTCTACTTTTATGCTGAGAGCCTGAACCATAAAAAAGCACTTTTAAAACATCCACATCTTTTTGTCTCAATGTAAATGAAACAATCATATCCAAGAGCTATTTCTCCTGTCACTATGAACAAAGTGTAAATACACAGGCTAATACGAGTATTTTCTTAGTGATTTCAAACCATGTACATCCAAATCTTGGTTCATCTGGATTTCTGCTTGCTGCAACCTCAGTCATCACTTCAGAGACTGCCGCAAAGAGAAGATTCAGATGTTTCTTTGTGGTTTTTTTAATCTGTTTGTCTTTTTTTTATTTCATTATATTTGTACAAAGGGGCTTTGGTTAAAAAAATCGAAAGTAATTGTGCACAAATACATACACACATAAAATTCACTGAAAAACATTACAAATATTTTCATTTCTAAAATAAGTGTAATGATATTCAGTATGAAATTAATTACAAACAACACTGAACAGACTGGAGGAGACAAACTGCAACTAAAACACACAAAGCAGCAGACCAAATAAACTCTTTCGTATAACATGAACCTATTAGCACAAACTCCTTTCAAAGCAGAACCAAAGATCAAAAGAACACCAGAAATTCATCTCACAAACCTACAAATGAAACAGATCTCCACAACACAGATTCAGAGCAACTAACATACCATTCTTTTCCCAGACACTGCGCAAGGTTTGTTCAGGAAACTGTACTGAGGCTCCAAACTTTTAGCTCAGCCTGCAGTGGCCC
Source organism: Irena cyanogastra (assembly GCA_013397155.1). NCBI lineage: Eukaryota > Metazoa > Chordata > Aves > Passeriformes > Irenidae > Irena > Irena cyanogastra. The sequence continues at coordinate 67,848 of VWZV01010930.1, read as the reverse complement.
TGCTGACAGAGCCTTTGGTGGCAGCTTTGTGTACAGGCTACTTGCTTTCATGCCTGTGGCACAGCACACTGTCCTCTCAGCTGTGCTGACACATGTCTGCAGAGCCGTGTTAAGAATCTAGGCAAGAAATGGATCTGTGTTTGAGGGGTAGCCAGGAGGTGCTTTTACTCCAGCTCTCTCATCCTGCTCAAAGCCCACAGAAGTTGGGCTGGAACAACTAGGAGCTCAAGCCTTGCCCTGCCACACTTCAGTGCTACCTCCAAAGCCTGAAAGCAGCATTACATAGGTGCTTATCAGATGACAACAGCATCTTAAGCAGCTTCAGTTCTCTGTCCCATACTGCAGATCTCAGAGCCTGCCACTGCCACAATTGTGCCAGTGCAAGTCTTTTGATGTAAACAGGGTAACTGACACTTGTCTCTTAATAGATCAGTCCTCTCCTTCCCTTTCCAAAGAAAATATAATGGAAGAATTGCAAGATATTTTTAGTCAATTATTTGAGGAATCTAGGCTAGAGAATAGGCCCACGAACAACTGTATGCCAACAGTACCGAGGAGACAGGGAAATGAAGGAGGCAGCAGAAAACTTTTAGTCAGTCTCATCACGAAAACCCATGTGTTGAGTACACAGCTTGTACCATCGCACAAGACTCTATATCTTTTCCATGCCAGGAGAGAAGAAAACTCCAAGTTTTTACTTTAGTTATTGCAGCCTCTATCACTGCTGCCTCTTACATATGGATTTCTGCAGCAGTCATATAGCCCAAGCAGAATGACTGCAACTCTACAAGTTAAACTTTACCATCCTCTGGATAATCCTCAGCATGGAATTTAGTCTATATGAAAGAAGGTGGAATTTTACCTAAATCACAAGCGTATTAGATTACTAGGTTGCAACTACTCTTCAAATGGAAATTTAGGTAAATATTAATGCAGTATTTAACCTTTTGGCCATACATAAAAGTTACAGTTCATTTTTATCCAATAACTTTAATCATGTAAACTGACTACCTTACAAAGCAGTTTTCCCAAAGTTTACAGCAGTAGTAACACAAATGATGCAAGGTCAGCCTACCTGCATACGTTGGTAATGTCTGCACCTGAATAGCCCTCCATTTTCTCAGCTATGTTTGCAAGGTCGACATCATCAGCCAGTTCCAGCTCTCGCAGATTTATTTTTAGGAGTTCCTCTCTGCCTTTGGCTTATCACAGAAAAGAAAATTGAGTCTGTACAATTTACTTTCTGAAGATAAACAATAAACTGAAGGAGGATAAGAGGGAAGAATGAGAAAAAGGACACTGTACTTGCTACAAGAGTAAATGTTCATGTTTAGATTTAAGCTGGTCCTGAATCCGCAAGTGAATCTGCATACACGCATCAATTCAATTTTTAAACCAAGTGATCAAAACTAAAGGAATGTTGATAAAGTTAAGATTTTAGAATTTTTAACCACGCCTCTCCCCAATTCTTCATACCTGATGGTAAAGGAATGTAAATTCTCTTTTCTAGTCTCCGTCTTAGGGCTTCATCAATATCCCAAGGAAAATTAGTAGCAGCAAGTACCATGACCATCTTAGAAGGATCATCATTTTCAGTAGCCCCCCCAACACCTGCAGCGGAGAAAAGAGGAGGTAAAATATACATATGCTTTTTGAAATTTCATGTACAGAGAAAACAGTTCTGCAATATTGAAGCAGAACTGTACTCTATTGCACTTTAATGAGCCCAAGCATAATAGAATCACCAAGCGCAACAGAGTTCGCTTTTCCATTTCTATGACAGCCCGCAAGCATAAATGGAAGCTTGGTTTAAACAGCAGCAGGGGCACAGGCCACTGCTCAGACCAAGAAGTTCCTCTCTATCATGGCTAGAATGGTTTTACAGCAGAGTTGTTTGCACTCCTGCCACAACAGAGGTTCAATCTTCACGCCAACATCTTGTAGCAGCGTGTAAGGAAAGAAAACAACACCCAACACCATCACCACACCAAAACCCAACATCCTCCACAGTATTCACCAACAGCCACACTAAAGCAGCATGAGTCCCCTACAAGGTGTCTTCACTTCTGAAGTCAGGCCAAAGGGTTTTATATGTACAGGTGAACTGTTCAAACTGCTGAGATTAATGTTTAAATTTGGTGGACTAAATCACAACTTCTTAGAGACAGATAGAATACCTCAGTTTCTAAATCCTATGAATCTGCTACAACAGGAAGAAGGTAATTTTGTTAAAGTTGCTACTTCTCTATATCTACTGTTTTTGCTTAGGACAACAGGACTGGGCTGTGGGATAGCTGCTGTACCTAGTCTGCCTGAGAGTCTGCATATAAAACACCATTTACTAATGCCTAAGTAAAAGGATTCAAATAGTTCTTACTAATAAAATCAGATTATGCACATACTTGATATGAGAACAGTATTAGAGCTCTGCTGTTCTTTAAAGACAAAAATAAAAGGGTACCAACATCAGAGAAGGAGAAATAAATATGCAAGACTTCTGACTCATGGAACTCGATCAAAAATCCCTCCGTAGATTAGCACTCCTCAGTAGCTCCTTTCCTTTTCTCTGCTCCCCAGAATATAAAATGGACGCCTCTATAGCAAATCTGCATTGTTACCTACTTTTGAACTTTGCTGATTTGTGAAATTTTAGCCACATATCTGTAGTGAACTCAGTGTTTTAAAATGAAAACTCTCCCCACCACTCCTATAAAACAGAAGATCTTCACTTGTTATTTATATTTTGGGAGAAAAAGAGATCTCAAAGAAGTTAAGTGGAATGCTACCTTTGAAGTTTAAATAGAAACAGGTTCTTCTGAAGCACTTTCTACTTAATTTTGAAGAAGTGAATGATTTGCCAGGCAAAGAGAGAGAGAAGCAGATTTTTCTCCTGCTGCTCTTTTGAAATCTTGTATTTTCCACTGTATTTTCCATTTATTCTAGGTCACTAATACAAGATCATAGCTCAGAGGCCAAAACATTGTTAAATAATGTCACTTGTAGCTTTTAACCCCAATTTCATGTAAGGCTTTCAAAAAACTGCTTCTGAAGAACAAAGTTTTCTTTATTTTTTTTTTTATCCCTCAAGTTTCCCCCAGTCCAGCAGTTCCCAGTGATCAGTTGTTTACCATCCATTTGAACTAGCAGCTCTGCCTTCACACGTCGGCTGGCTTCATGCTCCTCCGAAGTTCCCCTGCGGCTACAGATGGAGTCTATCTCATCAATAAATATGGTTGTTGGGGCATAAAATCGAGCCTGAAGAAAGCAGAAGATAAAGCAGAAGCTGAAATAGCAGTTCACTCCCATTTAAGTAGCAGCAGCATATTGAGAGCTGAGTAATGATGTATTCACCCCAGCTTCTAGGTATCAAACGATCCCCACCCTTCCCTCCCTTGGACCCAGCACTCAGGTACACAGCAGCTGTGCATTCATTCAGAGTCTTTGTTTTGGCCATACATAAGCAAAGTCCTGTAGTTGTTAGGGCTATAAACAAACATTTCATAAGCTATAGGCAGTTTCCCACATTAGGAGTAACATTTTTAACTGTGAAAGGCATCAGAGAATGCTTGAATAATATTTGAGTTAGAGCCAGGATGAACGTTAAGCTGGGACATCATGACTTGGAACCTGTCCAAGAGATAGGTCAACTGCAAAATAACTGACCTTTTTGAAAACAAGAGCATTTAAAGACAAGGATCCAGGATAATAAAAGCTATTGTATTACAGCACTTAAGATGCTGTTCATTGTGTTATCTGCATTTTTGACCAATAACATTAAACGAGCTGGTATCCTGCCTAACAAACTATAATGTAAAAGATATTTTATTTCCTGCTTTTTCTGATTACTGTAATTGCAACTCTGCTGTCCCCTTCAGTACTGGGCACCCTAGCAAACACTGCATGCACACCTGGTAACACATGGGAAAAAAAGACAACTATTTTCTGAGCATTATTTCAAGTATTATGTGCTCTGAAGCCAACTACAGTTTGAAAGGCCACTTTTTTTAACCACAAACAAAAAACACCCACAAAAACAACAAAATACACAGCCTAAATAGGGTTCTCACCCAGAAAGCAATTAATTCTGTCCCTAGATTTCCATTCAAGTATGTTCTGCAGCACTCATTAGCTTATAGTGAGCTACCTCTAATGTAGCAAACTAACCCTGAAGATAAAAGATGACCCATTTTTCAGCTTTTATATATCCATTTAGGAATAATCCTGAAATGCAAATGGGCAAATCAGAAATGCTCCAAGAATTCAAAGCTTGGAGAGCTGTTTATGTATGCTATGCGTTTGAAACCTTGGTAAGGTTTCACTGTTCCAGAGGTGATTCTACTTCATTATCTCACTGTCCATGTTCAGAAACTTAAATCACCATTTCAAACAGCAGACGAACAAGTTTCTCAGATTCTCCTCTGTATTTTGAGGTAAGTGTGGAAGAAGAAACATTGAAAAAAGTTGTCTTGCATTCAGTGGCTACAGCTTTTGCTAGGAGGGTCTTTCCAGTACCAGGAGGACCAACCATCAGCACACCCTATTAAAATGAAAAAGAACCACTTTTAGGACAAGAATCAAACCAGAGAATTTTACAGTTTGTTTAGTGTAATAGTAAACTACTGGATGTAAACTTTTCCCTTAAAAAGTTATTCAAAGGTAAGTAATGAATATCATTGCTTACTCACAAACATGTAGCTGAAGACAGTGTGCAGGTATCTGGCTGACATTTTTATTTTGTTGTTATTATTTACAATAAATTTTGTTACTAAAACATGGGAAGAATTTATTTAAACTGCAAAACATTTGAAATTTCTTGTTCTGCCAAGATCCAATCTCAAAATCCTACTTATGATCGCAGGAGCAGATTTTCCCATACCTTCCACGGTCTTCTAATCCCCTTGAAAAACTCTGGCATCCACATTGGTAAAACTACAGCTTCCTTAAGCAGCTTTTTGGCTTCTACTAAATCAGCAATGTCATCCCTGACAAGAAATACAAAGTTGTTTGACAGATTCAGACAGCAGGCAAAAGAATCACTCCACAGCTCAAAAAATTGCACAATTAAACTTATTGTTACGCATTGGTTCTCCCATAAATCTAATTCAGTTTCCTGAATTATTTACATTCTAATGGCAAAAGCCTTTAACAGCTACAATTGACATCTGCCTGGCAGGCTCCAGATGGATGCAAAAGCAAAAAAACCCATGAATTATTTCACTAGAGCACCACTGTCAGTATTCAGAGAAAGACAAGCAGAAGAAAGCAGGCTGATTAAACTTAGGCTAACTACCAATTATGCTTTCTTGTTTTGCTGAGAGGTTGGATGTCCCTGAAACTTAAATACCATCTTTCATTGTTACAAGAAAAACTTGCTGAAGACTAGTAAATGGAGCGCAATTAAACAGAATTTTTAGAATTCTTTTTCAGAGTTACAAAAGTATTAATTCTTAGATACCTTATAGGCTAGTCTTATTTTCTTGAAAGTACCTTTCAGGGCATTCCTCTCATCAGCATGCGCCCAAGTAACATTTTGGTTTCAAAACACATCTATACGAAGAATCAGTTTAAAATCTGAAGTCATAATTTAAGATTCAATATAAAAACTGAAACATGTATTTAAATATTAAACTGATATACAAGGCAGTTGCATGCACACAAAGTGTTTTGTGGGGCTGTTTGGTTTTTTTTTAAAGCCTACTTTATTTGCCAGACGATTTTTGCTCATTTAATCCTCACAAAACCACTTAAGCTTGGAAACATTTGGAACACAAAACAACCTTTATATAAGGTTTAATATTTAACACATTTATGTAAAGGTACTGGCACAGGGTTATATTTTATACTAGTGCCCACAATACACCCACCAACGTTTCAAAGGGTTCCTATATTGACATAACTTCTTTGTCTTGATATGCCCCAGAGCAGCAAAACAGATTTTCAAATGCAGAGACACTGACAGAAATGAGAAACTTTTACATTGCAAAAGAGTATCTCAAAAATTGATTTTAGGACTCTCAAAAAATTTTGAGAAGCTTTGTATGGCCAAGTTGGACAGGACTTTAGGCAAACTGATTTAGAGAAAGATGTTCCTGCCATGGCAGGGGATTGCTTTAGCTGGTCTTTAAAGGTCCATCCAGCCCAAACTATTATAGGAATCTATGTGTGGAAAAAAAATTTGAGCTCTAGAAGTATTCAACTACATAAGAAGTTTAGTTACCTATTTAAAGGAGTCAGGAAAACCTGTATGTGCTTTTTATATGTAAGTATCTGTTAAAATACTTAATTCTTGTCATATCATGTGAGAGGAAACAGAAACAACTCTAAGAGACTAGCAGCAGTACTCAAACTTACCATCGGATGTTGGGATTCTGAGAAATTATATCTCTTTCCAAAGCTTCTACTAAATCTTTGTCATATCCAGTACTATCAAATTTCTTCGGTTCAGACTCTGAAATCTCAGATGTGGATTTGTTCTACATTTAAAGGATATAACATTGTAAATACATAACAATGGTCACACTACTAATGAATTTTTACCACAAGTCCACAAAAGCATCATATTTTTAGAAGGTGGCAACATAAACCAGCATGAAAATCATGAAGCATCCATATTACAGCTGCACTGCAGGATGGATCTGTGTGTTTCACCCAGATTTCAGTACTGCCTTGGTTCCATTTCCTTCTCCCCAAAGCCAGCATATTGTACTGATGTAGTTTCTTTGTTTCGGTACCTAATCAAAACTGCACACACCTATCCCAGTGCAACAGTTTCTGCCTCTTCTCCCACAGAAACCTGAAACTATCTGAGACATAGTAGGGGAAAATTACTTGTAAGATTGGACCACAAAGTGTCACACAGAGTATCTCAAATTCTCCAAGAGTCACAAATACGCTACACATGTAGGAGACAAAAAAAAAAAAAATTAAGCATGACTTCCATATGTAGAATGAGGAATGGTGATCTGCAGGGAGACCACAGGGGTAAAACCAGAGCTAATTAACTGATACAGAAGCATGGACATGAACAGCAGAGAAGCAGCTCTGCAGCAGAAGTCGAAGCAAAGAAGCTACATAGTTGAAAGGGCTCAAACAGCAGAGACCATGCAACTGAAAGGCAATAAAATGCACTAGACATACCCTGGTTTTATATATTTAACAGCAAGCACTGGTGATGACAGAACAACTGTAAAAGAGAAAAAGAGACCTATCCTGTCTCTCTGTGGGTATATTCTGATGGAGAGCGGATTATCACTCAAAGGCAATCTCATTTAGCTCCTAATAAAAGTAGTAGCTTACACAGCTAAACAATTTCACCCTTGTAGATTATACTAGCTCCACAGGTCACGACACCTTGCCACAACTTAAGGCTGCTGAAGCTAACAAACTATTGCATGGATATTTGATTTATTTAGACCTTAGGAAACTATGAGCTCCACCAGGCCCTACCTCAGAAATTCAGTGCTATCATTTTAAACAACTGCCTTCAAGTTGCAGTAAACACATCACAGAATCACAGAAGGGGTCAGACTGGAAGAGACCACAGTGGGTCATCTGGTCCAACCTCTCTGCTCAAACAGCATCATCTCACAGCACATGGCACAGGATTGTGTCCAGACGGCTCTTGAGTATCTCCAGTGAGGGAGACTCCACAACCTCTCTGGGAAAGGTTATCCACGTGGTTATCCGCATGGTTATCCACACAGTAGAAAAGTTCTTGCTCATGTTCAGGTGGAACTTTCTATGTATCAGTTTCTGCCTGTTGCCTCTTGTCTTATTGCTGGGCACCACCAAGAAGAGCCTGGAAACATCCTCTTGGCCCCCACCTTCAAATACATTTACCAGATCCCAACTTCCCAGAGTGATTATTTGTTTTTAATTAATCCATAACCAACACTGTGCACAAAGAAAAAGACACCTTACAAGATGAGATTCAAATCAGCACACTGACACGAACAAAAGAAACATTTTATAGGCATGTAATTTTATCATACACTCAGCAGTAAGAAAGCACAACTGAGTTTCTCAACTCCATGAAGTTATTTTCACGTTTACCTTTTCCTCTTTTCCTTTATTTTGCTGATCCTTTTTTTCCCGGCTGCGGACTGCCTTCCCTTTATCACTGGGGTTTCGAGAGGACGGGCGGTGAGAGCCTCTGACAGCTGCACTTACACGATTATTGTGACCTCTGCAGTCACTGCACGGAGCAGACTGACGCTTCCTGGGTCCTGGCGAAGGTCTAATTAGTTGTAACATATGCAAAAAGCCTCAGTGTAAAGCCACTGGTGAGCATTACATTACCAAATCAACTGGCTACAAACTGAAAAGCCATTTTGCTCAAGATAAAAATCTCTATGTCAGAAACTAGACAGATTTTTTAGATAGTGACTAAAACTCCATTTTCCCTGTGCCACAAGCTCATGGTCCACCAGCTTAAAACAAGCACCTTGCTTTGTATATTTCATCAGTAGAAGTAATATGGAGCTCAGAAAAAATTAACAAACAAACAATAATTTGACAATACAGTTAAAGTAATCTAACAGCCACTAACAGCCACTTTCTGTCAAAATGCACAGTTCTGTGTCTGCTTTGCACGTACTCCTGTCCCCTCCTTCATGCTACCACTGGCATGTGTTAGAGCCTCCAGTGAACCAGGTCAGATAGTTACTTACAAAAAAAGGCAAACAAAACAAACAAAAAACCACTAGACACACAAAACAACATCTTTAGCATCTTGAACCAGCTAATTAATGCCAAAGGGGACAAAAGTGAAATAAAAACTCAAAACCAAAACCCAAACAACTTGGATAACAGTGTGTGAGGGGAAGAACCTTGACACTAGTCGGGACTATGTAAGATAAAACCCCCAGAAGATTCACCTGACACCTTGTTAACCACAAATGGTGTCAAGCTGCTGGTGTGAGTATTATGCATCTAAGCTTAAGAACAAAAACTACACCACAACAGGCTGAAGTCAAAGCACACTTTGTCCTGATAAATATTAATTTAGGTCTTCAGGTTTCCTCTTACCTACGTTCAGCAGGTACTGGCAAAGACCAGACTTCTGCATCATGAGCTGGTAATTCTTGTTGTGAGGCTTTCAATGGAGTATTGTCTAGTTTAAAACTCTCCAGTGTTTTCATTATATCTTTCACATGCTTAGCTTCCACACTTATCTCCTGCCAAACCTGATTTTTAAAAAAAGCTAGATTAAGCACATTGGAAATAAGTTTGTAACAGTCCTCTGTTCAAGCCTATGCAACGCCTGGATGGATTCCACAGGGTTTAATGAGCTACCTAATTCTACTTCAATAAACAAGAATTATGCACATTAGATATTAGGGAGGTTTTTCTGCCTTCCTCAGCACATTTAAAGAACAAATGAAGAGATTTTGGATTTAACATCAAAGAGACTTTTGACAAACTTTGCAGATTAAACAGGTACAACAGAACCTAACAGACTAAATATCAATCCAAAGTATCAACCTAACAGGCAGAATATCAATGAAAAAAAAAGAGGGTTTTTGTTGAGGACAAATCACCAACTTGCTATTAAGGACCTTAGTCCCACTAAAACATTGAGGGAAATAAGAGCCTAAAGATATCAGGCTAAAAGCTTGAGTGCTAACAGGGGTACTCATCAGCAAAGCTGTCAGGGCAGACAATGCACTTGCTCCTCAGAGCCATATTCCACTGACTGTTCTGCCACTGTCAGACAAAGAAGTCATCTTTATGACTTAAACAAGTCTATATAACAAAAAAGAAGCCTATATATAACAACACTAGTTTATAGAATGGGTAAGTCTTTTTATATTTTTGTTTGCAATAAGATAGGCAATTCTTGCTACTTCAATGCTTTTCCCTCAGAATGTCCCAGAAAAGTGCTATTTACCTGCTGCCATTTCTGTTGCAGATAGGCATCTCTCACAGAGTACAGATACTTATTCATCTGGTCAAGAACTCCCTGGTAGTAGACCATTGCAGAGTCATAATTTCCCAGTAAGGCATATTCACGGGCCAACTTCACATTCTCAATGATCATAACAAGGCTCATGTTCAACATGAAGCTGAAAAAAAAAAAGGAAATATTAAGGAAGTAAAAAACCGAGTACTGAAACAATTTTTTTCAAGTATTTTCGTATGCTTATTACCTCATTTAGCATATCAAAACATACAAGCTGAGAAAATACTGGTTACAAAAAAAAAAGGCCTAAAATGAATGCCATACATATAAAAAGGTAATTTATGTCCTATTAGTAGAAATTAAGCTTTTCACGTCACAGCTTTGTTTCTTGTCATGGAGATTCTGTCAAAAAGCCCATGTAAGATATGCAGATTTTAATGCCTTATTACAAGTCACAATTGCATACTCTCCTTACCTCTTTATTCTACTGTAAGATAAATTAGTATTTTACTGTGCCTGGCCTGTGCTGTGTGGTGTAAAAAAAACACCAAACAAGCAATAAATCAAAGCCCTTCTTTCGAATGCATTATGTTTCATTATTTTTTTTTCACCTTAACATTCCGTGCATGTGAGTTTTAATAGTCTGATTTTGCCTTGTGGAAAATACTTTTCTTCCATTAGCACGATTTTACAATTCTTCAATTTTATTTAATGTTTCTTTGAAACAAATATCCACCTTTCATGCCCAGCTTGCACCTTCCTATCACCTTCATTCTTACACCTAAAAAGAAACCCCTGAAAAACATCAAGGCTGTTTAAGTTATCACTGAAAGGCAAGCAAAAGCCACAATTAAACATTTAGTGTGTAATTACCCATTTTATTTAATGCATTGTTCAAACCATGCTGCTTTTCCCTGTCAGTGGTGCTTGTTTGTGGTTTTTTGGAGCAAACATTGCAGACTGCCACTTTGCAGCACTAGCAGAATATGCACCTTCAGATTAGAAGAGCACAGAAGTATTATTTATACAGGTACAGTAGAAGCAGTAGAAGGAGACTCATTCTTTACAGTGCCACTGTCCATAGAGCAGTTGTCCCACATTATCGTCAGTGTCTTATACACTGATATACCCATCCCCTTCTTCTCTAAGACACTCATGCTGTCTCTGCTTTTCTTGTCTCTTACACACCAAGAACTTCCCCACTCTCCTCATAATTTCCTAACCAGGCACAGAAAACATTAAAATCAGCAAAACAACATGCCTGCAAGAGAGTCATCCTGCTCTCATTTTGGCACCTGAACCCAGTGCCAGGAAGAAGCAACTGCAGACAAGCAACTCTGGCTAAGCCCTGGGATGAAGCATACTTGATACAGATCAACTATTTAAAGAATGTAAGAGGCACTAAATTCACATGCGCAATAAACAGACTTAAGACTGAATATATTTCAAGACCAGGTCAGGGTTGAGTTTGGACACATTATCAGAGGTTTCAGAAGCCACTCTTCACACACACCTGCCAACCTATTGCTAAAATGTGAGCTCTCCAATTGTAAAGAGGGGCTGCTAAGCACAAATCAAACATTTTAGGGCTTTCACTCCTTTTTCTGTCCCCTCCTCAAGTAGTTTCATGCACAGAAACACAGCTCAGGCATTCCTGAGCCAACATCCTCTTCTTTATTTGCTTCCTTCCTTCTCCTTCCCCAGCTTCCCTTGGAGCAAATAGCTGCTGTCAAAATTTTTAGTCCAGAACAGCAGAACTCTGGCAGCAGCAGAGCTGAAGATGAGCCTCTGAGAGCCCACACCCATCCCTGCAGAGGGGACCCGTGGGGTGAGCAGGAAATCTGCTATCACAGAACCTACAGGGTGTAATCCCACTCAGGCCAGACACTCGCCCAGCTGGCCACAATGTCTACAAGATGATACAGTTAATGTGACCAGCAACCACAAAGACCAACATACCCCAGACTAATTAGGGTCTGGAGACAGAGTTTGGCTTGGGAGTTTTGTTGGTTTTAACCTCAGGAGAAAGAGCCTGAAGATGTTTGTCAGCTGCTGTATGGATCATCACACAGATGTTAACAAAGTTTTCCCTGCTGTATTTAGGAGCAAGCTTTTCCACTCCTGCTCATCCTACCAGACACACCTGTTTGCCTGTCCTGAGAATTCAAACCGATGACTAACACTACTGAAATCACAAGTTGAGCAAGATGTTAATAGACATCTTAAAAATCAAGTAATAGCAAGTTACTAAAACTAAATTAGACTTTAAAATACAGAGGGAGGTCAGAGGTAACTTTTTTTCACTGAATGCTGTAGAGCAATCTAAGCAGAACAGCAACTTTATGTATACAGAAAAAAAAATTTGCAAGAATAGTTTTCACCTGGAAATGTGAAAATAACTAGAACTAGGGGAAAAAACACAACAAAAAAAAAACCCCACAACAACAAAACTAAAGAGGCTAAGTCAGAAACATATGAACACTTGGGACCAAAAGGATAGCACTGCACATAATAAAAGAGGCAATGACATTTTCAGGTTAGAAAGGGCAGAGAATGTAAGGACAGAAAGTAGAAACAGACATGTAAGCAGAATAAGCTAGCAACTTGTGGGAAGAAAAAAAAGGAAAAAGAAGGTGCTCACTCAGGCTTATAATGCTATTGGAATCTACCTGTTTCACCAGTGCTATTGAAAATGCAAGATAATTTGGTTTAAACTAGAAAACCAATTTAATTTGTTGCTTCATCTTGACTCATGAGAGCAAAAGAGCTTGAAGTGGCTTCCAAACACAAGGCTCTTGAGTACGAGCGAGGCAGAAAAAGCTGCTGGCTCTGCTTATGTCTGGACATGCCACTGCTGCTGCCACAACTTCAGGCGGTGTCAGAGCTGATACACTAATGAGAGTCCATGGGTGTGCAGCACTTGTAAGTGAAGCAGCTCTGAGGGGGAAAAAGAAGAGTTAGAGTACTAATCTGAAAGCAGACTGAAGTTTGTGGCAGAAGGTGACAATATACCGGGGCAGCTCGGCAGGGTGGAGGATGTGGGAGAGGCACGACTACACACAAATCCAGAGTTAAACCAGAACTGAAGGGATTAAAACTCTCCCAAAACTAATCCTGCATTACTTAATAATTTTTAAAGTATTTGCAAATACTTAGCAATATCACATGTGTTTACAAATACTTGGTGCTATCACGTAACAGGATGTCAAAGCAGCAGGTCTGCACTTATCAGCCATGACCTTCCCATGAATCATGACTAGTGAAGTTATCTATGTTCCAACAGCCGCTGAAACAGTGAAGAGCTCATAAAGTTTACAGTGAACAGGATATAAGGAAAACAACCTAAGCACTTTGTCTTGCAAGTTTAATTCTTCACTGTGTACAAACACACAGACTTCATAACAAGAATAATCACTCTTCACACCAGTTGTGAGTAGATAAGATTCCCTGAAATTAACCCATCTCTAGTTACAAAATACATTTTATCATTTGCTGCAAGGACCTAAAGTATTTCTAGAGTATAGAACAGCCAAGTCTAGGAAGGGTTGAACCTAACAAAAGTTCAAGAGCCCTACAGCTTGTGAGAATGAGGCTTTGGAACTTATTTTTGTATTTCATTTGAAAGATACCAGCCTAATCATTATCAAGAAAACCCTGGGGATACTTTATGTTTCCCATAATAACTTCAAGAAATCATCAGTAGAAATGGCTGTAAGTAATTTCTGCTCACAGTCATTTGTTAGCATCCAGGAACACTGTATCAATCCCATAACACAAAGAAGTCATCCAAACTTTAAAAAATAAAAGAAGAGATTAATTGATAAGTGTGCCAATTACCGTGGTGGACCTGCTGACTGGAAGGCACAAGCCATACATGGAAAACACTTCCAAAGAGTTCTTTGCTCCAACCTTAATGTCTGGACTAAGCCAGAGCCTGAATTTTGGCAGAGCACACATGTTTCCATTATTTCAGCCTGCTATACAGGCTCTGACATCAAAGCAACTGTGTAATATTTGCAAAGTTCTCTTGGCAAGCCAGATGAGAAAAAAACACCCCAAAGTAACAGCTTTCAGGAATCAATTTTTACTGATGATACGACGGCCTGCACCACCTCTGAGTTCCCTTTCACCTTTCATACTCTTCTTCATAACATCCATGGCCAGCAACATTTGGTATCAACAAGTGACTGCGTTGATTACTTGGGAAGGAGAGTTGCCAGAATTACTGGATACTAAACAAAATGGTTCTCATGCAGTTGCTGTATTTAACAGTAACGGTTAGCAGAAAAAGAACCACCAGCAGCCACAAACATGAGCAAGGCTGGCAGTTCGTGGAAAATTTAAAAATCAATCACTAGGTAGAGATACACTGGTGGCATGTGATGTCATGCTTTCCAGGCTAAGCCTTTCAGAAAGCTTTATTAAACAGGCTACTTTCTCCCCACTTCATGGGGGCTGCCATTCTTTTTGATGATCAGTGTTAAATAAACAATTTTCTCCGGAAGTTTAGAGAGGTCCGCGGCTGAATAGATACCTGAAAATGCTGCCTGCAGCTTCTCCCTGTCTGGAGAGAAAACTCGCATCACTTGCATAACGCGCAGATTACTGCACATTAACAAAAAACCCCAAAACAACAAAGCAGGTGGAGGGTGAAGGCAGACTCACGAAGCAGAGCTCCGTGCCCGGGACAGCGCCAGCAGCCCCAGGAGCCCACCCGGGCGGGTTGCGGGGGCCGGGAGCGCCGGCCGCACACCTGCGGGCAGCGGCAGCCCCCGACGGCGATACCCCGTGCGGCGCCGAGCACGTGCGAGCCACAGCCCTGACATAACGAGCTCCGTGGCCATGGCCACGGCTGTCGCGACAGCAACCCCCGCGGCCCCTCGCCCTCCGGCCGTGAGACAGCAGGGCAGCCGGAGCCCGCCCGTGCCCGGGAACCCTCGGGGTGGCCCCGCCGCGCGGGGCCCGGCTATCGCCCCCCGCCCCGAGCCCCCTGTCCCTGCGGCCCGGGGCGGACCCCGCGGGCCCCTCTCGCTCACTTACTCCTCTCCGGTGCTCGCACCCGAGGCGGCAGCAGCAGCTCACAGCGAGACCAGCCACGACCCCTTCGCTTCTTCCGCCCCCTTCCTCCCGCAGCGGCGCTGGCCCCGCCCCGGCCCTGCCCGCCGCCTCCTCCCGCCACCGCCGCCGGCAATTTTTGAAGGCAAATCCGGCTGCGTCACTTCCAGCCTGGTGGGACGGGGTAGAAGGTCCACCCAGCCGGACCGACAAAGAGTTGGTGTCTGTTTGAGCGTTATTAATGAAAACGAAGAGCTGGTTTGGTTTTAAAGAGTAGCGGGAAGAGGGAAAAAAAAAAAGGCGGCGAGAAAAGACCAACTGCATTGGCCGGGAATCGAACCCGGGCCTCCCGCGTGGCAGGCGAGAATTCTACCACTGAACCACCAATGCTTGGTTGGGAAAGGTTCTCTGCCGACATAACTCGAAGGTCACAAACGCGAATTTCCCCGCCCGACCACATCCACCTGAGTTCCCGCCCTGGTGGTCGAGGGCCTTCCTTCGGCTATTTCTTTTCCGTAACTCACAAATGTCAGTTTTGCCGAGTAAATAGCAAGCACCCACTTTTATCTACATGCTCTTTGCATGTGATTTGTCAGCACCTCTTCAAACTTTCACAGATGGTGGTGTTCTGGGGAAGAAAACGCATCTGAGAGTGCTGAGGAAAACCTACCGCTGAGCGGAGTGAGACCAGGAAAATGCCCTTAAGTGTCCCTGATGGAGCAGTACCTCGTCACCTGTCTAAATAGACTCAGCTGCTTAGCAACAAATAGGATCTAAAGGTTGGGCACAATGCAGGAGGTTTATGATAGTCCTTCAGGGTGAACTCCAAACCCCCACAGCAGTATGTCATCCTTTAATTAAGTGCATCACATCCATTCTTACTCGTCATTTTATTTCTATCAATTCTTAAATGGGCAGTTTTAGTCTATCCCTTTAACAAATGTCTACATTTAAAACAACCATTCCTACATTACTTCAGCTGTAAAGACACAGACAGCTGCTGCTGAGTTTCCAAAATTTTAAGTGTATCACAGCGCTTGGTTGATGAGAGCTGGAAGAATTTCCTTTCTCCCCTCTGTAGGTGGGCTAATGAATAAAGAATGGTGCTGTACTTCCACAATCTCCTCCCCAAGTATAGACGAATTAGGATATAACTCAGTCTCTCCAATAATACATTGGTTTCTCCATCAGTACTTCGAGATGTGCACTTAAAGGGGATTTTCACAAAGACATATACAGATGAAAGCTGTGATACATCATCCTCTTAAGGAACAGCCTGATGGTAGATAATGTATGCATAATAAATAATAAAAAATAAAAATAGCAATTTGAAATATTTACTTATTTTGATGAAAGAGACAGCAGGGGACACAGAACACCAACAAATTGAACTCTTGAACATCAATGTGTATACTTTTGAGAACAGGTTACAAACATGAGGTGACAGACAGGTACAATACCATTCCTGCTGTTACACTTGTGCCATTTTATTGTTAAACAGTAGAGCTGTTGCAGCATAAATGTGACTTGTAGAAGAGTGATGTGAAGGAGAAGCACAGAAAAATAAATGCAATTGGGCAACTAACATTTACATTTCATGTCTGAATAGCCAAAATAAGAATGTGATTTTCATTTCTTATAAAGATCCAGTGTGGGTTTATTATTCCATGAAGTGTTACACTACAGAAACTGATTCTGAAAAAACAGGAACAGTTTCTATAACTCAGGAATGTCACTACCAGTAGCCGATGATTCAGTTAGGCTGCTCATGAGAGCTGGAATTCTTTCTCTTATTCTAAAATAACTTTTAAGAAGGTGTCAGTGCAACCACTCCCTCACATCCTGTTGCCCAGGTGAAACATACATGCTGTGTGCTCAGTCAGCAGGGGCAAGGAAGCCTCCACTGCTCAACTGCTGGGCACTGACAAACTGGAAACCTGGCACTCCTGGACAAAGGGGATGGATGCTCCAGTGTACCTACTGGAAAACTCAGTGAAGATGCACATTCTTTTCATATGAGCATCAGGAATCTTGGAGATCATGGTCCAAATCACCACCCCGTAAGTCCCTAAGACCCAAATGTACCAATGGGCATTCAGAGATCACATGGCACACGTGTAGCTGGATTGCAGTAATACAGAGACCTGGCACAAGGGGATGCCGAGGTCATGATCGAGACAAGCGAAGACTACTCAAAAAACCAGAGAATAACTTACTATGGCCATGAGATAATGCACAATTGTTAAGTTTACTAGCTAAACAGAATTTTGACACAGAATAAATGAATGATCCGCTTAAGCAGAATTATGGGACAGTCTATGTATTTAATTGGAGAATGCAAAAGAACTGACAGTCTTATAATACAAAAAAGACATTATATATACATATACACACAGAATATGTCTATATATATCTATATAGATATATATAAATCAGTAAACTTGAATAGTGCCTTTATCATGACCATCTTAAGGCATTCAAAACATTTTACTATTACATTGACTCAATTCATTACCTTTTTTGCTTTGGCTGAAATAAAGCAAACAGATTTAAAGGTCTGATCTGAAACACAACATCTGAAACAAAAGCGTAATATTATCTTCAGTGACAGCAGTATAATCTAAGAACTCACCCACTGCACTGCCTATCAGCTGAATAATATTAAAAGGAGTCTAAATAAATCATTCCCACTCACAGTTTTTGCAACAGCGGAAGATACATCAGTCTCAAAGAGACTTTCTAGCCATAAATTCTATAGATTTTATAACAAACTGAGGATAGAAAAGATACAGCAAGAGGGCCTGCCCGAGGATAGAATGCCACTGAATATCAAATAGTATTTACAGTACAAGTTATAGGATTTTATAAATACAATTAATATGTATACAAGGGCACATAAAAGAGAAACTTGTTTTCATGCTTTACAAAGTAAAGGTAACCTGAACTAAAACTTACTGCAGAATTCCACAGCTGCTGGCTAGGAGCCTCTTTTCTCCACTGCCTGTACAAACCAATCCCCATTGTAGGTCACCAGTGAACACCCATGTTTTAAGCAGCAACTATGAAGAATCTCAACAGACTCTGAATCTATGTATGAAACGTCAAGTTTCAAAACATGGGTAGGGCAAAACATGCTGGAGAGTTGTGACAACATTCATGTGTAACTAACTTTCTCAGAGGAGAACCTGGACTGTAACGAACTGCACTTTTGCAAGGAAATACATAATACTGCAGCATATAGGTGGCAAAATTCAAACAAGGAACATTACAACTTCTAACACATGATACTAGAAAATGCCAGAAGCATCTACCAAATTCTAAAGTTGTGAGCACTTCCTGTATTTGATTATAAAAGGCAAAAGAGTATTTAGTATTTAAGTACTTGCACGTGTTCTTAAAAGAATCAATAATTTCCTTTAATAAAAGCAATTGGTTTTTCTTTTTAGACCAATGATGACTTTACAGGACACTTTTTTATTCTTTTTTAGAATTATGTTTAAATTGATGAAGATCAGTAATAGTATTAAACAGAAATACACCCTAGTATAGTGCAGCCAGAGGAGAGATATGCTCAGATGAAAAGGCAATTTTAAGAATCAATTTAATGAATTGACATTATTTTCTCTGTACACTTCAAAAATGGTGAGGCAGGCTTGATTAAATTACCTTTAACCAGCAATATATTATACTTTGCTCCAAGACAAGTAGACCAGTTTTACTGGGATACTTACTATGAAGGAGGATAATCTTTAAAGTTTATTTACATGAAAAGGAATCTTTTTTACACAATATATAAAATGGAGTAGTTACGCACTGCAGCCATTTTATAATAAAGCTAAATGAAATTAATCTTAAAAGCTACTCTATTTCAACAGCTGTGGGAAAGGCAGAACAGGAATTGTTTTATTAAGATGCAAACTCATTTTCATTATAGAAAGCAACTAACTACTTGTTTGAGAAAACAACTTCTCATAACCATCTTCCAACCATTATAAACATTTCACAGTAGAGGGGTGAACTTCCACAAACATTTTCTTCTGTGACAAAGTATGTTTAAGAAGCTTCCTCACTGCCAACCTGCTGCAGTTCCTCAGTTATGTCAATATAAATCATTTTTGGACCACACTAGAAACCGGACTGCTCAAACAACCACACTTACAAGAAAGGAAACTCCAAATGCGAACCAACAAGCACTTTCTTCGGTGATCCAGTGTTTAGGACAGTACTAGAGACAGTTGCACTGGCACAAAGAGAGACACTGGACTGGAGCACAAAGAGAACAAATGGCCATAAGCAAATAAACCAGCTTGGTAAGAAAAGTAAACTGGTAACTGATGTTTTCTGCAAGAACACGTACAAACACCAATTTCATGATGTTTAGATAGTTGTAATGCCAGTGCAATGGCAAAAATAATAATTTACGAAAGCAGTAATGCTTACATGCATGTTATTACATTATCCATTGGAATTCAATTCCAAAGAAGGAGAAATGTTTCAAAAAACATAAAGTTTATTAAAAATAGTGCATTTTTTTTACCATTGTGTTTATTTTAGGAAAAATAAGGATAGAGACAAGAACATAATTGTTTCTGCTTCTCAATACTTAACTCCTGGTCTTGTCTCAGTGAAGCTGCTTAGAGTGATGCTCCCATTCCTGCTTCACATAACCTCAGCAGGTTCAGTACCCTCCCACCATGAGACACTAGGACATATCTGAGCATCTGCTGCTGGAAATTATGGAAACAGTAATGCAGAAGGCAGCAGGCACAGTTGTAAGTTCCTAATCTGTTCTGAACCAGGCTGTCAAAGACAGAGCATTGACACTGTACTGCCAGCTCAGACAGACCATCCACAGCCCTTCTCCTCAGTGCCTGAGTAACCAGAAGGAAAACTGATCCAGCCAAGGGAAATGAGTCTCCACAACAAGCCTCAGAAGTCATATTTTATAATCTTTTCCCATTATTATCTCAAATTTATCATGAAAATACTACTCTAAAATTTATTTTTCAAAATAAAATTTCCAACAAAAGCAGCACTGTACACACTTTACAGTTTGGTTGTAGTCAGAAAATTGAACTAGATTTCAGGAAGTGTTGTTTCTAATGCTTCTTTTCCTCTTATGTCTATAGGAGAACTGATGACAAGAGACAATTAAGTTGTTTGTCAGTAAGCAGTCCTGCTTTGAGAGTACCAGTAGTCACATGCTACAGTGTTACTAGTATCAAATCTAATTACTATTTAATCAAACACTAGTTCTAATGTTTTATCATCTTACAATCACACTGTAGCCAAGACTGACTCTTTCTTGTTTCAAAGCTGAGAACTAGGCCACTCCCACAGCAGCTGGAAACATTTCCCCAGATAGGTGGCTGTTTTTCCAACACTGTCAATAATAAGGCTAAATAGAGTGAGAAGTGAGGGTACAGCAGCCTTTTTTGTTCTCTTCAGAAACATATCAGAGAACTTTATGAGTGTAAAGTAGGTTTTATTATTTGGTCAACGCATGGAAAAACTGTGATTAAAAATTCTGAAGCAGAGACTTGTTCTCTAAAATTATTCAATATATGTATAAATAGATACCAGGCATCTCAGGGGAAAAAAAAAATCACTATTTCCTATTTTGAGTACTTAGAGTACAAAGGACCAATAACAATATTCAAGTGATTTTTTTTTTTAACCTAACATCAAATCTCTTCTAAATTAAACAATTAACATCACTGGAATAAATTAATTTTTGAGAAGGATTTCCCTGTATTCTGGGAAAACAAAATGTACAGAGAGGGAAAGTGAAGAAATTATTTTTTTAGCATTTAAAAAAAAAAAGTGTGCACATATTTACCCTAGCAATCTTCTTTCAATTCTCTTAAAGGAAGAGACTTTTCAAAAGCTGTAGCTGCAGAATTGATTATTTCATTTTTGACTTTCATTCCTCTACTAAACATAAACCAGATCACGACTCTGAACTCCTCTACTTGCCTGTTCATCATCATCATCATCATCTGACTGCTGTTCTGAGTTTTGGGAACTACCATACTCATACTCAATGGGCTTTGGATTGTTGTATGGGTAGCCATTGTCATCAAAAAACCTTCGGAAGGTAAACTCATAAAAAGCATGTTCAGGATGTTTTCCATTTTTGTACCACCCATTAAGGGTATCATTTCTGTTCCCCTCCTTATCATCATCACTCCACAATTTATCTGGATCGACTGGATCAAAGTTTGATGTGTCTGTAGGATGAGCAATTTTGGGAATGTAGAAAGCAGACTGTCGCCGTAGATCGCTTGAAAAATCAATTGTTTTGAAAAATGGATGAGCTTTTATTTCATCTGCACCATTTTTGCCTAAACGATCTTCTGGCCCTCGGCAGAGTTTAATAATAAGGTCAGAGGCCTCTGGAGTCAATTTAGCCTGAGGTGGAATATGAAGTGCAGTTTGCCAGTTGATAACCTTAAAAGCAAAAAAATGTGTTATTTATTTATAATTTCACAAAAAGGAAAAAACACATTAAAACAATGAAACAAAACAAATTACCACAAAAAATAATTCAGTATGTCTAAGGTTTTTCACAGTAGAGGGGAAAACATGAAGCTGTTCTTTCAGAAACACAAGGAATATTTTATCTGGAAATCTGGCAAAATGCAGGTAAAGTTTATTCACATTCCAAATCTAAACTAGACTCTGGCATGGAAGACTCCTGCTAAAAACCAACGAAGACACCATAAAAAACAGCACCTGGAACCTGAGATTAGGCACATGGCTTATAATCCTAAAAAAGTGAGGCAGGTGAGTTTTGAATTATATGATGACAGACTTCAATTTAAAAAAAAAAATCAATACTGCACTACATTTGAGCGACCTGAACGCAATGTTGCAAAAATGACACCTGCAGAAGACTGACTTGATGCCTTCTCTGAAACAGCAGGGGTTCAGGAAGGAAAGGACCAAAGGTTCGGAGCTGCCAGTAGCCCTGAGCAGGCAGTCATCTGCTGTTCCTCCATCTTCCCACCAAAGGAAAACCTCTGCAGGCAAACAGGCATGGAAACCAAGAGGTGGGAAAAGAACACACAGATACTGAAGAGAGAAGGGAAGGGGAATAACAACTGGAACAGATACACACAGTGAAAGGCTGAGATGCGATGTGATTTTCAGTTGGCATCCTTACTGTATAACCAGGTAAGTTATGAATGCGATTCTAGAAGTCTCTTTATGAATGAAGTGCACCTCCACAGTAACGTAAAGTTTAAAATCTCCATAGTTTATAACATGGTGAGACAGGCAGCGCTCTCAAACATCACCTTTGTTTCCACTACAAATTAGCAAGCCTTTGTAAGTTTCAAGCCTTTTTCAGACTGTTAATAGCAGACTTTTAAAGTTACCTTCATTTGTGTTTCCAGTGGTGTTTGTGCCAGGAATGGAGGCTGCCCCACTAGCATCTCAAAGAGAATTACTCCAACACTCCACCAGTCACACAACTGTGTGTAACCTGAAATAAAGTTCAAATAAGGTAATCAAGCCTTTGTATAGCTTTAATCTTGAATTTCTAAAAACAAAAAAGTTCAGAAGATAATTCAATTCTATTGAATACTTATTTAAGATTTCCATATTAACAATTTTTTTTTTGTTAAAACATCGCATCCTGGGGAGAAGCAGGAGGGTGGGGAAGCTGAAGCAGGACACCTGAACACCAGTCACTTTGCAGTGAGACTGCAGTACACAAAGGCATTCATTACCTGTGCGTAACAGCACTTCTGGTGCAATGTAGTTGGGTGTGCCCACAAGGGAATGGGCCAGGCAGCGCTGGTGCTGCCGTGCAGCCCTGCGCTCCAGTGGCTTCAGCCGATCCCCACACCTGCAGTTCGCCGGGTCACCCCACTCGCTGCTGAAATCCATACTGTCCTGACGGGCATGATCACCTGCCATGGAGTGACAAGGATGGCAAAACTGAGGATGATGACTTTATTTGTTATCCAATATGAAATTTTCTTTATCCTTTAATATTTCGTATTACGAGACAGAATCTGTTTCAGTTTCAATTCTCAATCTGAGAGCTAAAACAGAAATCAACATCAAGATGTTGATTTTTGTTTATGATATAAAATACCAACCTTTGAGGACACAACTTTTTTAAGCTAATTTTTGACATAACTATGAAAAAATACCAATCTCGATATTTTCAGATTTTTCTTAACATCACATCGAGTGAATAAGATGTATATTGCTTTTACACTTAAACATAAACCTCTTATCCTTTAAATAACAAAAAAATAAAATCAAATTTTAAATCTTTATCTTCTCACCAGAGACTGAGTAACAGTCTGGCCTAATATATGTGACATTTTGAGAAAAACTCATCAGAAGTAATTTAAACCTTGTTTTTGAAGGTATGTCTTTATTTTTGGAAACTAAAAACACGTTATCACATAATCTGTATTTCACCACTCTCAAAATTGTGACTTCTCTTTCACTCCCACTTTTTCTTCAGCTGTTGTTTCAAGTAATCAAGTAGGATTTTGAAAAGCCTACTTAAACCTCCTCATGAAGGAAACAGCACAGTCATCTTTCTACTCATTTATAATTTAATTCCTTGTAAAGAATACCTGTATTTCTCTTACCACTCTGGTAGTATTTTGAGTCATGGGTCCATCGAAAACCAGTACAGAGCCCGAAGTCAGTCAATTTGATATGACCATCACGGTCTATCAAGATATTGTCAGGTTTAATATCTCTGTGGATGAAGCCCATTTTATGAACGCTCTCAACTGCGCACGTCAGTTCTGCTGTGTAGAACCGTGCCAGATTTTCTGGAAAGACACCCATCCTAATTAGAAGACTCATCATATCGCCTCCTGGAATGTAGTCCATTACAAAGTACAAATTGTCCTTATCTTGGAATGAATAGTACAGGCGAACTACCCATTCATTATCAGCTTCTGCAAGGATATCCCGCTCAGCTTTAACATGAGCAACTTGATTTCTAAGCAAGACATCTTTTTTCCTCAGAGTCTTTGTTGCATATAGGGCATTAGTATCCACCTTTCTTGCTAGGCAAACTTCTCCAAATGCACCAACTCCCAGGGTTTTAATTTTTACAAACATTGACTTGTCCATTTTAGCTCTTCTTAGCCGAATGTAATTTGACTCTTTCTGGCACAACATCTTCCTCATTTGATCACGAGCTTCTGGTGACAATCCGACCTGTGCAGCAAACAGAGTTACATCTGAAGAGTGAACAGTACTCTTAATTCTTGGTGATCTTCTCATAATTAATTACAAGGCTTAGGCAAAGCAAACCAAATACTTATACACAGCACAAGAAATAATACTTAAATGGATTTGGTTTTGTTTTAATTTACACATTAGGATTCTATGAAAACACATAGTAGTGATAAAAAACTGAAATGTGATCATTTTCAACAGCAAAATGCACAAGGTGCCATGCACCAGGAGGTTCTAGAGAAAGGACTACTACATTCTTAAGAAAGGTAATTTACAAATTACTGATAAAAACCACTGCAAATAATATTATCTAAGTAATAGGGTGCATTGGCTGCCTCCCTGATTCTCTTTACAGGCAAAAGAACGCCAAGACACATCTAGGAGCTGTAAGTTGCTGAGGGCTAAGGAGCTGCCATGGGAAAGGCAGACTAACTGGAGCAGAAGTCACTGAAATTCCTGACCATGCTCTAGAATTTCAGCTGCAGGAGGGAGTATGCACTCCCTCTCACTCTCTCACTTCCATGCGTAGCTACCCAAACCAGATCCTACCGGCACTGCTTCCTACTGCCTGCCCACACCAAGCCCGTGCCTCTGCCACAAGCCTGGACCAATTGATATTCCCTCTTATCACATAACACACCCCTTTCTAACAGGACTTTGCTCACACTCTCACCATTGCTCTCCACTCTACCTAGGAACCCGCTGAGCCCAGCACTTCCTTTTGAAGTGGCTCACTCCTCCCAATAGTATCTTTTCTTGGCTCCCATCTGCGTACATATCCCTATCTTGACTGAACATCCCTGGTGTTCCAGCCAATGCCACCAATATTCTGACAGCTGAAACACTCACAGGCCACACACAACTCATCACCTACAGTGTGGAAACCCTTATCTACAAGAACCACATCGATCACTCTCATTGTACTCCAACCTGCATGCCCTCCTGGTATAGTCTGGCTCGTTTCAATTCCCTTAAGAGTCCCATTCAATTTTGGTGCCATTTTTCTTGGAAAATTTCAGGGCCTGGAATCAGAATAATCCTTCTTCTTCGTTTTAATGTGAATAGAATCTGTCTTTAATTTTTTTGTATTTCTTCTCTGTGACACTATCACCACGTAGATTGATGTTCATTCCTTCTTTTGTTTTCTGACAGCATTTTCAAATTACTGTATGCTACCTTTCTCACAGCATCTCAATTATTTTATCTGCCTACGTGGCTTGAAATCACCATCCCACACCAATGATTTCCAAGTTCAACCTATAGCATACTTCCTTAATTTTTCATGGACATGTTGATCATAAACTCGAACATTGCCACACTGAAACCTTGCAAACATCATGACTGTACTCAAGGACAATTCTAAAAGCTTTCCATTTCTTACTGTAACATCTTATCGATGCTTGATACCAAATCTTGCTGCTTCCACTTCTTTAAAGCCTCAAATATCTGAGATACTGTCTGCACAGCTGTATTCAGAACCATCAATAGGACTAAGTAACTGGTCTAGGCCTGCATAGACTGTATGTTAATAGATGACTTCGGCCTTGCCTGACTTCCACATAACTTGAAACAAAATATAATAGATGTGACTGACAAAAAAAGGCAGAAAAAATCAATTAGATATAATTCAGTATCTTAAAAATGCTTTCACAAGTTACTATATGCCACCTATTAAAGAAAATACTGTTAGAAAACATAAAATTTCTTATGGGCTTCATAGCAAAAATGGATCCAAAGGAGATGCAGTTAGGAAAATGCATACAATATGCTTGTCTACCCAAATAAATTTCACAAGTTATACAAATTTGGTAAGATTTAAATAGGGAAGGCTGTCTCAAATTTGAGACAAATATTTTTGTAGACATCAGCTAGGCAGTAGTTAGGACTGGTTAGCTGTAGTTTCAAGACTGGTGTGGGAAATAGCTTCAACTACATATTTTGAATTTAAAAAATTGTCTTTTTGCAAGAATATCTGTGTACTGTCTTCCAAGACAGAAACATCTGAAGTTTTCCATGAATGAACAGGCTTAAGGCACACTTCAACACATAAGGAAGAATTTTTTTTAAGACTTAGAAATATCAAGAAGACAGCTGAAAACCTGAGCCTGGTAAAGTTCAGACAGTGGTGGAGCACCTTCTTAAGGCCCATCTGAATCCTAAAGTTTGCCTCAGTACAGACCCACTCGACACAAACTGAACCCCACCTATCACTGACAAAACGGGCAAAGAATAAAACCTAGATGGCAACAACCACCTAGGAGTGAGATTCAATACAATAATTAATCACTGCAAGACATACAAAGAGTCCCCAAAACCCTTGTAGCTTTGCTTTTTTCTACCTGCTCTCTAACATTTGCATCTGAACAGCTTTATTGCAAAAAACTAGCCCAAGTACTGCAATTTGTCATCTCTTCCCTCAACCCACCTTCATTTTGCCCTGTCATCCACTAAACCAAATATTAATTACAAATTTTCTCTCTGAATTGCTGTATTTTCCCTAGAACTCTCCTCAGCTTCAGCATTTACCAAAAATTAACAAACTGTCAGCTGCACAAACTTTTCAACACATGTTTCTCCAATTACCAAGAGTTTCCTAACTTGCCCTCTATTATCAAACAATTTGCTCTCATTTTGCTTCCTTCTCATCTTGGCTGTGCCTTAAAGGATGACTTAAGTTTCCCTTTGCAGGAAAGACATCTACTATAACTCTTGGCCAAACTCACACATCTAAACCAAACATTTCTGAGACCACTCAACTCCTAGGAGACCTGACACCACAGAAATATGTCACATATGTGAGAAATACAGCATCCGGTGAAAGCGGGTATTTTCACAGGGATGCATTCTGAGTTTTCTTCTTTCAAAATTCAAAGGGCAGAAAAGAAGGGATTCAATACTTGCTTAATCTTCTTAAAACTTTCCGAAAATAAATAATTTCCCTTTCTCCTTCTCATGAAGGCCCAAAATATACTTCATTGTTGTGGCATTCCTCTCCTGTATGCTTATGAAAAAAGAGAGGTCTGCTGCAGCCTAACAGCCCATCTTCCACCCTCCAGCCTATAATTAAAGATCCCACTTTAAACCCAGCATAAACTATTAAAGCTCTAGCACTAACATTATAAATACTGTAACATATCCCTACTAAGGTGCTTTAAAAGCACAAGAAAAATATCAAGAAAAGTTATATCAGTGCTTTCATATAAGTAATACTTATTCTGAGATACTACAGAACACAACACAGTAAAAAGAGAAAGTGAAGTTTGCAAATCAATGTTAATTATAATCTTACATTTAAGTACTCAAAAATAGCCAAAATAAATTCATGCTTAATTTTGATGCAGGATTGCATGCAAAGCCCTCTGAAAAGGGATCATGCTATTCTTAAGAAACACTGTTGCTTCAGAATCTTACTTGTCTACACAGGGATGGAGGCTACAGAGTTCAGGAAAGCTTCCCACACCTTAACAGTTTAAATCAGCTGTTAGTGAAGTGAAAAAGGAAAAAGAGAAGACTAAGAATAAAGATCTAGTAAGAGTTCCAGGATGAAATCTTGCTAACATTTACATATTTGTAATTAAGCAAACACTTACGAAAGACTACAGCTTACAGTAAGAATTTTCAGAGTAAGAAAACACAGATTTAAAAAACAGCATGTCAGGAAAGCGGTATAAGCCAAATACATACTCCCACAGAACAAATAAGGAAGAACATAATACTTATGTCAAACTTTCAACTACAATTGTTAAGAAATTTGTGTGACACATCTCAATTTCACCTTTCTGCACATCTTAGTTTCACTACTTCTCACTGTTTTCTCTTTTGAAATGACTTATGTTTGTCAGCTCCAGTTTTTACCCTTTTGATTTGGTTTAACAGAACACTGAAATACTAGAAATAGACCACTGACTCCATGCAGGCACAAAAAAGTTGACTTCACATGTATTTGTTTTATAATTATGCCCTTTGATTGCTCGTTTAAACAGACACATTTACAGTGCATATTACAAAATAATCAGACAAAAGATACCATCTCTTTCATTCTAAAAAAACCTCAACTAACCTTTAAATGTTTTTTTTTTAATTTGAACTTAAACTATCCCTACCGGTAACAAACTGCAGAATGTAGAAAACTGTATAGACACCTGTTTAGGTGTCTATATAACTGCACTAGCCAGCCTGCAACCTGTCCCCAATCTGCTTGTACCTTCAGCACTTATTTAAAAAAAATAGAAATATTTTTAAAAAATCATTAAAATATTGTCTATAACTCAAATATCAGGATTAAAAAGAACCCACAACAAAAAGCTATGAGCCATATAGCTACATCTCAGTTCACGTAATAATTATTTTGCTTTTGCTGCCTTACTGTATGTAGGCCAAACAAATCACCTTTAGACACCTAAAAACTTACTTAAATCCAAACAATTTCTAAGAAGAAAATCAAATACATAAACAAGACAAGAAAGAAACTTGCCACATCTCAAATACAAAGATTAAAAATAGACTTCAATACCACAGTTCTACATGTTCTACTCATCCGTACTATTTAATTCTACAATGAAGACATATCTCATAAAAGTAATACAAGAACAGTGTAGTCATAGATTTAGAAAAAAGGAAGAGTTTACCCGCATCATTTCATTCTCTAGTTGTTTTTTCCGATGCAAACGCTGCTGGTGTGACTTGAGTATATTCTCCACATGCTGCTCCATGAAGAATTTAAAGGCTTGAGGGGAATAACTTTGAATGCGAGACTCTCTTCTTTCTTCATCTTTCTTGTTTTTTCTAACAGGAACAGGTGAGGTTGTAATTTGTTTCTTTTCTTTATCTGTTGAATCAACACATTCATGATTCTTTTCATTCTCATCCTCCCTGGATAAAGGAGGTGTCTCCTCCTTGTTGAGCTTGGGTCCTGCCTCATACAGATTGACAGAAGGACTCTGATGTAACAAGTGTTTAGGGTAAGGTGGTGGGGGACCCTGGTAATTTGGAGCCTCCGCAACAGGAGACATGACTGCCATATTGGTAGAGGGACCGTCAGAGAAGGGAATGGTCTGAACAGTTTGCACAGGCTGCGGCATCCAGGAGGGGTGAGTGGGTGCCAGGGCAGTCTGTAGCTCTGGTTTCAACACTCGCATGCTTTTCACTGGTTGCTGAATGGGAGCTGGCGTTATGGCTGTCACTGTGGTGGCCGAAGGCTGGGAGCTGCCAGAGTGACTCTGCCGGCTGCCGTGATGGTTGTTGAAGGAGTTTGACCTCACGGGAATACTGGGCTGCCATGCAGGCATGTCGTGCCCATTGCCAGGCGACGACTGCGGCTGCACAGGGGAAGGCTGTGACCAGGACGCCGGTATTCCAGCTACATTTGTGTTGTAAAGTTCCAGGTTGTGACTATTTCTGTTTGGCACCATTATTGCCTGAGGAATATTCCCGTTGGTGTATGCTGAAGGAGGAGCAGATCCTCCTGCCTGCATCTGTAGTGCTGTGGGACTCTGCCTGTTAGCTGGATTCACTGGGTACGGGGGTGGCTGGCGACTCACCGAATTTCCAGACACCACATTCTGGTGAACTATGAATTCTGCCTGACAATTGCCATTTTGCATTCCAGCTCTTCCTGAAGGAAAACTAAATTTGCTATTGGCAGAACTCTGCATGATTATTGGTTGCCTGCCAATCGGGACAGCACTCATGCCTCTCTGACCCTGTGCAGATGAATTCATAGGAGGAGGATTCATAGGTGGAGGTGGATAACCATCCTGCCATGCTCCCGGTGGCACTGGAGAAATACGAGAGATTACATATTCCATGTTTCCAGAGTACCGCTTTGTTTGAGAATTTGGCTCCCAGGAAGGAGGTGGAGGAGTAGTTCCCCTTGGAGGGGGTGTCTGCCCCCGAGGAGGTGGGGGAGGAGGAGTGACACTCCGTATCTGTGGTAGAGGTGGAGGATTCACTCTTTGTCCATTGGCAGGATGAGCCTGAGCAAATGCCGCAATGCCAGATCCAGATAACGGCCTTCCTACATCAGGCTGTGAGCTGGGACTCTCTGAGCGATAACAGACACCCTCTGCCAGGGAAGGGCCGTGCCGCTGAGGAACCAAGGACTCCTTAGAACCCTTCCAGCTCTGCTTGCGGTTAACTGACTGCTGGACAGCCCCTGCTTCCACAAGAAGAAAACACAGCATTCACATTATTGGAAATTATTCCTATTTACTGCTTGGAATATTTTGTTCTGCATTAATTACTACAGAAACAGGACTTGAATTCTCTGACACAATATAATCCACTGTACTTCACATGAAAACTTTTTCTAGTAATACACTGCACAGCACGCTAATATGCTCAGTGCACATGTAAGAGGAAAAAAAAACCCACACTGAAACTATAAAGCTATAACACCAGAAAGTGATTTTTAGAAATTGCTTTTCTGAAAATGCATTTTGCTTCAGTAAAAACGTAAAATTTCATTTAAAAAAATGGTAACGTGCAAAATTATTAGTAACACAATGTATTTTTAATCATGTGTACAAGAAACTCTCAGAATGTTCAGCACAAATGCAAAAAACATAATAGCATGGAAAAATATGTTATGTTGCTATCCCTTCCAGTTAACACTTGCAAAACACTTAGTTTTCTTAAATTAAAATTTAACTGAATGCTGTAAAATCAAAGCTTGCACCCTCATATGCATACAGATCACCCAGACTTGTTTTATTCCCATAATGCAGAATTTGACTAAGTACTTTAATTTTAAAAGTTGTATCTTTTTGACTAGAAGTGTTGTAGAGAGAGAGGCAAGAATTGAAACTGTATGAATGTGAAACTTACAGAGCAAAACCCTACTATGTATTTACTCTGCAGAGGCTATTTTGCCTCATATAAATAAAACATACAAGGAACTGACAGTGCAGGCAGTCTTACTGTGGTTTTTATGATATTAACACTAAGATATGTGTAAACACATGCAGTACTGTAACTGCTGAAAATCACCCTGTCCTCACTTAAAGAATGTGTTAATTACTGTATTTTTTCAGGTAACAATGAAAACTTTGTCTAAATGGTGGAATTTACCTATGAACTTCATACATGCACCAACTAATTCTGCTCAACAGATTAAAGGAAAATAACGCTGTTCTTTGCGACTCCTGACTAATTTTTCCTCCTACCTATATTGTTGATTCAAAATCTAACTCCAGTGATAGCAGCTCAGCACCAAACTTTAGTCAAATAAAAGTTCAGTATTTCTGCTGCATTTTAAAGTTACTCTTTTTTTAGGTGTATGCTACTAAAAAGGAATCAAGTTGTATTAAAAATGTTCTAGCATCTGTTAAGAAAGCAGTAATAGCAAGTGGCAAAATTCTGACTCTGTTAGTAAAGACAAGAGTTGGTCCTCTAACACCTCTAAGAACATGAAACTTGCCTTAAAAACCATACAAACAAAAGCTGGAACAAAGCAGGAAATTAAGCAGAGAGGGATCCTGAAATATAACACCCTAAACTACAAATATCATAATCATACGATATATAAATATACATACAGACAAATGTATACACAAAAGCACACATACAGAATGCTGTTATGTGGGAGTGTGTTTGAAGAGAGGCAAAAAATTAAAAGAAGAATTCAATGTTCAGCACTTATTTCTAGAGCGGCACCTGACACAAAACAAAATACAAGCACCACATCCAGCAAGGTAATAAAAATTACCAAAATGAGATCTGAATGCCATTCCTTGTATAAAATGTTTAGGCACAGTAATAAAACCATGCAGTTATAAAACAGTGCTTAAGAAACTCATGTCAAATGGACTTATCTTTCAGGAGGACTACATCAGATACATAAAAATGCTGTTTTTAAAAGCAAAACATCTCTATCTCAGCATCTCTGTTCTACTGTGAGCATGTGAAGGCAAAATTTACTATGTTCTGTTTTTCACCTATAAGAATACACTCAGTGAGTTACTGAGTCACCATGGATACACCTACCTGGTGGTTTCATACCTGCGTTTACAGGTCTTGCTGCTGCTGCAACCATCTGTTCCCGACGAGGATCCTGGTAGCTCATTTTACTTATAAATTCAATGGCAGCCTCTATACTACGGTTGTTAGTTTGTCTAAGAGCTTGTATAACCATATCCTAAAGAGAAAATTATATACAAAAAATTATTTACAAGAAAATCACAAAAAAATACCAAAAATCATGGTTATTTAGCCAAATATCCTCCACTAATTTTACCAACGTAATTTTACAAAGTATCGATTTCCCTCAATTGTTTTAAAACTCATTTTAAAATGTCTTCTCCAGAAGAGATCATCCAAAATACTACTGCAGTCTCAATGCTCAGAAGAAGAGTTAACCGATCGAAGCACTGTAGTTTGATGTAAATCATCTCACCTTGCTATTCATAGAACAGTTTGGTCATACAATCCTTAAAAAAGGATTTTATAATAAAAAACCTATACAATTAAGTTGTCGCAATCTTTACGGACCAGTCAACATTAGAAAAAGCAGATACAACATTTTCAGCTCAAGAATTTGGTAATCTATGTGATATGAAGTAGTCAATGTCTTAAAGAGTATCACTATACACAGAACATATGAGGATTGAACTTGAACCATAGTAAGCAAAAGAGATTTTCTGTAAGATATTTAGGATTAAAAAAACCCCAAATACAATGAACAACATCCTACCCTGATTATTATACATATATATAAAAAACTATCTGCATACACACACGTGATACTTACTGATATCTATCTGTTCCACTTTACCCTTTAATGCTACCTACTACCTGAGAGGTGGGGGGAAATAACAAGAATGTTTGTGATATTTCATTTGAAAAAAAAATGCAATACATTTTGAAACTTCTCGACCAAGAAAAATGCTTTCC
This sequence comes from Irena cyanogastra, assembly GCA_013397155.1. Classification (NCBI taxonomy): domain Eukaryota; kingdom Metazoa; phylum Chordata; class Aves; order Passeriformes; family Irenidae; genus Irena; species Irena cyanogastra. The sequence goes on along the minus strand of VWZV01010930.1, from coordinate 34,784 downwards.
TACTTCAGCTGTATCTGCTCCTAGTGACACATGTGGATCAGTGCCATATGGCTATTGTGGCAACACAACTGTAGGTTAACACATGGCAGAAAGGGCTTATGCTGGCACTGTGCCTGGAAAAAGCCCCATATAATCACAAGTGTCATGGGAATTTGCAGTTGTATCCAAGAACAAAGGGTAGAAATAAAAGCCTTCAAGATACAAAGGATCCAACAAAAACACCAACCTAAGATACCTTTCTAATTTATTATCCAGCCACATACCACAAACTTCAGTTCGTAAAACCAGCTGCAGGTTCAATCTGTAAAAATGGAGCTGAAAACCAAACTACTTTGAAAAAACAAATGCACACCCCTCCTTGCCCCAAAATCCCACACAACAACAACAAAAATATATCTTCAACCTCAGCAATGAGCCACAGAGCTGGAGTGAATTATTACAAAGATCATTTATCATTACAAAATCCTTCCATTCTTCCTGACACACAGTCTGGACTGTGTATTTGATCACGTGAAAGGAACATGAAAAGCCACTACCAGCACTTGACACTGAGATGCCTTTGAGGAAAAGTCAGTTGGTAGTTTTGGAAAAGCTCACTCTTGGTAGAGGTAGATCTCTCTGTAAATATCAAAGCATCACACAGCAGAACTCATGAGCTGGTCACTACTGCAAGCAGTGCACGCCTGTAAAGTTAACCCCTGTTGTGGTACTATGCCTTTTTCCTTTGGAAAGATGAGTGGTTTGCTAGCTCTTTTTAAACATGCTTTTGTACTCAGGTTTACAAAGAAGGCATGAAAACAAGTGTGATTTATATGATGTCCAGGTCCCAGTAAAAACACACAAGCTGTTAAGTGTATTCATTTTTCCATTCTGGAAGCCACATTTAAGATTATTTTCCAAAATATCTGTACTGCCTTTCAATTTAGAATGGCCATATTTTATCAACCTATTTTAATTGAGCACAACCCAAAATTACTTTGAGTATCAGAGGTAAAACCCATGTTCTAGAGAGTCCAGTCTTCTCTGCCTAAAACTATATAAATAATTAAAATAATCTACCACATAAGAACAATCTGAACAAGATACTTAAAAAAACAAAGCCAAGTCTCCCTAAAATCCCTTTAGTCCTCTTCTACAACCCCCACTATTACCAGTTTCATGTCCTTATCAGAAACCTACCAAATTTTTAAGCTTTTTGCTTACCATGCTGTTCAAACATTCCCTGACCAACACCAACATGCACTAATAGTTTATAGCTAGGAGAACACCAAATCTTCAAAATAAAACACTTCACCTCATCAAAGCCAGCAGCTTGCAAGTCTTGCAGCATTTGTCGATTAACTTCCGACGCTCCTTTGACAGCTGAGGTTGCTTCATTTGCAAAAGGCAGAAGTGAGTTTCTTATCTCCTGCAAAACCTTATGATATGTTACAAATTTGGGGGGATTTCGGCCTTGTCTAGGATCTTCAGGTAGCATTTTGCCCATGCTGTGATCAGCTTTAGCAGCATCTGAGGGTTTAGGCAAATTCCTGAGGCTCTCTCGTATTTCCTGTAGCATCTGCTGGCTGCTGCCAGTATAACTACTGGCAGGAAAAGTTTTAGGCCTCATTTGTCTATAACCTTCTGGCTTCTCACTTCTCTTCATGAAAACATGTATATATGCAACCTCCACCAAGGACTCGCGCACACCAGAATTCAAGGAAGACTGGCTGATGTCAGAACTCGTGAAAGCAGTGGCTCTTCACTGTGAAACCTTGGTTCCTGTAGTGCTGGAGTTTGTCACAGTCCAAAACTGCTGTTCTGTTAACAAAACAAAACAAATCACATTTAGCAGAGCAGTAAAAAAATTCACAATGTAGCACTGGTGGCAGTGAAACACTCACATGCATCACTGCCTTCACAGGTATTAAAAGCATGCTAAGCGAATTCTTCAGGCAGTCCTTACCCAATCTAATTCAGAAACCAGGTTGAGTTTTTAACTGTCTGTTAACAATGAATGTTTTAGGTGCCTCAAGTCTAAACAGTCCTGAATTGCAACGGATGTGGACACGGGTGTGAAGAGCTCTGTGTGGTGGACAAAGCTCTCAAGAGGAGATACAAACCACTTCTGTGTGCTAAACCAGCACTGCTTCTTGGCCTCCTCTCTCTCCTGTGTCCATTTGTCACCTATGTTCTCCCCATCAACACTTTTATAGCCAGAAGAGCCAACTCTACTACCTAGTCAGCCAGGATATGGGTCAAATAACCTTGCTGTTCAATGATTCTGACATCCAGCTCCAGAAAAAGATGGAAGTGAGAAGTACACCAGCAACAGCATGTAATTACAGTGATTTTATCCATTCTCTAGCAGTGACTTAAAAGTAAATGTCTTAAAAGTAAACACTCGGCAAGCTCATCACATGCAACTTTATGATTTCTTGTATCATCTGCCACTTGCATCTCTTTAAGGGTTCAGACTGGGAGACTTTCACAGCCTCTTAGCTCAAGCCTCCTTGAACCAGTCTTCATCAATAGTTAAGTAATTTTAAAATTTATTTTACGTAAGGGAAAATGAGAGCAGGAAGAGAAATAAAGAAAATTTTAATCAGATTTTTTTTTACTGTAAAATAGTTTAACAACTCAGGCATCAAATTCGCTGAGAGCATAGCTATGACATTTGGTAAGGGAAACAGAATTTTCTGCCAAAAGCCAAATAAAAAACGTTTGCATTTTGAAGGCGCTGACTCATCAGGGAAAGAGCCCCGTGTCTGCAGAGAACTCAAATCTCTGTGTGCAGGCTGGGCACTAATTATTACTGCAACTGCCATGGCAAAGGATAAAGCAACCACAGTGAAACACTGAAGAAATGGCAGAGCATTTGCCTCTTTAGAGTATCACAAAATAAAACTTTTTCAGTCTCCACTGCCTCACAGAAGAAAATCAGCTACTAAGACAGTGCAAGATAAACTAAATATTTCAGCACTGTCTTTTCTTCACAGGCAACAAAAATGCTGAAACCCAACTCACAGTGCTCCTTTACTAGTGTGTTGCTAAGTGTTTCTCATATTAGACATAAATTAAACAAGTATCCAAATTTTACACAGTCTACAAAAAAGTCACTCTTTCTTCACTCAGGTTTCATTTCTATAATACTTGCACTGTCACAAACCAACTAATGATTTAGCAATGGAGGAAGAATATGACAAGTTAATAGGAAAAAGAACTCTCTGAAACACATGCAAATTCTATGAGTTAAATACTCATGCTACCCATATATGAATAAAACCTGAAAGCTGGGAGTAATACAAAAATGAGGACTGCAAAAAGAAATACTTAATCCCACTCTACCTGGAGAACTATTTTAGAAATAACAGAATTTCTCTTATGAAACTTTCTAAATCTTAAGGGGTATAACTGCATCCACAAGCCTTCTTTGCACTGTGATAGCTTTGAAACCTTAAATGAGTGGAGTTGGGTAGTTATATGTTTTTTAATACAGTCTGATAGCATATAATTCTTCAGTGCTCCCTAAATAAGGAAGATATCATCAGACATAAGAGTGAATTTTAATAATTAACAGTGAAATTTTACCCAAAGTATTAAGAAACCCAGAAATCAGCAGAAAGTACAGCATGAGAGCAATTAAAATATAATTTAATTTTGGCCACTTTCAAAATAATTTTCCAAACATGCCATATTTAAGACCACATTGAAAATACTTTTTCCAAAGAAAATGAAGTAAGAACTTGACAAAACACCCATATGTAAGCTTTTAACAAATTCCAAAGGCCTGGAATTCAGGAGAAAACAGGGCTTTTGCACCTACATATTTTACAAATTTCATCTGGTATTTCAGCATTCACTTTATGGCTACACCTTGGGTAACTGGGATAAATCCAACATCCCCTAAGAGAAATCAAGGTTAAATTAACAGGACGCTAAAATCTTAAATTAGAAGTAGTCTTGGAAAATAAAGCTGCACTCTAACTTAAATTTTTGGCAGCAGTTTAGGTTTAGAAGTGTAAACCAGCCAGTCCACTTATCTCCTACCACTTACCACAGACAGCATAACTGTAAGGCCACATAGCATGAACCAAGCTAAGGAACTTACCCAAATAAGTTTTTTTGGTGGGTTATTCCTTTTGGCAGCAGTGACGGGTATCAGCATGTACATGTGAAACTAAGTTTTAATTCTTAGAAAACAAATTAAATTAGTCCTCCGGAAAGCAGGAATTCCTACAGTTCACCTTGCTTTATATATGAGCCTCAAAATTCACAAGTCACCTCTGCTTATAGATACTGGCACACATTTTAAATTAAGAGAGTGTTGACTGCCGAGTAAAGAATGTATCTCAGCTTTGTACTTCTAACTACCAAACATCAACTGTATCCAAGGGAACTGATGTCTATTCCCTCTTGCAGTTTTGTGTCCTTAAACAAACTGTATGTTAATGTGGCTGTTTCTGCTGATTAAATTCTCTTCTCTAAAGGAGTTGAAAAAAATAATCTTTCAGTTCTTTTCAAAATATGGGAATGCAGTATTTTCTTCTACAAGTCAAACTGTAAGGGAAAAAAAAGCCCCATCTTGGTTTTTTTACATTATAATCATAAAAGACTGGACTTATATAAATAAGTGCTTGAATGAAAGCTCAGAAGTGTTCAAAGCCGTGCCTGATGAGGCTTGGAGCAGCCTGGTCTAGTGGCAGGGGGCTGGAACTAGATGATCTCTAAGGTCCCTTCCAACCCAAACCAGTCTGCTGTGCTCTGAATGGCAACACACAACTATCAATGACTCTCATTATTTTCTGAAGAAAAAAATACACAGCTTTATAATCTAACTTTAAAATTCCTTATAAAAATACTTTCAATGCTCGTATTTCTGACTGAGAAATGAACATCACATATTAATGTATCTATGTACCCTCCCTCATGTACCTATGCTAACAGCTTATTTTATACATAATCACCATGCTTCACTGCTAGGGATAAAGAAAGTAACAGAGACTTTGCAAGTCATAAAATTAGATTTGTGGGGACTTGGTTCAGACCACCTAAAGGAAGCTCTTCTTTCGGGTAACAAGTCATTGAGCTGCAACAGCAATTTCCCAAAGGATGCACTTCTGATGCTAAAAGTTTTCACAGTATGAGGAGAAAACTGGACCCTGAAATCAGCACATAAGCACAACTACATTCGGTCAGAGAAGCCAGAGCTGGAAAGAATCAGAGGCCAGCCGAAAACTAGGAGCACTGTGCATTTGCTCGGTTCGTTTCCATTCTTACACTCTGCTAGCTCCTTCAGCAGGGTACAGCTCTTTTACGTACACATGTATTCCCGGGAGCAGCAGGAGTCATTGCAAGCGCACCTCGGAGCGAGCTTCACGGCAAACAACAGCGGGGCAGCCACAGCCCCGCTGCACTGGTTCAGGCCGGCACCGATTGCTGCAGGACACCAGGACCCGGCCTCCCAAGGACCACGCAGGCCGGGAGGGTTTCACCGCCGAGGGGAGTATCCCGAGTAAGCCCCGCTGAGACACCTGCGCTGCTGTCGCCTCGCCGGCCCCAGGCCGAAACGTGAGGTCGTTCGTGCCACGGCTGCGTCCCGCGGAGGGCCCAGGACGCTGAGCCAAGCCGGAGCGGGCCCGTTACCGCCCTGACCCCCCCTCCGGCCCCGCGCACGGCGGACTCTACCTGAGGCGAGAAGGCGGCGGCGGCGGCGGCAGCGCCCCGGGCGCTCGGAGCTCGGCCCCGCCCGCGCGGCGCCGACCAGCCGCGGCCTTTCCCTTCCTTCCGCCCTTCCTCCGCCCCTCGGCGATGCCGGCAGCGCCCGCTCGGTCCCTCCGCCAGCGCTCGCCGCCGCCTCGGGCCGCTCAGTTCGGCGCCGCCATTTTGTCAGTGTCCCCGCCGCGGAGCCGCCCGGATATGGGCAGATCCCGGCCTGCCTCGCGCGGCTCCAGCCGCTCCCGGATGGAGCTGCGGCGGCTCCCGCCCGCCCCGGCGGGGAGCGGCAGCGCCCTGTAACCCCTGCGCGCCCGTACGGGGCAGCCGCACGCACGGCACAGCCCCGCGCTGTTGGACAGCGGGCACGGCTGCCTTCTCCAGGGCCAGTTTCTCCAATTTCTCCACGGACAAATTCCCATTTTCTAATTTTCCGATTTTCTTTTAATGGGGGGGACAAACCTCCGCTGAGCCTCGCGTTTCAACTGATGCCCGAACGATGGACTCCTTACAGACCAACAGGAAGGAAAACCCATCGGTTCGCACTCGGAGTGACCCATTTCATTTCCATCTTTTGCATTTCATATAATTCGGAAAGCAAAATTTAAGCTGCTCTACGGAGCTCATTGTCAATTCAGTACACCTTGCTCTGCAAAGGGAGGACCATCGTGTCCCCAGCGCCCCATCCAGCTCCTGCAGCCAGACACACACGGAATGTGCATCAGGTAAGCTGCTCCTGCTACAGCAGACCCAGGCCACTCGCGCCAATGTGAATTAAAGTACACTCCAGAGTGGTTATGGTAGAAACGCCATGTAAGACCTCATAACTAACCTGTTCCTGCCCAAATACAGAGGTTTCTCCATCCTTCAGGTTCAATACCCAGGCTCAATCCAAATAAGTTCCTGCACATCTATTCGAATTATTTTAGTAAGTCAGACCACTACTCTTATGCAAAACTTTTTAATAAAAAGAGAAAGGGTTCTCCGTAACAAAAAGCAGGTACAACGCTAATAATAAAACTTAACTTTTCAAAGATTTCAATAAAACAGATGTGAATTTGTGACAAAGACTATGTCTCAAGTTCAGAAAGTCTTATTCTTACTCCTGAAAACACAGCCAACACATCTGTCAATTAAGACTTCTTAATTATAAACCCCGCTTTTCTATTGGGAAATTTACTGGTGCATTATCAAGTTTTAACATGTCGCATCCATGATGAAGCTGTAAATAATTCAAAATAATGTTGCTAGAATGCTTAGATTCCTATAGAACCTTTCACATTTCATAGCTTTAACAGTTTTCCTTCCAACTCATGAATTAACATTGAAAGTTATGTTCCCCAATATATATATATGTATAAAAATTCAGCTTAAAAAAACCCCCTATCTTTCAGGTGACATAAAAAGAATTTCCACAAAGCCCACAGTTTTGCTTTAGAAATAATACCTGAAAAATACCTTTACAGGGAAAAATAAAAATCCAGGGTTTACCTTTTCTTCTGGTTTTATGTGCATGTGTATTATGGACATCACTTTAAAAGATTTTGCCCTTACTGACTACTTTCCTGCTTGTCAAAACCAAGCAGGCAGCAGGGAAGAAATGGCATGCAAGCTTGCTCAGTTACCCATCCTGGAGCATCAAGTGACAGCTGTCAGAATGTGAAGTACCTCACTTCTTCCACAGCACCAGGACCAAGCTGAGGCCTCTCCCACATACGCCAGTAATAGACTAACGAGTTGCATTAAGAATGAACCTGACATTTCCCAGTAGTTCAAGCTGCTCAATACTTCAAAGGGATACCGCAGTCACTTCATGCAAAAAGTTGTCTGTTCACATAAATAGCCTCCGCGTCAGTACCGTACACCAAGCATGGTCCTAGAACATCTAAACTATTCACAGATAAAGTCTGATTTGGAATCAGGTTGGTGATTTCCATGCGGTCTTTGGTCGGATCACTGCTTAGCCAGGCACTTACTACAGACTGGTTAATGGTACTGTGGGAAAGATAGGCAGTGCTTCTTCCTCCTGAAAGAAGGAAGACAAAGAATTAAGTTTCAATTTCGTTTATATAGTCTCAGAATTTGGAGAAACACAGTAGATACAGGTCAGACATAATGGAAATATAATTTTACATTTAAGTCAGTTTTCAGAATAGTTAAGATTTCATTTCTTTAGTAAATTAAGGAAAAAAATAGCTTAAAAAATCAAGTACCTGAGATATCTACAAAAATTATCTACTAGCTCTACTCTCAGTTAAGACAAATATATCACAACAGGTATTAACTCATCTCACTGGACAGTGTAAGTACCTGCAAATTTCTCTAGCCAGATACTAAAGCAAGGATACAAGAACACAAGTCTGTTTATAGAGTGTCTTGCTCTATTTGGGGTTTTCAGCTTTGCTTCAATAACACTTATTCCCTACTGCTCCTCCTCCTTACTCTGCAGCAAGTGATATACCTATATTTGACTTTAATTTTTTTCCACATGATATATTCCATTCAAATTCAAGTCTCACACTGTAAGAACCATCATTCATCTTAAGATTAGCAGGTGTTAGAAGTGATGCTAAAGGATTTATACTTTGTATACTTGAAAACATGCAGAGTCCAACTTGAATCAGTAATCCTGTAATTTTCATAGATAAAACTTAACTTTGAATGACAACTTTGAGGCCAAAGGCAGCAGCTGACATCTGAAAGTTTCCCCATTATTTACAGTCTAAAGTGGCAAGCACTTAGCAGTCTTTGTGATTAGAATGTGAAAATAAATGCTTATATTACAAGTCAGTATCGTAACTTTAAAATCCTGCCACCATGCAGAAAGATCCAGTTTCATTTACTGCAAGTTCCAATTATTACCTGAATTGTAAATTCTTAATTCTACTATCTCATTAACCTATCAATAATTTTTGTATTCTAACTTAGTGTAACTCCCTCAGAGACTCAATAATGTCAGTCAGGCTGCCTCTGTTTCTTTTCTACATACAGATGATTTTTAAGTGAATACAGTTTATCTTTGAAATCATAGATGTGCCCCATCACACTTTGGTCAGAGGGCAGCAGATTAAAAAAACCCCAAACCAGATCACGAAAAACCCTGCACAACTGTTTGCCATATAAGTAGTCTTCCTCAAGTATTTATCAGGATTTGCTTTCAAAGAAAAGAAAGCTGCTTTTAATTTTCTGTATTAAGTGTGTTATTAATTGGGTCATGTGAGAAGACTGACTGTAATGATGTTACCAACTGACAAATTCAGTGCAGATGGACTTCACACATCCTTACCTTGATGAAGAAAAGATGGTTTTTCAGATACGTTTGTGGAAGTATCCCAGTGCCAGAGAGATCCATCTTCAGAACAGGTGAATAAATGATCAGGGTCAGAGGGATGGAAGTGAACTTCCCACACTGGAAGTATCAAACAAAACCACTTCAGAGCAAGTCTCAAGTACTTCAATCAAAGCATTTGGAGAGTATGATATAGATATGTATTTACAAGAACACATGCCTTCATCAAAACCCTTCACTTTTAATTGTGTGTGAGTAGGAAACCCAAAGCCCCATCCTAAGTTATACACTGAAGTTTTCCCTCTGCTGGCAGGGGGAGATAGGGAAAGATAAAGGAAGAAAAAAAAAAGAAAAACACTCTATTTTGTTGCATTTGCAGTATTGTGAAAAATGTTAAAGTCTCATCTGAATTCAGGCATTCTGCATACTATCATGTCATCCTCCCTGCTGTTAAGTTTAAATCTGCACATAGCATGCATTCCTTCTCAGGACACACATTATTTTGTGTCTAAATACCACAACTGCAGAAGACATTTAAGTCAGTAAAATTTAGTATCAAGAAATATTTTTACTCCTTTAATTTAAATGTAGCATCAAATCATAAGATTTTTGGCATAAAATTAATTGCTGTCTTGTTCATGTAGTTACCAGTAAAGTGAGCTGTTCCAGTACCGTGGAGACACCAAATTCTTCCTCACATTTTCAAGTTTGTTAGTATCTGCATTCTGCTTTATTCTATCTGCCTAACACTGCACCAGCTTCCATGACTATTTGTACCCCTGCCCTGCTAGAAACAGCCATTCCGATCAGATGCATCTAACAGCCCATTAAAGAATTGCTTACTAAGTCTACTTTTAGTTTATCTTAGATAGAGTTCACTTTTAGATAAGAATGGTCTCCTATACAGAGAAGGAAGCCACATTTTCTGGATGAAAATGCACGGAGAAGTAGTAGGTATCCTGGGAAGAGTATAGAGACGAAGGTTAGGGACACAAAGTGAGGAAGGCCAAGGAGAAGCTGGACCTGAACCTGGCAAGGGATAACACGAACAACGGGAAGGGCTTCTACAGGTACGTCAGCCAGAAAAAGAAGGTCCAAGAAGGTGTACACCCCCCCAGTAATCAATGCTGGAAAACTGGTAATACTGGACAGGGACGAGGTTGAGCTACTCAACAACTTTCTTACCTCAGTCTTCAATGGCAACCCCTCTTCCCTGTCAAGGGGGTGGGCTGCAAGACAGGGTCTGGAGGAACAAAGTCCCTCCCACTGTACAAGAAGCTCAGGTTCATGATCATCTAAGGAACCTGAATGTACATAAATCTATGAGATGCATCCCAGAGTCCTGAAGGAATTGGATGATGTAGTTGCCAAGCCACTCTCCATATCTGAAAGGCTATGGCAGTTAGGTGAAGTACTAGGGGACTGGAAATAGAGAAAGAGGGACACAAACCCAAGTTTAAAAAGAGTAGAAAGAAAGACCCTGAGAAACGACCAACTTGTCAGCCTCAGCTCTGGTCCTGGGAAAAACNGGGGGCGCGCGCGGGCGGGCCAGGGCGCGGGCCGTGCTGGGGGCGGCGCTGAGGCGGCGGCGGCCCCGCTGTTCGTAGGCGTCGGTCGGCGCCAGCTGCCCGGGGTTACCGGGCCGGGGCGGGAGTGCTCCCTGCCTGGCCCCTGCGCGCCGCAGGGGCGGGGNCCTCCTAGAAGCTATGCTAAAACACATGAAGGACAAGGACATGTAGTGATAGGACAAAGGGGAATGGCTTTAAACTGACAGTAGGTTTAGATTAGTTTATTAGGAAGAAATTCTTTACTGTGTGGGTGCTGAGGCACTGGAACAGGTTTCCCAGAGAAGTTGTGAATGCCTCATCCCTAGAAATGTTCAAAGCTAGGCTGGACGGGCCTCTGAGCAACCTGGTCAAGTGGAAGGCACCCCTACCCTTGGGAGGGAAGGTCGGAAGTAANTGCTCCCTGCCTGGCCCCTGCGAGCCGCTGCACCGTATCGGCTATCGGTGTCACTTGCAGGTCGGGTCCGGAGAGGAGGAAATACAGGAAGAAGCGATCGTGCTGCTGTGTTACCTGTCTGCTCGGCTGGGCCGCGTCCAGCGGAGCGTTGTGTCCGTGCGTCACCTTTGCAGGACATGCACCGACTGATGTTTTCTCCAAATGAGTGACTTACACAACGACTAAGCATTTGTGGTCTAAGATCTGCTTTTAAGTATGCCCTGCTTTCAGCTGGGGAAGAGTTAATTTTCTTCCGAGTAGCAGCCACAGCNAAGTAAATGAGCTTTAAGGTCCCTTCTAACCCAAACGATTCTATGATTCAATGAAGTAGCAAGTATGTGATTGTTTTCTACCACAGTTACAACAACTTATTTTTACAGGAATCAGAAACTTCTCTAAAACGCCACCTTTTTCTCCCCCCTCCATTTCAGATACTTACTTTCTGCTTCATGAGCATTTAGCAGGGACACTGGCATAGTACCCTGCCTGATGTCCCATATACTCAGCATTCCATCCTGGCCCCCTGTGGCCACAATATGCTGCTGATTGGGATGCCTGTCCACACAGTGCAGTGGAACTCTGTCACCTGCCCTGCAAAGAGGAAAACAACAAAACAACCAAATAACCCAAACATGAATTTTTTATTTAGCTTCTATTTTCCCCTTCTTAATACCGAATTCAGCATCAGGAGCATTGACAAGCAAGGTACCAGTATCTACAGGACCTTCAATTCCTGTAACATCTGACCATCCCAGGCTGAAGGCACATGACATCTACTGGAAACCAAAGGTATGGCAATAACATGAAGCTACAATTGGGTTCCATGCCGTATGGAACATCTACACAGCATCTGACAGCTTTATGTGAGTGAGAAGTCTTGCAGGCAAATACTCTACATATACCTATAATAATAATATTCTGATGCATGATGTAATTATCATTTTAGTATATACTAAGAGTTAAAAATGGATACCAGGCACTAACAAAATCAGGTACCTAAACCACAGTCTAGAAACAGGAATGGGAATTATTACACAGACAACAGGATTGAAATCTAGCTCATTTTCTTTTCTCGCAGTACATTGTAACGCACAAAGTTACCATTCAAATACATTCCAAATGCCAGAAACCTTACATTAGGCCTGTGGAGAAAAGCAAATATAAACAAGTAAAGAGTTTGGGTTTGAAGAGTGAAAGTTTTTTTCTCAAAAAAGAGAACTCTACAGGTGTAATAATCCTTCAAAAGTTAAATCATAAAACAGACCTGCTAAGCACAATGCTGAGTCACAACAATGGTTCAGCAATTAAGCAGTCTGCCTTTGCTTATTTAAGTACCAAAAAAGTTAAAATCCTTTAAAAAAAATCAGTAATTTACTGATTTCCTGTTGTTAGGAAGCTATTAGGGAAGATTTGAATCAGATTATACAAAGTAGCACGTGCTTTTCAGTAAATAAGTAAAAGAGATGGAGGTCTTACAAAGAAAATATTTGAGATGGCTCATTTTTTTGCTGTCTGAGGTCCCATATTTTTAACTGTCCAATTGAGTTTACTGTCAAGATCTCAGTTGTGCGAAGGAAAGTCACTGCATGGAGTGTACTGCTGTCTGCGTTGTCTGCAAGAGATGAGGAAAGCATTCAGGTAAACCTATGGAATGCTAGTCTCCATTAATTGCAGCAAAATAACTCTTAATAGAGAACAGAACACAGATGCTTAAACATGTGCATAACCTCTGCAATTTCAGGGTCAGAAACCATCCGGTATCTGCAAATACCCCGCAAGAAAGGAGCCCTTCCTTGCTTACTGTATGAAACTCTACTGAGGCAAATCTGCAAGATGATGTATTAAATTAGCTCTGGTGATTACAAAACTACTCGTTGATTTGTAAGATTTCTTTTTGTACTTCTTAGAAGAGGAATTAATTCTGCCAAGTTTATGATTCTCAAAAGTTTTCTTTATATGGCCAGCACCTACTGACAGAAAGCAGCTATGGAGCTTTTCATAATGAAATTCTAAACACAGAAACAGTAACTCTGGCTGACAGCATTAAGCAGTTTTATACAGAAACACTTAATTCACCAACTTTTAGACCTTTTCTGAACTGCCAATGTGGTATCAAGTTAAACCCAATTATGCTGTGCTTGTTAATAATTAAATAGTAAGGCCCTTTTTTTTCAGGTCCTTTTCTCCAGTGCCTTTTTTTGTCAGAATAATTTACAATGTCAAACAACTCACAGCTTTGAGGTGAAACTTTGAGGCTTTCTGAAAAAACAGACACTATTTTCTTGTCTTTTATTTCTGTTACTATATAGAAACTTTTCATCTCGATTACAATGGGGTAACTTTGTTAAGTCTACTTTCACCTCAGGTATTTTAAAATTCTTTGTGTAAGCCTATACTGAAAATATAAGCAAATTATTATCTTTCTGCAGAAGATGGAAACATTTTCTGCTATCAAGGCAAAAAAGTTACACCGATGCCTGGTTACAGGTATTTGAATGACTTTTGTGCCTACTGTTTAAATGAAAGCAGAGGGGAAGAAAAAACACACCAAAACACCATTAAAAATAAATGTTGGATTACTGAATACTGAGGTTCTTGAGGACTTAAAAAGTTTTATGACAGACTAACACTAAGTGGTGTAGCAATGATATACCTTTATGGCTCCAAAAGATTTTTACATAACCTCTAACTTTAGAGATTCTTTTTCTTCCTACCTTAACTGACTACAAACCTATGCACTTTGTACTGTACTCCTAAACCCACTAAACAATAACAAAAATACCAAGGCATTCCTTTGCAACTATTGAATGAGGTACAAGAGCTCTATCTTCATGTTAAGGATTCAGCTTAGTGCCTGGGAAATGTCAAGGTGTCATTGAACTGGGAACCAGTAAAACATTGCTTACACCATAGAACTCCATTCTGAAGAACCTGAGAGCATCTTCCAAGATGTTCTCTCTCTTCCCACTCCAACTTTTACTGTAAAACCATGAACTTAAAAATACCTAGATGAACACAGAACTATATCTGAAATATGCTTCAAGTATCTGAATTCTGGAGGGATATAGGAATGATCTGGAACAAACATACTCAACCTGGAATACTGAAATCAATACTCAGCTAACTTTTTCATTTTGTTATAACAAGCTGAAAACCAAACAACCCCCTCCAAACTAGACTAATTTAAAAACCCAGATATTTCACATACCTATAGTTCTTACTGCATCTTTTTGGTCAGCTCTGAAGAGATTTATTCTACCATCTTCTCCAACAGTGACAATTTCTGGGTTGTTGCAGACGACTCCTGTACAGGCTGCTCCACCACAAGATGTGTCTTGATCCACGTGATAATGGGCTTTCTCCCACCGGTGGTCAGCAGATAACGTCTAAGTAGTAACCAGACATGAAATTGTGGTCTTAAATAATGAAACCGATAGAACAAAGCTTCCAGAACACTCACGAAACCAGAAAACAAGCTCCAGAAAAGCCACACTATTTCATGGGAATGAGAGCCTCCTATACAAATACGAATCAAGAGATCTAAATTTTCATCAACTCTTAAGCACACAATCCTTCTACGAAATGTTAATTATTTCTTCTCTGAACCACTGTTTTCACATGACCTACCAATCAGAAATAACACTATGGACTGTAAAATGTCTTTCACTAGGCTGATATCTTCAATATTTCCCCAGGACAGGGGAAAAGAACTAAGGCCTTTAGAAAATAAAAGGTCAGATTCAAATCTCGATTGCAAGGAACTTAGTTTATTTTAGGTACCACACCAAATTATTAACTGACATTCACCTTTACTGTGTCATTGTGAACATATATGAAAAAGCAATTATGCATTTATTTCCAGTGATTTATAATCAAAACAAAAGACTACAGAGTCTACATATCTTCCTTCACACGACGAGAATTCATTCATAATTTGTTGGAATTGAAAAGGAGTCATTTAGTTAAAGAATGCAAGAACTCTGATAAGGCAGGTAGAAGTCCATTAATACCTACTGCCCCAAAACACTCTAATGTCTTAAAGTATGTTTTCAATGAATGGGCTCTTTGCTTACAGATACAGACAAGGAGATACCCCAGTCTGTCTTGCTCTGGAATCTAGTTTATGTAGCATGTCTGCAAAACACTATTTTCTTTCTTCATATGTATAAAGTCAAAGCTTTTTTTAACAGACTTGTTAAAAAAGAAATTGGTTTTGGTAGCCAAATGTTTTTTATGCTAAGATCAAAGTGACCTGTATTACAGAGAATAGCATCTAGTGCATGCATGCCAGTGCATGTCACATACCTGGTTATTTTGATGATGACGGAATATAGTTACAGTTCCTGTTGATGAGGCAACCACGATTCTCTCCTGATCCAAAAACTAGAGAGAGATAACAAGAATGCTATTTGCCAATGTCAGTACAGGTGATAATCTTGATTTCAGAGTAACCTAAGTTATTGGTAGGTGGAGGGGAAAAAACTAAACCCACAAAGCAATACTGATTCATTTTGTCCTTTTTCTTCATAAGAATTTTTTGGCTAATCTCAGTATTTTGACAGTTCACTCTCACTTAACTTCTCGTAAGTGACAAGCCCTTAAAAATACGGATCTATTCAACACAGCTATTTTACCTGCATATCCATAACATCACCGTTGTGCTGGATGTCACACAGCAAATGAGGTTCTCCATGATATTCACCATTGAGGCCCGCATTTCCAAGGTCGCCAGCAGACCAAATGGAGATCCTGTTATCCTGAACGGAAACGACACCACGTTTACTCGAAAACGCTTTTGAAAGTACCTAGCAATAAGCCTCAGCCAGGGAAAGCAATAGGCTGCGGGCTGCGCACCGCTCCTGAGGAAGCCGCCGCCGGCCGGAGGAAAGCGCTTCCCCAGGGGGGATAACGCTGCCGTGCGGCGGGGCGGCCCCACGGCTTCCTTGGGCACGCGAGCACGGCACGGTCAAGCGAAGGGCGGGACTGCCGAGCCAGGCAGTGCTCACGGCCGGCTCCGGCCCCGCTCTCCTGCACTAAACGGCGGAAGCGCAGGGGACCGAGGCGGCGTGGGGTGCCGCCGCCACCCGCCCTGCGCCCCGGCGGGAAGGTCGCGCCACGCCTCCGGGCCCGCCCAGTCGGTACCTCGTTGTCCCAGGAGCCGGTGGCGAAGATGTCGGGGGGCTGGAGCGCGGCGGCGGGCAGGGGCCGCCAGCGCGTCCGGCTGATCTTCTGCGACACGAACTTGGCGCTCACGTCCTCCATGGCCGCGCCCGCCCCGCGACCGCTCCCGCCCGCCCTGCGCTTTAATATGAGAATAATGTTGACAACACACTCATTCACACTCATTCGTTACTTACTGCTGAGTGGCGCTTACCCCAAATCGACATATTTTCAGTCCTCGCTCTGCCGGTGAGCAGGTGGACGAGAAGCCAGGAGGGAGCATGGCCAGGACAGCTGACCCAAACTGCCCAGAGGAGTATTTCATGTCATAGAATATCACACACACTATAAACCGGGGGACATTGGGCATGAAGGACCAATTTCTGCTCAGGGACAGGCTATTTATCTTCTTTGATTTGAATTATTAAAGTTATTAAGAGATAAGTTATTCTTACCTCAACCCATGTTTTTTACATTTGTTTTGTTCCAATTATCCTCCCCATTTCCCCTGGGGTGGGCTGGGAGGGTTTGTGGGGCTTATGTAACCAAATATTTGCCTGGTACTTGCTGGCTGCAGTCAAACCATGATAATCTACCTCTGAGTGATACTCTCGTTCTTCTGACAGATTCCTACTTGTACAGAAATAAGCAGAATTTTTTTTTGTCCTAAATGGTATGTTAAATCAAAGAGGAGCACACGTGTACTTCCTTTCTAGTATTTCACTTGGAACCTAAACAACTGTGCAATATAAAGTTCAGAGGTTAGTTGTAAAATTAAAGACTGATACAGTTGTGTTGTCAGTTGCCATCTCAGAGGATGAGAGTATTGGTCCAGTCACTGCAGTACAGTAAGGGACTTTCTCACAAAAATTTTTACAACTGCATTTTCTGCTGCATTTTTTTCCAAAGCTGATGCTGCCAGGTCTCAGAGGTTCTGTCAGATGGACTTAACAGTGGCTTGGACAAATTTTCCACTGTGTTATTGCAGTTTTCCTGCTAAAGGCATCTGTCAGATTTCTTCTATACAGCATTTTTGAGTTCCTCATCAAGTCTGCTATGCTGTTTTGTAATCCCTCAGGTGTGATACCAAATCAGTGATATTTTATGTGCTTCATGCATCTTTTGAACTTCATTTAACTTTTTTTCCATAATTACATTCAGCAGAATCCAACACTGAACACATTCCAATAGCTGGATGCTATAGTAATCTACCATACTGAAAACATATCTTAAAAAATCTTTGTTGCACATGGCAGTAGCATTGTTATTCTACAGTAGCAAATGCTTCTGGCACCCTTTATTGAGCTGCTAACCACAGTTCTGCAAGTCCCTGTTGACTTGCAGAACTGTGGATATTTTCAACTAATTCTTATAACACGTGTGAGAAATATCAATAGGCAGCCTCAGAATACAGCTACAGACCAGACAGCTAAAAGCTGAATAGAAAACACATTGAGATTATTGAAAAGTTTTGTTATGCAAATATTTTTGTTGGTTAGTTTGTGATTTCTGTTATTTTACCTTGTGCTTTTGGCTGATTTCTTTCTTTGCTCAGGATTGCTTGTTCTAAAGCATTTGGGAAGTATTAAGGGAAGTAAGTTGGACATACAGGCTTATTTTCACTTAGAGGAAAAGAAGAGTCACAGTTTTTCTTCCCTGTCCTACATTTTTTAAAGAAAATGTTGGCAGCATGTTATATGATGGAAGTGAGAGCTGTGATAGATTTAGGGCTTTGTAAACCTTTAAATATATTCTCTGTGCTTGATCCCTATGAAAGATGTGTACTGTGTTAGTATATCATTTCAGTGTAATGGCAGATTTAAATAAATATATAAAAGGCAGAAATAATCTCCAGGAGAAAATATGCCTCACCAGTATTTCTGTGGTTTTCAAGAAGGATGTTAAGTCTAGATGAAGCTGACTCTGAGTGTTGGGTCCAAACATACCAGCTGAGACAACAAGGAGCATCTGTGGATTGCTGTTAAATATGGCTAAAGCCAGGAGTGTAAGGGAAGAAAACTGAAAGCATGCTTGTCTCTGAGATAAAGTAGAGGACCTGAGAACAAAGGCACTTACTAGATCAGTGATTGTACTAGGGCAGGATAAAGCTAATTCTGAACTGGATTTGCTTATAATCTGCTTTTCTCCAATCATCATTTAACAATATTTAAAGAAAGTTATTTGGAGATGCCAAAACAATGTCTACAGCTGGTAAGAATCCCTGGAGCTGTGCCCAGTTCATTCTCTTGAAGAAGTACAGTTACAGTGCAGTGTACTGCAGAGCAGATGTAACAGCAAAGGGCCCAGCCCTGAGTGTGGTCATAAGCCTTGCCTTTGGCTGAGGCTCCCATCTGGACTGGGACACCCTGCTCTTGGCCTGAGTTGTGTTGTAGGAGGGTCTGTGCTCAGCCATGTTGCCCAAACTTGATGGCTGGCTTGACTTGGGGCCTGACTTCACTTGATGGCAAAAGCATTTCTGTCCCCAGCCCTGCTCTNCGGCCGTTACCGGCCGCCCGGTGACCGTTAGCGACCGCGCGCTCCAGCGGCGCCCGCCCGACGCGCCGCCAACTGTCACAGGGAGCGGCACCGGCGCCCGGCCGCGTGTGTCCGTGTTGTCCGTCCGTCCGTGTCTGTATGTGTGTCCGACTGGGGGTGTGTCCGTGCGTGCTCGGGTGCTCGGGCGGGGGGGTGTGTGCCCGGGCGGCGGCCGGTGTCGCAGGGCGGGCCGGGCTGTTGTTGCGGGAGGCAATGCGGCGGGCGGGGTTGCGCCGATGGCGGTCCCGGAGGGGAAGCGCCGTACGGCGGCCGTGGCTGTTCCCTACTCGCCGCGTCCCCCCCTCGCCGGCCCCGTTCCCGCCGCCTCGTTCCCGTCTGCCTTGTGCGAGCTTAGGCGGGGCTGCGGCGGCAGTGCCGGAGGGCCCGTGATCCCCCGCACGCACCGGGATCGGCGTCCGTCTGGCTTCGCTCCGGCCGGCGGGACTAGTGGTGTCGGCGGGCGCCCTCCCGTCTTTCAGGCTCGGGCTGAACAACGCAGCGGGAGCCGCCCGGGTTTGGGAATCGCGCCGAAGAGGCCGCGGCTGTTGGTGTTGTGTGAAAGGGGCGTGTGGCAGCGGTCCTTCCTTCCTTCTCCCCGGCGGGGTCCGAAGTGGCTCCGCTCGAAGGGGTGGGCTGGGACCGNTGCTTGCTTTGCTTGGATGCTGTGGGATGGTGTGTCATGTGGAAGGTCTCATCTGAAGGCCCTTGATGAAGGACCTTCCTTCATCAAGGGGTCCTAGTTCTGCTGCTCCCTAATGGAGAAAGTCACTGATGTGACTGAGTCCTTGTCACCTCATCTTTGAGTGCAGTGCTGGTAAAACACGGATGTGGAGTTCAAAATAATGTAAACTTCTGAAATGGCAGTACAAAAGGAAGGTACACATCAAACTGGCTTGAGCTTATAGGAAAAGAAATGAGATGAAGGAGAGTGATTAAGTTAAAAAACAGAATGGAGTCAGGAAGAGGAGGAAGTGTAGGTGTAAAAGCCAATTAGCGTAGGGTTTGGGACATAACTGCGGAAATGTACAGCAGGAACATTTCACAGGGAAATTTCTGCTTGTGGTATGCAGACGCAGATGAGAGCAGACAGTGATGAGCAATTTTTCAAATTCTTTCTAAATTCAAAGAATTTTAAAAAATCTAATGTGCTTATGAGGTGGGAGGGAAGGAATGAAATGGAAATAGTAGGTTGGAGGGGTTTATATATAAATGTATGTAAGTACAGCTAGAGGATTGGGATGTGGGTGAATGTGGTGCAAAGGAAGATGAGACTATGTGCTTACAGTTAGTGGGATCTTCATGTCAGAGCAATCATTTGGTGGCCCACTCTGGCTGCTGGCATTCCTGTGCCTTTTCTCTAAGAGGACCATCCATGCAGCAGCACCCTGGAGAGTCTAGGGAAATGGCTCTATATGTGAAAAATGGAGGTGCCTGCAATTGACAGTGGGCATCCAGGGACCAAGGTGCTCACACTGGTTTGGACAAATGAGGGGGAGCAGGATACAAAAATCCTGAGTATCGGAGCAAATTGAGAGGTTCTACATGAGTGATGATGGCCAGAAAACAATTTTTTTATTATTTCTGCTCGTATTTTACTCTAGTAAAGAATGACTGTGTAGCTTTTAGTTTAGTCTCAATGGATGTTCTCCTAATAGGTTTTTAAAATGTACTCATGGCCTGGGATTGTGGAACTGAAAGAGTTAGGGACTCCTGCATTTGTTTACTGCATAAATGGGTGCATCCTGCCACTACTGGTGCATGTTAGTTTCCCAGGGCCCTTCGAGGCAACTTGGCTTGTCTTAGAGCTCCTGGAAGCCTGCCAAGCCAAATGCTGTTTCCTTCACACATGCCTGGTATCCATCCAAGACACCCTAGATATTGTTAAGGAAGGCCCACACTTGTTTTCATTCTCTGAATATTCATGTCAAGAACATGGCAAGTAGGTACACTCAGTCAGAAAGTGACTGGGCAAGACTGCAAACTCCTGAGAGAGAAATGCAGCCTTGCTCTTGGTGCTCTGTGACAAGCCTAAGCCTAATTCAAGCTGGTCCTGGTAAGCAGCATCAGTTTGTATGTAAATGGTTTCTGATGTGGTTTTGGTCTCCCAAGGGGGTAAGTATCCCTGGAATGCTTTTAAACATGGGCCAGCTATTTTCTTGGCAGCAACCGCTCTATGTGAGAGCAATGCAGTTTGCTTGCATCTGACAACAGAAAATGTCTTTTGCATTTAAAACAATTAAGTATTTATGTGCTGTACTTTTACAATGTCTGTCTGTTCTCTGTACTTGCTGCCCTTTGGGAATTCCTCTAACTCCATGGTTTCTTTCCTTCTCTCTCAGCCCACTGGGTGTAACACGGAGACCTTTTATATTCTGGGACAGGCTGGGAGCCTCACATGGACTGCAATTGCCAGATTGTGCTTAGGAAAAGTTAGATGGAGAACACAGAATGAAGCAGTGGATCTGTCTCCAGGATTAAAAGAGCCAGAAGGGAAGTCTATGGATGGGATTTGGTATATGCATTGAGCAACTGTCAGATTTGCCCTGGACTGACTGCAAAGTAGAGAAGCAGATTCCCACCTTCACCTCTTCACCTGAACCAGCAATGACTGGATGAAATAGACGTGTTGTGTGGAGCTGAAACAGGTTCAACACTCCCAGGCAAGATGGGCTCTCTCACAGCATATATAATCTGGGCAATCTCCCATGGTGGTATTTTAGGCTGTGTCCTTGTATCAGAAATGCTTTTAAGAAACAATATAATACTTGAAATTAAATCTGCTGGATGACACCTTATTTTCCCCAATGTTTATACAATATACTATTGATAGGGACAACCTATCCATAGTTATGTATCACCATTCTCACGTTTTAAAAGCCAAGAACTGACAGCAGGTACCTGCTGTCTGGTACCATGTAGATGAAATACCTGTGCCAGTGTGCCTGGTTAAGAAAGGAAGTGCTGCAAAACGATTCCCAGGTGTGTGAAGCCCATTTGCAGGGACCGGAAGACAGCACAAACGCAGAAGTCACAGCACTGACAGTGGGTTTCCAAAATTGCAAAGATGGTATATGCTTTCCCTTTAAACATGTTTCTACGTGTATAAATAACAGGTGGCAAATGAATATTGGCGGCAAAAATAATCATAAAGGAGTTTCAGAGTAGGCAGAAATACTACATGACTGTAGGAAGTGAGCTCTCTGGTTTTCCTCGTTATGTTACAGGCTGTGGGAGCATCCGAAGGTGCTACTTTTCCCTTAAGATTGCTACTTCATCATGGGCCTACGCTGGGAGACAATAAAGGCCCATCGGCATTTACTAAATTCTGAGCTATTGTCCTGGACACCTGTTAAAAGGAATTGTAGTTTGTAACTTTGCCCTACGTCATCGGCACTGCACCGGTAGCTGCTCCTGTGAAACACCGGCGGCGTTCGGGCACTGTACGGCTACACCAGCTCTCCATACCCTTCCACCCCGCTCCAATTCTCGCGTTGTTTCCCCGGTGCGGATCGCAGCCGCCCTGCCCTGTCCCCACCGTGGCCTGCCGTGGGACACACACGGGACACGCAGCTCCCGCGCCACCTGACCAATGGCAGCCTCCAACACGTAGGCCTGGCCCGCGCGCGCTGGCTGCGGCCAATAGGCGCGCCCCATGCAAAACACCACGCCGGAGGACGCCGCTAATTGGCTCCGTTGCAAGGGCGGCGGGTTGCGCGCTGGGCCGGAGCCCGGAGCTGGCGGCGCAGCCACCGTGATGGGGCTCACGCGTCCCGACACCGCCTTCTCCGGTACCCGGCGCGCACCGACTTGTGTCACGGGAGTGGCTAAGGCAGAGGCAGAGGGCAAAGGGCGTGCGCACCGAGGTGCCGTTTCGCTATCTCATTCATTAACAGAGGTCCTAAGTTCACATACCCGCGCCCCCAGACCCGTCCTGCCCCGCCGCCGTTTCTGAGGCGAAGGCAGGACTGGGATCTCGCCGCGAGTGCGTGGTCCCGGGCCACGGCAACAAAACGTGAGGGCCGGGAGCAGCCGCTGAGCATCCCCGCCCCGGCGCGCGAGGATCTCCCCACGCGCGCCCCTGGGCGCGGTGGGCGCATGCGCGGGGGGGGCACCGCGCCGGCCAACGGAGCGGCGGCGGCGGCGACCGGGGCNCGGCGGGCGGGGTTGCGCCGATGGCGGTCCCGGAGGGGAAGCGCCGTACGGCGGCCGTGGCTGTTCCCTACTCGCCGCGTCCCCCCCTCGCCGGCCCCGTTCCCGCCGCCTCGTTCCCGTCTGCCTTGTGCGAGCTTAGGCGGGGCTGCGGCGGCAGTGCCGGAGGGCCCGTGATCCCCCGCACGCACCGGGATCGGCGTCCGTCTGGCTTCGCTCCGGCCGGCGGGACTAGTGGTGTCGGCGGGCGCCCTCCCGTCTTTCAGGCTCGGGCTGAACAACGCAGCGGGAGCCGCCCGGGTTTGGGAATCGCGCCGAAGAGGCCGCGGCTGTTGGTGTTGTGTGAAAGGGGCGTGTGGCAGCGGTCCTTCCTTCCTTCTCCCCGGCGGGGTCCGAAGTGGCTCCGCTCGAAGGGGTGGGCTGGGACTGCCGGGAGAGGAGAGGAGAGGAGAGGAGCTGTCGGGGTTGCGGACTCGTGCTGTGACAGCCGAGCTGTGCGGTGGCTGCCCGGCACCGGGCGCTCCCTTGTGCTCACCGAGCGTTTGTGCTGTCCCCGTGCTGAACGTGGAAGATGTTGAGCGGGCGCTTCTTCGCCCATGTACTTCAGTACATCCTGAAGTCTGCAGGTCCTGAGAGAATGGAGAGACAACACCTTCTGTATTCGGAGCTTCCATTTTTCATATTAAAATAGAATCAATCTCTCTTAAATATACTTACAGCGTCTCTCGTCTCTGCTCCTTGCCTTTTCCCTTCCTCTTCTCAAGTCCGTGTCCTAGATGTAAAAGGAAGTAGATCTGGAGCCTGTATTATGGCAGTAGTCTCCTATTTTAGTGATACTGCAACACCACAGACAAGTTCAGCAGCGTGGCCTCCTCGTTATTCTGGTGTCATAGGAGAATCACCCTTGTTGTTTTCTCCTTTCTCCTTTTCTCTGCTTTGTTAGATCATCTGATCCTGTGGTCTTTCCCAATATTTTCTTTTGAGAACTATCACATGCAGCAGAATGATACATGCTGAAGTGACTTTCAGCTTCTCTGTAAAAACTACTAACTATTGTTTAGTTTGATTTTAAAAATTCTGTTTAATAAATTGATAATAACTTCTCTAGTTACAAGTGTGGCAATATATATATATATTCTGTTTTGTTCTGCAACTGAAAGGTCAAGAAATACTGTTTTAGGGAAATGCTATTCCCTTACACAGCAGGGGAAAACCTTCTGACATAAAAATCAACATTAAGCTCCAAAATGCACCCAAAAAGCAATTATTGCCAGAATAGTCTATGGCGCTCAGAACCTGAAGGCAAAACCAGTTTCTTTGTTGCAGAAGACAATGACAGTTTTTCAACACATGGAAACTGTTTAGGGCGTTGCAAATAATGATGACAAAGCTAAAAACCATTGTAGTTAGTATACAGCAATAGTTGTATAGGAAGAGGAAAGTAAAATAGAAGTGCTCAATATTGTAATCTCTAAGCATGCACTGATGGTCATTTCCCGCTCTCTCTTTTGCATATGCATGCCAAAATGTTTTGAGAGGTGTTAAACAGGAAAATAGTGGATTGGCAGTAAAATATTGTGGAAGCACAGAGGCCTTTGATCTTGCAGCAAGATTATGTTGTCAACTTCAACGTGACTCTGTTCATGGTGTACGGCTTTATCAGTGCAGAGCAGCTGCTGAATTAAGACCGTAACTTGCAAGTTAGAATTCCTCAGGTAAGATGATACCTTGTTGCTAAAGTTGGGTACAGGTTTAGAAGAAAGTACTGTTTGACGTGATAAAATTCTCCCAGATATGTTTCAACAAACTTAAAAATTATTGGTTACAGAAAGACTAAAATGTTCCAGAGAATTCTTTTGGACTAGTAGATCCTTCAATCTATTTTCCCCTCTCGAAACAGCTACATAGCGTTTACAGCATTTTATGCTAAAAGTGAGAATGCAAATCTCAGATGCAGATGAGGTTAATTTGACGTTGTCCAGTGTTTGTCTTGTGTGTAACTTACTACATGTGTGTGTAATGTAGTGTATATTTTGCATAACTTAAAGAAAATAATGCGAGTTGTAGTGACACAGTATGTTTTCTTCTGCATCAAATCCTGGTAGAGAGAATCTTGCCCCTGCCCTTATGCCAGAGTTCTTCTCTTGACTGTTCTTGTAGAATTGTTTGTGAGGGAGGCAGTGCTATAAGACTGGGTCACTTTCTCATGGCTTGTGAAACATCAGGATTTAAACTCCTCAGTGTTTGTAAACTCCTCAAAGTTTGTTGTACTATTATGGTTGGAGAACCAGTAAACTTGGTTGTGGATAAATGAGGGTTGGGGAGAATGCAAACTTATTAAAATGGTTTTGCTTCCAAATAAAAACATAATTGGAAGATTCCTGTAGGCTACATGTTCTTTTCCTTTAAAACAGCTGTAAAGATTATTTTTCATTATAAGCTGTTATTGACAGTTACTAGTGCTTCTGTTTTGTGGCAATAAAGTTGTCAGTTTCATGACATTTGCTTTACTGCTCATTTCACTGTTGCTTTAACTATACAATTAACTTTTCTGGAATGGTAACAGTCATTGTGTTAGGGCAGTGACAAAGGTATTTACAATGCAGATTTAGGCAATTATTCTTTATAGGCTTTATCTTTGCTGTCCTATCTCGAAAGGGACAAACTAATAAAGAGGGCCCTGGAACTTTGCATTTTTTTCAGCGCATGCTTAGGGACAAGTGACTGAAGAATGTTGTAGTACATTGTTTTATTGTTTTGATTTTTAACTTCTTGTTGCATTCTGTTAATTTGAGGTATCACAGATGCACAATTTGACATATGCAAAATAAACTTGTTTAAAACACGCTCTTCACAACAAAAATGCTGTTCTTGAATGTGCTGTTGCTACGAGGTGTTCAGCTGCTTTGTTTCAGTGATTCTTGAAAGTATTTCTCATTTTTTAAAAATGCCTTTTTTTAATCTGAATGATTCTTTGTTCATTAAAGCCTTAAAACAAATATTTTTCACCTTCACAGAGTAATTACTTAAATCTTTGCTTCTTCCTAACCGAAAATAGTTGAACATGTGCCTTCAAACTTGAGTAATCTTCTGCCTAAACTATATTTAAAGTAAGATCTTTTAGCAGACAGCATTTCTAGGAAGCTCTCTAAATGCAGGTTACAGTAGGGTTAGAAATCATGCAAAACACAGAGATAATTGCCTGTGTTTAAACAAATAACTCTGAGAGGAGGATTTTTTTTTTTAATGACTCTGTCATAGAGGTGCTGAGGAAGGAGGAAAAGAATTGGTGAGTTATTTACTGTTTTCTTGTTTGGTTGAAAATCTTTTGAGTCTAAAACTTTTTTCCCCTCTCTGTATCTTCAGCTATTTGCTGATAGGTTACTATTAGATCATTTCATCTTCTGTCTTTCATACTTGGGCTTTTGCCAAGTCCTGTTACTTTACATACCAACATCTTAGAAATCAGCTTTTCTTTCCCACCTGAAGGACAGAAAAATTGGTTCCCTGTCCAATTCACAAGCAATCAAAGTTCATTAAGTTTCCTTATTGCGCCTTTGCCCTCCAGTCAATGTCATGCTGCCGTATGACAAGCTTGCTTTGCTTATTTTCTTATTTGATCTTATTTTCTTATTTGATCATGTTGTGTCAATGGTGTTTCCATCATATATACCTGCTCTTGAGTCCACTTTCTCAGTGAAAGTGAAGGTGAGTTAACTTGGCTGTGGCAGGAGTTGTTAACCATATGTGGATTTGTTTCTTGCTACATTCTTTTACCTTCCTCACCTCATAAACTTGTGTCACAAAAGTTAGCAACTCTAATTTACAAGATTCCATAGAATTTTGCACCTCACATAAGATCAGAGTCTTTAATTTTTCAGTGTGAATGATGCTTGAAATCATATTCATATATTATATTATTCATATTCATATATTCATTATTTGAATATTGTACATATTCGAATATCAGGGTCTAAGAATTCTATTTTTAAATATGCTAAAGGTATTTGTCCAAGTGTTTTAATTATTTAGATGTTTAAAAATGGCATCTTAGCATGCTTCGTCATGATGAAGGCTTATCTGCAATGAATCTGCGCCTTTGGTACAAGTTTCTGGTTGCTGCGGACAAATCTCTTTGAGAACTGCCATGAATGGGAAAGCATTGCATATAGTAAGCCTAAGTTAGGTTCAGCAATTTCTTAAATTTAGTTCATGTCTCAGGTGGCAGGCTTGAAATCTGTGAAGCTATTTTTTGGAGCACTGAGATTTTAAAAAAATTCTGTTAGCAAGTAATTTGAATAATTGCCTAAAGGAGTTGCTGTGAACCTTTTTTATTTTTAAGTAAGATTTAAGTATTTGCTAATGATTTGCTCATATCAGTGAAATATTTTGAAGGAATTTCTATACCCTTGATTTTTTAAAGAGTCATGCCTTCAAGTAAATCAAGGCAACTAAATACCCCAAATAATAGGGAATGATAACAGAAATAAAAAACCCTAACCTAAATTTACGAACATTTATCACAGTTTTATTGGTGTGTAAATTAAGATAGTGTTCTTAACTGGTTCTTTGTTATTGGCTTGTTTTTTGCCCTTAATGTTAGACAGGGTGTCAGTGTAATGTTAAAAGCATACCCATACTTTCCCAGAAACTCCTAAAATTCAGTGCATCAAAATCCAAGTCCTCAATCATTTAAGAAGAAAAGAGGGCATTTTTTGCTGATTATTTACATCACAAATCTTTATAACTCCTAATAAATAATTTTAATTTAAAATGTTTCATTCTTTTGCTTGATTGAAGATATATTTTTATTTTTGTATGTGAATATAATGGCATGATATGATTTTTTTCCTGGTGGTCTGAAGCTGCCTAGTAATCCATAGCAATATGGAAATGATACTGCAAATGTGTCCAAAACAGGTCATTACTGCTGCATGTAGGCACTTCAAAAAGAAGGACTCTCCTATGGTTTTGGTTCAGTACAACCCTAAGCTTTTCTTTTAATGCTATTATTTCTTTCATCCTAATGTAGTATCAGGAGATCACTAAGAGCTACTGGAAACCCTAGAAAGAAATGTATAATGTTCATGTTCTTTTGAGTGATTGTTTATGTGAATGTTATTCCTCAAAGCCATGTTCTTCAGTGCTTCGTAACACTTTAAGTAAATAATTTTATTAAATGTTTTATTAGGTTAGTTTTATTAATGATTTAATTTTTAATTTAAATTACCAACATTTGGCAAAAACTGAGTCAACTCTTTTAAATCTTGAGATCAGTAAACTGTGGACTTCTCTTGGACTGGCTGACTTGTGAGTTACATTTTAAGACTTTCAGAACCTGAACACTTCAATAGTTGACTTGGGGACAAAATAGTTTTAAATGCTTGCACAGTTAAAATACAGCTTCAGAAATTCTTCCTAATTTCTGCTAGTAGGACATCTCTTTGTCATTTTGTCCCAAGAGTTGGGGATCTTCTGATCTTCCTCAACTTTTGTGTAGTACTAGTGCCTGTCTTAATGAAACCACCTTCATAGTAATAAACTCTTCATGTGGTCTAGCTGCTGGTCTTAACAGCATTGGCTTTTGTGAAAACTGCAGAGTGGTTGCATGGAATCAGCTCAGTAAGGTGTGAGATGTGCACCATCTGCCTTCTTTACAGATCTGCTAAAGCTGTAAGTAGTTTTGCCGCAAGCCTTGCTGTGAAGAGAGTTCCCTGTCTGTCCGATCCAGCTAAGTTTATCTTAACCTTTGCAACATTTTTTCATAATTACTGATGGTTGTTGCCAGTTTGCATTGAACTCTTTAGTTTTGAATTTCCATGTGATGTGTAAGTGAAGTTCAGCCTTCTCAAATA
Organism: Irena cyanogastra; assembly: GCA_013397155.1. NCBI lineage: Eukaryota > Metazoa > Chordata > Aves > Passeriformes > Irenidae > Irena > Irena cyanogastra. Next base: position 6,101 of record VWZV01010930.1, on the reverse strand, counting down.
TTGAGGGATTGAGGAGTGCTTGGAGGTTCAAGTCTCACTCATCTGCACATGGGTGTTCATTGGAAAAGGATGTTCTATGTTTTTGCATGCTGAAACCAACCCTAAAGTTACTTTTTTCTTTCATGTACTCCTCAAAGTTTCTTCATTCAGCTGCTGATACAGATTTAGACAAAATCAACATAACCATTGTTATAAATGTGCGTACATCACAGAGAACTTCTTTATAAATCTGTATGCTGGAAGGCTGTGTTTAGCAGGCCTTTCTCCTTCCCGGAGAAGAAAATGGTTAATTCTAACTTTCCAAAACTGTCCTACAGTAGGAGGGAGCAATACAGCTGTAGTTAAAATGTCTAAATTAGTTAACTGTAGACTTTCAAATGCATGAAAATGAATAGAAAACTCTTACTGGATACACCAGAGTGGATAGGTTGTTTTTGAAGGTGATCCTTATTAAATAGGGAAGGAATACTACCTTAAAATAAAAGTGAAATGTTGACAGCTTGTATTTAATTGAAGCTTGAGGCTGTATACTAGTTTGTGTTGAAGCTAACTTATGATTCCCATGTTGTTTTACCCCTGCAGGTTTTGGGTAGCATTTAAATAGTAATTGAATATTTATTATAATTACTGTTGATATTCCTATTATTTTTAGTTTCTGTCACTTCGGAATTTTCATGGGACTTCATTTTTGTGTTTCATTTCTGGACTGTAAGATTAGCTCTGATGGACTTTCGCTTTCCTCAGTCTTTCTGTCGGTTGTGTCTCTAAACTATAGACTCTCAAGTGATTCCTTCCAGTGAGCTATGTGCAAGCTCCTGTTTGGATATTGTGAATCCAAATCACAGTGAAAATAGATGGTCAGCTGAATGTTTGAGGCAGATAACTCTTAAATTATCAGCAAAGCACAAGAAATTTGCATGCATGACCAGTATAAGAAACACTTGTTTACAAACACCTACTTTCAATTTCTTTAGCACAAAGAGCTTTGTATATTTTGGGTCAGTGTCCGTTATTGGATCTTAAGGTGCTGATGTATCACTTCTTGTTCTAAGTGCTTTCTTTGTGTTCATGCTTTACAGTGAAATCTTCCAATGCTTGTTACTAAATAAAATTCTATTAACTGAACCACATTCTTTCCCATCTTTTTTCTTCCTCTGCTCAAACAAAAAGACCCTGACTTTAAAATTATCAGTTGATCAGGTGCTTAAAACCAAGAATCTTCACATTGCTTGCAAATCAGGATGTGGTTCTGTTTCAGCCCATTCTCCTCTGGAAAGCTGCTACCTGGTTTTCCTGGATCAGGTGGAGACTGTCATTTGATGCTGTCCTGCACTATATCCATATCTTTAAAAGTGAGAGGCATGGATTAGATGGATGGACCATTTGATGGATAAGTTTGGGTGGTAGCACTCAAAAGAGTTGTGGCCAAAAGCTCTGTGTTCACGTGCAGACCGTGACAAGTGGTGTTCCTCAGGGGCTGGCGCTTGGACTGGTGTTGTTTAATATCTTTGTCATTGACATTGACAGTGGGATCGAGTGTGCCCTCTGAAGCTTGTGGAGTACAAACTGCTGCATCAAAAGTGACGTGGCCAGCAGGGCAAGGGAGGCAATTCTGCCCCTCTGCTCTGCTCCGGTGAGACCCTACCTGGAGTGCTGCATCCAGCTCTGGGGCCCCCAACATAAGAAGGAACTAGTTGACCTTGAAGGATTCTTCTAACCAAAATCATTCTATGATTTGTCACATGAGTAATTTTAATCTACATGAATCAATCTTCTGTAACGTAAAGCTGTATGTGCTTTGCATCATGCCTTAAGACCTCAGTATGATTTCAAAATATCACTGTTTTGCTGAAAATTTTCTTCCGAAGTGAAGTGTTCTGCAATGGTTATGGAGAAAGTAATCTAAGAAGTTGAACTATGTGGATGCTGAAGTAGTTGCTCAGTAAATGGTGTTGGGATCTGCGAGAGTATTTTTTTAATACGTAAAGTCAGCCACAGGAGGAGTTTGAGTAGGTGTTATGGTTTGTATAGGAAGCTTGTGTGCTGGATCATGTGGCAGTGACACATCCTCTTTTCTGATCTGGAAGCCAGTGTTGGTGTAAATGTTGACTGCTACTATTTTATGGTTTGGTTAGAAACATGTTTGATCAACAATCAGGATACCGTCAGTGAGGCAGACAATTCTTTGAAACATAAGCACCTCAGTAGTGCATTTGTTGCTAAATAAAAGACAAAATAGAAAGATAGGTTGTCGCAAGTCCATGGTGCCTTTTCAGACTCTTCTTTCCTTGCTCTCTGACAACCAACTGCCCAGTTTCCCAGGTTACATTCAACAGTGGTGTATTCCCACCTTCAAGTCCAAGGACTGCTCTGAGTTCTTTTCCTGTTTTCATGGTGTTATTTGTGGAAAAGACGCAGACCAGAGAGAGTTTTCAAAACATGCTCCAATTATGTCAAGTTGTCATTGCCACAGCCTCTGCACAGAGTAACTCTTGAACTTGGCAGGCAGTGCTCCACTGTTAAGTGCTTCCTTTTCTGCTTCAGCCTTTTGAAGCTTGAAAGTTGTGCTGCTATAACTCTGTTTTATTTGAGTTTACTTTTTATTTCAAGCCATCAGTCTGTTTGTGTATTATCCTTTGCTTGTAAACACTTTAATATCTGATTTGTTTGCAGTACAAACTGATTATCAGTCTTGAAACCCAACAGTCTCCTCAAGGAGAGATTTCTGTGCTCATTATAATTGGAAAGGATATTCTACTATACATTTTATTGTGAATTATTTTCTTGCAATATACAGCTTAGTTTTAAGATTTAGAAAATTGTTTTAGTTAGCATTTTATTAATAGCTAATTTATTTTTGATTGGTTTGGTTTTTTGGTAGAGATGGAATGAAATTAGAATGTCTTTGCAATATAAGCTTCTATTAATGGCTTTTTTAGGGGATATACTTGTTTTTTGGACTTAATTGAGAATTTGATAGAGACACGTTTCAGACGTGTCTCTATCGATTTGATTGGGACACGTCTGAAACGTGTCTCTATCAAATCCTGGCAGCTGGTCATCTTGGGACTGACTATTGCAGGAAAGAAAGGACTTTTTTGGAGTTCAGTACCTTATAGTTGCTGTGTTTCTCTATATTCAGCTGTGAGACTAAGAAAAAAAATATCTTATTGTTATCAAGACAACAAAAATTACAGCTATGTCAATATTGACCTTACTGTTTAGGGCTTGACTGTTTTCCTTAATTCCCACCTAAAATTTGTTGTTGCTTCCATCATATAATAAGCAAATTTGAAAAGCAGGATTAATCTATGGGGGGTAGCTGGGAAGGTGTTGTTTTTTTATGAGGATGGAGCATTATTCAATAATTTAAATACATGGCTGACAGCAGATTCAGCTTCTCCCACAGGTTCTGAGTATGGGTAGCTTTCTTCAATTCTTATTTACTGATGAAAAAGATTACATTTACTGATGAAAAAGATTACTGATCAAAGACAGTACAACAGTCAGCAAATCTCATGATCGTTTGCTGAATGAGAGCATCCTGAATGCTCAAAATCTGGAGAATATTAGTAGTTTCTGTTTTCAGGGATTTTTTTGTAATTTGCCTGTCAGTGTAAGCATCTTATTTGATAGTTATGTACTTTGACTGGAGCTAAGTTTTGTGAAATTAGAGAAGGTTCTTGGCCTTATGATAGAGCTCTGCAGTTGCACTTCCAAGCTGGAAGCTTGTTCCTTTTGTTCTCTGCATATTTATTCCACAAGGCACAGAAGGAAAGAGCAGGTGGCTACCTATAGTTCTAGAATATGTGCACCTATCTGCAGCTATAGAAATAAATCACTATTTTAGACCTTTGTGAGTGCTTCTCAGCTACTGATTTTTGACATACCTTCAGCCCCCTAGAGCCTTTATCTCCTCACTTTTCTTATAATCTGACTTGCTTATTCTCCTTTTTTTAAAGTACATTTAGTTTGGAGATACTAACATCTTAGTGATTCTTAATGAGACTCTAAGAGTAAAAGTTAGATTTTTTTTTTTGTTTATCTTCTTTGTTTGAAGAACTGCTATACAACTAATCCAACTAATTTCTAGTGGTCAGGGAAAACTTTTTTTTTCTCCTTACTATCGTTAGTGCCAATGTATTAATGGATTGATTTGTTTGTTTTCTTTTGGGTACAATTTTTCTCAGTAAGTAAACTTATGAAGTGCTGCAAATGCTTGCTGGCTCAGATTTAAAACCTTGGGTTGAAATGAGTTTCCTCTAACTGGAACTGCTGTAGTATTCAATTCAAAATGAAGTCAAAGAACAGGATATATCTAGTGTGTGAGGACTGTGACTGGAGTGTATGCTTTTTCTGGGACTTACCAGATACAGAAATATTTCTAAAAAATAATATTTTTTAAAAGGAATTGTTTTCTTTAAAATTTTCCTTAGTAATAGTATATTCCTTTTGAATTCTATGTGATACTTTGTTTTCAGACCAAAAAGGAATATGATCTGAGCAGTTATTTTTCTTTCTGAATTCAAGTCTATATTATATAGGATAATTAATTCTGGTCACAGATAGTAGATAAGAAAAAAAGACAAGAAAATCCCATGATTAATAGGTGTAGTTAGGAGTGCCCAGTAAACAGTAATGTCTCTGCAGAAGTTAGTCCATTTCTGGGCACAGGTGTGTTTTGTTGGTGGTACTTCAAATAAACCCACTGGTGCAACTTCAGGACAATCTTAAACAAGTTCCATAATCTGATTTTCATGTTTTGGGTTAAACATTAATGGTGCTTAAATGATCTTTTTTTTTTTTGTCTTTTAAAGTATAATTTTGCAAATAAATCCTTATTTAAAGGAAGTAGTTAATGAAGCAATCCATCATTGAAATGTCAGTTATTTGTAGTTTATATCCTCTTTTAATGCAAGTAGTTAGTTAATGTCTTCCATTTGTTTTCCAGAGTTTTCTGTTACTCATTAATGGGTTCTTCAGAACTTCAAAAAATAGAATTATCATTGTTAAAAAAAACTTTAGTAAAACAGCAAAGAAAAATGGCTGCTTCTGACATTTTACATGCATGTGCATTTATATTTTATTTTGAAAAGTGAAAAAAGATTCAGAGTGTTTTGATGTAAAATCTTTTTGGCCTCAGTCTGCCCCAGCATAAGAATTCAGATTCAGTGGAAGTTTCTTTACAAAAGGATTTTTTTTCTTTGCTTGCACAAGACAAACAGATCTG